>JANFCV010000295.1:0-347396 GCA_024500475.1 Phthorimaea operculella | reverse complement strand
GTTGTCATTTTGTCCCTTTTACTCACATGCAAAAACTCGTTTGTAATGGCGCTCCACTAGCTCGTTATCGTGAACAGATTATAGATGCATTTGAATAAGTAAGTGTAGGTACGAGCCATGTCATTATAGTTGTCCTCGTGTTTCTTTGTATCTGAATATGGAATTAGTATCATCTGTGCATCTGAGTGAAAGGCAATGTAAGATGTTAGATTCTTCAAACCAGATACATAGCGAGCTAGATTCTTCGTCTCTTCCTCTGAAAACGGTTCCGTTCCGCTATAATGGTCGCTGCAAGGATCATCTGACGCGCCTGATTCTGCAAACAGAAAATGGAACTTTACTTACCTACTTACCAATACAAGAAAATAAGAAACTGAAAATATAAAATACGGCGACCATCAAGAGATTGAAATTTGGAAAGGGTCGATCGGTGCATCAGTAGCTCAGTGGTAGGTCAGTTGGACAGTTTCCTACGTGTTCCGGGGTCCATCCTCGGTAGACGCTTGTAATTTATTCATTTTCATTTATGAAAACGTTTAGTACTCATCATCTTCCTGCCTTTATCCCAAATCAGTTGGGTTCGGCGAAAAATGATTTTACGGTAATGTGACTGAGAGCATTAAAAATGTAAGTAATTAGTGGTAAAATATGTAGTATTTTACGAAACTTACTCATCCAGTTGTAGTCCCAGTTCCGATTGGGATCAGTTCCATAACATCCATTTGAAGATTTTGAACGTGTTTTTCTCCATCCTATATCCTGGAATTATGATAGAAAATAGCTAAATAAATTGGGATAAGGACAGGCAGATGATGAGCATTTATATAAGGCTGAAACGTCATTTGTTACATTATAGGAAAGGTAATTTCCACATTCCATAGAACTATGGTAAGAGGGAATTAATTAATTTCCTTTGACCCTTATACCCAACTAAAACTCACATAATCACAAGCATACTGATATCCATCCGGATTGACTGTGGGGAAGATGTGCCATTCGAACTTCTTTCTCATGGCCTGGATCTCAGGGTCTGTGCTGGTCAACAGCTGGTTGATGAAGTACGTTGTTGTAGCTGGTCCTATCCTTTCAGAAGCGTGTATTCCTGATGATTAAATTGATAGTTACTTAGTGTATTCACATGTATTTCGTTTACGTTTTAAAGATGGGCTTGGCTTACGCAAGCTGCCTTGATTGGTACGATATAGTCAATCCAATATTCTTACTTTATTCATGGTAAGGTATTATTTTGTACCTATTTCCATCTTGTCATCGTTATTTATTATCCACTGATGAACACAATTGGACACAACACACAGAATATTTGGACATAAACCGATTTTGCACCACTGTTCAACTTTGCAAATCCTGTTGATCCTGATCTCCTGTATAAAGATGTTTTAGGTATTGAGCTCACCAGATTCAATGAACATGATAGGTTTGTTGTTTGTTCCCGGGGTCTTGATCTGTATGCCCAACAGTTCTCGTCCTTCGTAGCTCTTGCCAGCGCTCACTACTTTTACCCACTCTGGGTAAATATTGCTCATGTTGCGAAGGTACTCGTGGATCTGAAATTTAACTTATTTTCATATTATAAGTTTCTTCTTCTGTCGTGTCGTAACGTGTTAATTTGGAAGCTTACTCAAATTCCAAATGGAGTATCTGTCGCTAAACATTATGGTCCGAAAATATGTAGATGGCAATCGACACAACGAAGAAAAAAAAGTTGATATTCTATTTTATAGAGTCAATATTTTATGTTGGATGCGACGAAGGGTAGTTCTAACACTTAGGTATTTTTTTGCATTAATCGCACTTACATCTGCAACATTATAATAGGCTGTCCAGGAAAATGTTCCAGTACCGTTACATCTATCTCGTACTCTGTAAGTAAGTAATATTTTTCAGATTTGCAAAGTAAATAAAATATTCAATATCACAAATTTAAAACACTTCTCGCATTAGGTATACAAGTTATATTGCGGGTTTTCATCGCTTTGGCTACATTCAATCTGTAAAGAATGAATTAGTCGCTAAGAATTTGTTGCAGTCGCCAAATATAATCGAAATCTATATGAGACATTAAGACTATAACTATGAATAAGAAGACTTGACATCCTACCTGATAAAAATACCTAATTGTTTGTATAAATAAACTTTATATAGTTAGGAAGATAACCCACTCACGTTTCGAAATCGGAAGTGCTAAGATGAATTTGCAATTTATTCTTCCTAGCTACTCGTTCAAATTCTTCGACCTTATCTGGGGCAACTAGTATTTTCTACATTAGTACCGCTATGCCAAGGCTTCCTATACCCTAAAAGGAGACAAACAAAAATGTAAACAGTTGTATACTTAAATGTATTTAAAGCACTAGTATAATAATAAAACATCTGTCTCCCTAGGAATGCTATAAAAAGATGTGCCTTTATAAAATGTATGACAAAAATATAAATATTACTTACATCCAATATTTTCAGCATATACATTTTTTCTTTATAGTTTCTACAATATACTTCAAACACTTTGTAATTTTTATAAGATATATATTCGAAACCCATAGGACCTGAGATTAAACATAAAAATAAAATTTCGAGCAATATATTCATATTTTCTGTTAATAATGTAGATTCAGTAGTGTTAATCGAATAACTGCTTAACACTCCGTATCGTCCAACTAATATAGTATATAGTAGATAACTAAAAGTAGAACTAATATTTAAACCTATAAAATATGAATGTGTATGGTTGTAAAATAATATTGATTTTATTGACAACTAATTTTATTGCCTATTTGTGTCGCCGCCGCTGTGACAAGACCTTGTTCCTATTTGTGCAATATGGTATATATTTTATAGTTCTACTTTTAGTTACATTTACTACCTATATGTTTAATTATTTACAAAACTTATTTAATGTCTTAAACATAATTTATATTATAACATGATTTTTCCATCGGTATAGACGTCAATTTTCTGCTGTTGCTCAGTTTCTGACATATATGTATAACTGTTGTCATAGTTATACATATATGTCATATTTCTGGTCAAAGATGTGTTCTATGTTACCAAAACCAGCTTCGTAGTAAACTACCTTGCCTATTAATACAATTGAATTTTGCTGAATTTCTATTTCTGTGTGATAAAGTTAATAAAGGATTGCTTTCTGAATTCAGTATAGCTGTTAGGTGTATTCGGCTAATCAATAAGTTTGGTCATCCATAAGAGCAACGCTGCGACACAAATAAGGGAAACGGCGGCCTTTACAGATGGCTCACTCAGTACTAGCGACGATTTTGACACCTATTAGATTTAACTGGAATCTCAGGAAACTCAAGGTTACTAAAGATGGTTGCCACTCAGGCTCAGAATCAAAATGACGTTCTTGTAGCTGATTTTTTCAGATTCTTCTACTTTAATATTTAGATGTTATTATGTAGCTTATAACAATAAAAATACAACACATGCCTTTAAATATACAATAACATTATTATGCAGATAAACTATGTTATGTATATTATAATACAAAGAATAACAAAATATTCTAAATTATTATTGCAATTTTGAATCAAAGTACCCCAACTTTCGGGCTTCTGTCAAAAGGCCCAGAAGCATCTGAGTGACTTCGTCTCCTTGCTCGTAAATCCTCGAAGATGGCCATTCAAAATGAGTTCCTCTTAGCTCGTACGTCAGTACCAGTGGGGTTGACATTTATACTTCACCCAGTCCATGCTTCCGCCCGATACTGGATCTAATAGATAGATTATTTATTGACTTTTTAGTGAACACGATACGTTTAGTTTTGGATGGTAGTAGGTAACTAGAAACATTTTTTATACAAGGAACCACATAAATCACATCACTTCTCGCCATACTGTCACTACCGTCTTCCTATATATTTTTAATATAAAATGTATTATTTATTAAAAAATCGAGACATTCCATAGAAAATATTTGCTTATCTGAATGTATCAAACAGATGCAAAATCGCCACACAAGTTACGTGAACCCATTTGAACATAAAATCACAGATGCAATGATTTGTATTCAAAAGTCGAGTAACAATATAAAATTGTGAATAACGTGTTGATAGACATTTGATGAATAGGTATGGGTTGGTACATCAGTATTTTTTGAGGCAATTACAAAGGTTAAACTTACACAATATCTCTTTAGCTGTACCTGGTCCCAAATATATTGCCTTATTTACTTTATAGCCATAGATTTTGGACACTTTACCGATTTTCACCTGAAAAACGAAAAGAAGAAGTAATACAGGACCATAGCAATACTAAGGCAATAAGTACTAAACATTTTATTTTATCAAGTAAATAATTATATGGTATGACTGGGTGCTTCAGCGATACACGTTCAAATAATTATGTTACGAATTTAACAGTGAATACTGGTAGATATAAGATATAACAAACGGTGTAGGATCACATTTAAAGGCATAAAAATGCGTACCATATCATCATAGTTATCCAAATGTTTAGCTGTGTCTGAATATGGAAGTAACAACCTCTGTGCGTCTGAGTGAAAAGCAATATATGCTTTAAGATGTGCCGGATTGAAATGAGACAGATAGTTCTTTAGATTCGTCGTCTCAGCTTCTGAAAACGGCTTTGTTCCGCCATATTGATCATCACATGGATCATTTGAAGTTCCTGCTGCTGTTATAAAACAAGAATTTTTATAAAAAAGCCGCAAAGATATTAACATTGTACTAATGTAATCGTGTATATGAAACTTTTTAGCTTTAGCTTTACAGCCACAACAGTCCACTGCTGGACATGGGCCTCCCCCGTATTGAGGGGTATTGCCATACTCACCACGCTTGGCAGGCGGATTGGCGAGCGCAGTGCAAGATGTTTATTTCACAGGGAACGCTGCTGCCCATTTCCTGGATAATTTATACCTTTGTCGCTTTTTACGACACCCACGGGTAGAATTGGGGTGATGCTATTCTAAGCCGGCATCACACGGCGAAGATTATTTATTCACAGTCTATCAGCAGTTCCCCTTTACATTAAGCCTACCCCCTTATCAGGAAACAACTTAAAATGGTTTTTCATACAGTTTATAATCGAATGGTATGGTAGTAAACTTCAAAAGAGTAGGTTGATGTACTACAGACATTTTGAGTGGTTGTTCAAGAACTTAATTCTTAATTAGCTAAAATCAATCTCTACTAAGTACTTTTTATCAAAGGTTTCAAACCAGCGAAAAATATTAAATCATTCAAAATGTTATGAAATCCTTTTGACACACATAAAACCAAATTTTCATATCGTCTTTTATACAATCCATCCAAACTTTTTTGGGCCTTCCTCTTCTTCTGCGTCCATCCATATTCATGTTCATTACTTTCGTACGTGTTTATGTTGCAAGAAGATTTGGATAAATTTTACAACCGGCCGCCTGCCAGACGTCAACCCTCCTTGGGAATGCTTTTGTGGTGGATTAACCGCCACCATACGGTTGACCCTGTGCCTGTCGGTTTGTATGTTCGCCGGATTTATCCTCGGTCGCCTCCTACGACCCCACGGGAAGAGAGGGGAGGTGCTATTCTACTCTGCCGGCACACACGGCGAATAGATACTGATTGAATATTAAATGTTATAAAATTAATTACTCATCCAATTGTAGTCCCAGTTTCGATTTGGGTCAGTTCCATAACATCCATTTGAAGATTTTGAACGAGTTTTCCTCCACAACCTATTCTGAAATTATATCATTGAAATATTTCACTTATTATCATCTTCCTGCTCTTATCCCAAATTAGTTGGGGTCGGCGAAACATGATTTGTTCAAATACACAACACAATCAGTAGCATAAGGATACTGTGCTTTTTAATGTATATAGGTAAAACTCACATAGTCACAGCTATATTGGTATCCATCTGGATTGACTGTGGGGAAGATGTGCCATTCGAACTGCTCCCTCATGGCCTGGATCGCAGGGTCTGTGCTGGTCAACAGCTGGTTGATGAAGTAAGTTGTGGTAGCGGGTGTTATCCATTCACGGGCGTGGATCCCTGAGAAAAGCCCAAAATTTGATGAAGTTGGCGGAGATTGGGTTCATGATAAACATCTGATCCTGTTATCCTGACTAATAGACGTACTTTAATCGTTCAAACGCTAGCTGCGAAACATTACAAATATTGCGCGAAATTTTACTAGTGACCGATAACGAAAACTCAGAACCGACTGAAGATAAAGAACAACTTTCCCTAAGGATCATAGGTCGAAACATAAATATTAGGTGAAGTCAGCTAATCGGCAATTTTGTATGGGAGGACCAAATGTTTTCGTATTTTCGACCTATCTCCTTAGAGGCAAGTTGTTTTTTTTTTTCACTTTATCACCAGGCAGTTCTGAGGTTTCGCTATCGGCTACAACTACAAGTAAAATTTCAGCCTACGTGTTGATGAGGCGATATCGCGGCACCCGTGCTTAAAGGGCTGAGTATACCGGTTTTTACCTGATTCGATAAAGATGATAGGCTTTTGGGTCACTCCAGGAGTCCTGGTTTTGATTCGTAAACCCAGCATATCCCTGGCCTCGTAGCTCTTGCCAGCACTGACGACTTTAGCCCACTTGGGATACATACGGCTCATATTACGAAGGTAACCGTGAATCTGCAAATTGATAACCTATTTCAAGTATGACAGTATGATATGAAATATTGATTTGACAGGTGGAGTTGTACAGATTTGACATTCTGTTTGAGGACTTAAATTAAATGTATTGTTGTATATAAATATACCTACAAGTGTCGCAACGGTTTATGAGCGCTCGGCCAAAGTGGAGGGGATGTTTGCGCAGGTGTACACTCGCGCACAAAAATGTATACCGATTTTTACAATATTAAAGCCATACGCAACGAACACGCCTATTTTCTTTAATTGATTGCAAATGTCAGTGTATATTGGTTGTGCTGCAGAATGAGCGCGTTTTTTATGAAGCTCAAGATATTGAACTATCGCGTCTAAATTTTTTGAGAGAAGTAATCGTCCAGCCGTTCTGTTTTGATCTCTTTCCTGCCGCCAATAAGTTCTTCTGGTTTTTAATATGATTGTTTACCAACACTGCACAACAAAACAACAACAATAAAAACAAAAGATTTAATAAACAAAAATGAACAGATAACAAAATCAACAAAATAAATATTCGACAAAAAGTAACTGTGCGCAAGTGTACTTCAGGGACTCGAGACGTCAGCCGAATGCCAAACAGACCCAAAATATGAATACTGCGCATTCAAGGTCAGCGCTCATAAACCATTGCGATACTTTGTACCTACCTATAAAGGAATATTTTTATCATAGAAGACTATTGTTGACAAAATTCTTATAGGAAGCAGAAGTGGGGGAGGTTACAATAACAAGTTTGAGGGTAAGGGAATCCGGGTTTACAGTTGCTATATTTCTTTTTGCTGCTTAGATACCAATTAGTAAGGTATCTATTTTTACCTGCTTGTAATAAGTTTATGAAAAGTCCATACTTACACCTGCTACGTCATAATATGAGGTCCAGGAAAAGCTGCCGGCACTAACACATTCTTCACGTATCCTGTAAGTTTATTAGTTTTTTATGAGGTTGCAAAGTTTCCTAGCGATTTATCTATTAAATATGACCTAACCAGCCTAACCTACAAGTGTAAAATGAAGTTGCTTTTTGAGATTATCTGTCTGTCATGGACACCGCTAACTCTACTAAACCACACAACGGGTTGATACGTTAGGACGATTAGCAGTAGGGGCAATCGCCGGATATTACGCTAGCAAAACATTTAAATAGTTTTGCATTTCAATGTTTCAATTCAACATTTCAACATTTATGTAGATTAGTTGTTTTTAATATAATATAATGTAGACAGAATGGTACTCACTTTTCAAAATCGTCTATAACAATATGAGTCAGCAATTCATTTTCGTTGGCGACTCTATCAACAACTTGCACGAGATCTGGGGCGACTAATATTTCTGTGTGAGTTTCGTTCATGGCAACATTCAGTGAATTCTACAATAAAAAAAATGGTTTCATCACTAGGACTCCATAAAACATGATGTGAAGTACAAACACAAATGTATACAATACATACACACAATACATACGTATATTTAATAGTGAAGTTCAGATAAAACGACACGAAACATCAAGAAATGCAATCTAGAAACTAAAATATGATAAGGTACCTAACTACCTAAGTATTTACAGAACATAGTAGGTAAGTATGCTTACATCAAACTGTTTCATCGAAGCCAAAAATGGTTGCACATTTTTTCCATTTTGTAGTGCGATGATTTTATAATTTTTATACGATTTGTACTCCGAACTCTTTCCTGTGGTTTGGAGACAAAATTTTGTTAAAAATACGAAAACAGTACAAAGAATTAAATTCATATCTGTTTTCAACATTATATAAAGCTAAACTTCAAATGGAAAGCTACATTGGCCAATCTATTTATTTATACTATGTCAATTTACTTTTTATTAGTAGCTCTATCTACTTTTTCATGTAAAATAAATATTTGACATTCATGAAAGTCCTTTCGATGAACTTACTTTATCGGAAAATATTTAGTTATTTAGGGCGCCGTGTTATGGGAATGTTTTTGAAAACACGTTTTATTTTTATTACTTCCCAAAAATTTTAATTGTTTGAACACGACATGAAATATTTTTCAATTTCTTATCTTTAATCATAACATAAATAACTGTGACATAAACGACAATAATATATTTATATGACAGTTCAATCACCGGCCGCCATTCAGCCGAGGTCAAAAACTCTACGTCGCCTTGTACGAAACACCCTGAATGGACTAGAGGTGGTTAGTATTCATAGCCGCTATAGGTAATGATTTCAGATAAAAAGTATAAATTACTTAGGATATTTGGTGAAGGTATACTTTTTCTGGCTCCACTTGTATTGTAGTACCACATATAAAATAGCTCTCTTGGGTAGGATTAGGTACTAACTTCTTCTTTCTTTCAAGTCCACGCTAGGTGCAAAGGCGTTACCGTAACGGGAAAACATTTTGTTCCTGCGGCCGCTAGTGGGTGAATCGAATCTCTGGGAACATAATCAGTTGCCTACTAGGAACTTGGAATTAGGGATGCCAAATGTTTTACAACTATCGATATACCGTGTTATATATTATCGAGTTAAGTCAATATCGATATGTTTATATAAGTCAAAAATTGATAAATTACTGATACATATTGTAGAGAAGAAATTTAAAGAAATAAAAAGAATACTAAAAATTATTTTATTATAATTTTGTAATATCTCATAGCAGCGTACCTTTTGTAACTTTAGAACTCGACAGTATGAGTGTTGCCAGTAACATGATTAGGTACCCAATTTATGGATTGATGGGCCAGTGATTTATTTAATTTTATGTATTAAATAGTAGTGACTGGCAGTCAGAAACCGGAGACCGAGGAGAGTGGCGCAAAAGAGGGGAGGCCTTTGCCCAGCAGTGGGACACAGAGCAGGCTACGCAGAAAAAAAAATAGACTCTCGTTTGCCTGCTATCTCACCTGTTGCCATGTTGGTAAGCGACGATGCAGACGAAGTTGGAACATGCTTGGCTAGATAGAGCCTATTTACTCTTGCTTTGAAAAGGACCAAGTTATCATATTCCGTAACGATCCACCGGCACAGAATCCTATGCCTTAGCCACTTTCAAGATTATATTAAAGTATTTCGATAGACGTGACTTTTCTATAATTATGTCGATATTTTTTCACGTCGATATACGGGGTGTTAGGGACGGTGTACCGAAAACTTTGCAGGCATGATCAGACCATCAACAACAACTTTTATTAATGGTGGAAAACAGAAAAATTTTTTGACCTCCCATACAAAATTCACGATCAGCTGACTGACTTTGTATGGGAGGTCGGAAAATCGTTTCCACCAGGCCCATAGTAAAAGTTGTTCAGTTTCATGGTCTGAGCACGCCTGCAAAGTTTTCGTTACACCGTCCCTAACACCCCGTATCGATAATTTTATCGTACTCCGTTGCATCCTATCCCTACTTGGAATAGTTTCTCGAATGGCTTAGATCGGTAACAAGATTGCTAGGCTTATCTAGATAGGCTACGACCATTATGAGCAGAGCACTTAGTTCTGCAAATGATATGAACTTTAAAATTAATTTAGTTTGGGGCTTTAATCAGGGTTTTCTTCGGAAACGGATACCTACATCGCTGCTTGCTGAAATGTGTCTATTATCTGGATTTCACGATTAGTATGATATACTTGGCCGATGTGATAGCGGTAAAGAATACTGCTACCCCTAGGTCACATAGGGTGTTTCGTAAAAGGCGACGTAGAGTTTTTGACCTCGGCTGCATATCTGCCGACTATAGTCAATCGCAAGGTGGCGGTGATACCTACAATAGCATTTCAAAGAGGGTTGACGTCAGGCAATATGCAAATGACGTCGTACAATAGCATGCCAAATCCTTTTGTTACATAATTTTGTGTTATATCAAAACATTTTGCGTCGACCTCAACTGATTTGGGATAAGGGCAGGCAGATGATGATGATGAAATACTATGCCGATAATCATTGGTGTGATGTACATAAAACAACGGAACTTTCCGGAGGTGGAGATTGACAATACCTCTTCACCTAGACTCTTTCTTATCTAATTTAAAGATAAATTTATGAACTTATCAGGTGTATAATAATAAAGAAGAAAGTTAATTTTAAAGAAGCGGATCTTGAAACGGCAGCTATATCCGTAAACAAAACATAAAAAGCATTGTCGGCGTATACTTCCAAACGCCCTCGTAAACTTCGGAATCGCTGAGAAATGGCGATAACGCTTTTCACACAGGTGCGGATATTTTTTATCGTTTACGCTACATAGGTAGGCAGGTATATTGTAATGTTTATCGGATATATGCAAGGTATATAAGGTATATACCTACGCACGTTTAAGGCGCTTTACACATAACGTCCGTTTAGATGTTATTTTTGCATTTTCCTAGCGCTGCGATAACGCATCTCAAAAATAATGTTCAAACGGATGTTATGTGTGTTAAAGCGCCTTATAAGAAAGACTCGATATTTACTTTTGTACCTAATGAAAAAGACTGGATGCACTGTGGTCGTGAACTATTATCCTAGTGAACGAAATTGGTAAAATTCGTTCAAAACCTCGAGAAAGCTAAATTTTGTGTTTACTTTGAAAAGAAACCGCACTTGTAGACACGATGTTCTTCTTTTCGAGTCAATAAAACCCAGGTAACAGTTTTTGTGCCCAAAAAATGGCCACGCCTATGGCATTTTGGTTGGCGTTGAGGAGGTCTTCTGGCTGAGAGCAAGCATCAGGACAGGTAGGGCATGACATCAGATATGGCATAGACTGTACGGCGCCACACTCGCACATATCATCCTGAGAGAAGCCCCACCTTCTTCTAAGCCCCTTACATCTGCCGACACCTGACCGAAGTCTAGGTATTCAGCGCTTTCCAGGTGGACCAGGGAAGGTTGTGACGATAAATATACTACTATGTTGTAGTGCTACTTTCTGTTTTTTTTCATAATCTTATGCATTGCTTACAGGTATCTGTGGTATTTTATTTAATGGAACTACTTGCTGTAATAAATACATAAGCTTTGGGGAAAAAAAAATACGGAGATCTGCAATCGCGTACATTTCACACAGAATATAAAGTTTGAGGCTTCAATAGACACTGGCGCAAATATTCCTTTGTAGTGGTGTAGCTTATAAAACTCGCTGCACTACACAATGTTTTTGCTTATTGAATTTATTTATTTATTTTTCAAAAGACCAAATCTAAAGCCGACTGCTAATAATCATATCTATCTTGCAGAATAGCAGCACCTTAGCGGTTTCACCCGCTGCAACTCATTTTCCTGGCATGTCTCATACATGTAACGTAAACCTCAAAATCTGTTGCGTAGCCCAGGAGGAGTTAGCGAATTCCACGACACACAGATAGAGAAACGCGAAAGCATTTTATACTACGTATTGATGACTTTCTAGGCGACAGGCTTTACACTAAGATGCAGAGTCTTCTGAGAAACTTTCAAACTTTTTTCAGACGTGGTGTAGGTATTTGGCCTTGTTTTACGGCCGTTTCCGCTCTGCCTACCACGCTAGGGATATAGGCGTGTTATATGTATGTATGTATGTGTTATGATTTGTGTTCAACAAAACGTGTTGCGCCGACCGCAAGTAATTGGGATAAGGGCAGGAAGATAGTGATATGTATGTATGTATGTATGTACTGGCTAGACGGTTTCACCAAAAATGTTATAAACACTGGTTTCACTTTTATTTAAAGTTGGGTAGTTGCCTGCACGAATTTTACTTTCTGCGCCAAAAATCTACGGGCGAATAAAATGTTTCCCCACAGATGTTTTAATCGGCAGACGCCTTTTAGTCGAGTGTACTCACCTCCCTACTCACGGGCTTTTAGTGTGTAGTTTTAGCGAAATTGTAGATTTAGGCGTTTCTCACACGCACCGCACGATTTTCCGGAGATTTCTCGGTTCCGGTTCTTTGACAAAAATAGGTTATAAAATCAGTTCATAGCATGAAGTCACTTTTTGCGTTTCTCTGTCTGTCGTGGAATTCAGTAACTCCTCAATCACGCAAAGGATTTTGATGCGATTTTGGTAATAGATCTAGGTATAGTGATTCAATAGAAAGGTTTATATGTATGTTACCGGCCAAACCCGATTTTAGGATAAACTAGTTTTTCCTAGGCCAAAGTAGTTTATCCTACATGCGTTTGGATAAACCGGTATAGACTAGGCTAAACCGGTCTGTCCGATGGCCGATAGGAGAAACTAGTTAATCCTAGGCTGAACTAGTTGAGCCTAAAATTAATAAGTACACTTCAGGATAAACTGGTTTGGCTTAGTTAAAAATGGTTAAGGCTACAGTGACGTAGCTCTAGAGGGTAAAGGGTAACGTCGGACATCCTGGAGACATCGGACACCCTGGAGACTCGAACACCCTAGATGGTGGGGTGTAGCATTGGACACCCTAAAAGCTCGGACGCCCTGGAGGTGCGCCCTACAGTGAGGCACTACGTACACCTTAGAGGCATCAAACACCTGTAAGGCTCGAACGACCTGGAGGGTGCGGGGGGGGGTTGGACCCTCGAAAAGTTCCTGCCGGGGGCTGCGCTCCACAGACCAGGGACACCTGTTATGTGACTGCTCGTGAGCTATCGCCGACAGCAACCTTGCAAGTGTTCGCGTCAGGGCCTACAAGGTGTATGAGCCTTCAGGGTGTCCGACGCTACCCCGCACCCTCCAGGGCAATCAAGCCTCACAGGTGCCTCCAGGGTGTACCTTATATTAGGTGATCTGGAGCTACATCACTGTAGGGCGTCCCTCCAGGGCGTCCGATGCTACACCCCAACCTCTAGGGTGTTCGAGCCTCCAGGGTGTCCGATGTCTCCAGGATGTCCGCCGTTACCCTCTACCCTCTACAGCTCCGTCACTGTAGCCTTAATCATTTTTAACTATGTCAAACCAGTTTATCCTGAAGCGTATTTATTCACTTTAGGCTCAACTAGTTCAGCCTAGGATTAACTAGTTTCTCCTATTGGCCATCGGACGGACCGGTTTAGCCTAGTCTATACCGGTTTATCCAAACGCAAGTAGGATAAACTACTTTGGCCTAGGAAAATCTAGTTTATCCTAAAATCGGGTTTGGCCGGTAACATGTATAACACATGCCGGGAAAGCCTCTTTACCCGACTGCCTTAGGAGGAGGAGAAAAGTTTTTTGAGAGTATATGTGCAAGAAAATCGTTTTCCCGGGCTACTGCCCAAACGGCTGGGCGGATCTTGACTTGTGACGTGTCGTTAGATTCATTCACTAGCTATATTAAAAATCATGAATTTAAAAAAAAAGCGGATTTTTATAGCTAAATACAATTTTAAAATTACCGCGGTCGGGTTTTTGTATAAGACATCAGTTGCTGCGAGTGAAACCGCTAACGAGCCGCTACTTGCGCTATAATACTTACTTTGTGCCGCTAGTCACATACAAAAGCCGAACATCGTGGCATGATAATAATATGTCACCGCATCAAAAGATATTGCCAATGATATTGATATTGGGAAAGTTTTAATTAGTTCATCTAGCTTCTAGTAGATGGCGCTGATGGCGAATCATGGAAATGCTCAGAAGCGATTTCCCTTAATAAGGGGTTATATTTTTTTAATAAACAGTATGTTTTATTTTCGTATTTTGTACAAATTATATAATTTAAGAAAAACAAACCATAATTTTGTAAAACCGCTTATTTTCGATACCTCAAATCGAGGATATACGCCAAATCTACACTTTATAAGGACTTGCAGTTTATAAAGCGGCAACACATGTTTCGTATAATCTGTGATGTCATGGTGGTTGAATTTGACATTTGACAGCTGATCCCTTTATTTTAACAGCGCCATCTAGTTTGGACTCGTGAAGCAGTCACTCCAAAAAATCCCCATTGGACCAAATAGCGACCAGCATTTAGCTGTCACTGCTTGTCATTTGTATGCAAGGTCCTGCACCGCAATATTTTCCGGCGCGTGTGACCTTAGTTCTGAAATGTTTATATTTTGTTTCATAAAAGGCAGAGTGGCATGAAATGCGCAAAAGACTTCCCTTTAGATTGGGATTTGAACGGAATATAACCACAAAATAGAGAATTTACAAAAGGGACATCGAGACCCTATTTAGGATTTCCGCGATTGTCACTTGTTACCTACCTACATAGCCAGGGTTGCTACAGTCAAAAAACATTTTATACAAAAACTAAATAAGTACATACACCGGGTCGTTTGACTACTCGGTGTCCCATTCGAAAAAAAAGAAGAAGTACAGCAAAATCTTATACAATAACTTATTACCTACTTATGATTCAAAGCGAATTTCAATGCAAGAAATATGACGTTCGTCGCAACTATCTTCTTAGTTACCTTGACTTCCTCTGAGATTCCAGTGCATTAACGCCATCTGTAAAGGCTCTTCTCGCACCGTCTCCCTAATTTGTGCTCCTATCCACATAATAGTTTACAAGATATTTGACGACAAATGTTAATTTATACTTGTTGAAGCGCATCTGCGTCCTTTATTTCAATTATTATTATTAGTTTATTACCAATTGTACGTACCTATGCATGTTAGTTAGGTACGGGATCAACAAGGCGAATAATAACACGCGTAAAGTCTATGCGTTATTTTTGCGCAACGGTATCGCACGCGTTAGGAAAATGCGTTTTTACACCTTATTTTCATACAAAAACGGTTATTGTCAAATGGGTTGATAGACGCGTCAGTTAGCTCGCACAACCCTGCGTCGATGGATGCGTCTGTCAAATCGTTTGACATGACATAAACTGTATTTTATCAGAAAATCGTTTGACATAAACCGGATTTAAAGAAAAAATCGTAATGTCCTAACACATGCGTTACGCAGCGCAAAAAAAACGCACTTAACGGACGTTACGTGTGTCTCTTACCTAAGTTGTCTTGTTGTAATTCTACCACTGAGCACTTAATGAGTGTCACAAAATGCCTTAAAGGCCTACCTATGTTATGTTTAAAAATTGATTAATAGATTCTTTTTGATTGCTTTGAAATTCTTAATTAAACTAACTTAATTTAGTCTATCTAGACCACAGGCAGATAAGTTACTTGAAAACACCTGAACAAACCTCTGTAATTTCAAGCCAGCTTTCTTTAATGGGAGTTTAAAAGTACACTTAATGATATTTTAAAGAGTTTGAAAACAATATTTATCTAGATTTAATAAACTGAACCAGTCGTAAGACAAGCATAATTATTAAAAAACATAAACCCAACTGCGGTAATTTCAAAGTAATATATTTTTCAGTTTAAAATACGCCATGTTACATTTTTTTATATAGCCAGTATCATTCACGCTACTAAGACGAATCTAACGACATCATTATGTCAACATCCGACAAGCCTTTTAGGCTGTAGCTCGTGAAAAACAATTTACTTGTTCACATACATTACCACATGCATACCTACAAACATATTCTTGAAAAACATAACCCTACTTCTGTGACAGTCGGGTAAAAATACATTATTAAGTTGTTCAATCTCTACTACTTGTTTTTATGATACGGACAAACGTCTGCGGAATGTTAGGTAGCGAATTTTTGAATGAGATATAACTGCCGCGGATAAAGAATGGATCACAAATTGGCAACATTATTGTTGACATCCTGTCATAGAATTAGATAGAGAGGCAAACAACAATGTTGCAAATTCGGGACCCATTCTTTGTGCAAGTTATATCAAGTATTACTTACATCAAAACCAAAATTGACACACGTGTAGGTGTAGTGGTGAGTGACGACGAACTAGGTACTAGGTAACCTATAGAGATAATGGATTGACAAAAAAAACCTACCTAGTACCAAAAATTACACTAAAATTTCCATTCCATCTCTTACGATTATTTTTGTCCCAGATTAGGTAATCTTGTTTTATTAAGGCACAATGCTACTTAGGAAAACTTTAGAAAATTCACGAGCCGTAAACCTCAGCAAAGCGTAAACAAAGTTAAATTTAGATCCAGGTTTTGGGCTAAGTACAGAAACTTTGTATATTACCGTCAGACGCTGATTGTTTGGATTTAATCTTGTACAGCTTGTACTGTAGTAAAAAAAACAAGAAGCTGTAGTCTTTACAATAATGATAAGTAAGCGTCACCAATTTGTATCTTAGGTATGTGGTCCAAAACCATAAATTTAAATTGGGTTTCTTTCCATCATGATATGTGTAGAAAACACTCTGAAAGTATAATTCTGTTCTGCACGTATAAGAACATGCACATTGATGGACTGGGAGGTACAGATAGATTCTGCAAGTACTTAAAAAAAATCTACCTACTTAAGATTTTCAAAGCGTAGCTGCAGACGATAATGGTTGCGTTTAGGAGCAGTGAGCCGCTGTAATTCTCAATTTCAGGTCTTCGGCTTATATTTTGAAAAAATAAAATAAACTTTGCGTTTTATGAAATATTTGTTGTCTTGGACAATGAAAGCTTATAAAATTCTTCAAATACATGCTAATAATGCGCAGCAACGGATGTTACGTGTGGGCTACGCCGTTAATTAGAACTCGCACCGGTATTTTGATAGTAATACGTTAGCAGCCCGTTAGCACTTCCACCCGCTGCAACTCGTTTTCCCTCTTTTCCCGTGGGAAAAGGCCGTTTCCCGGCATGTGTTATACATATAAAAACCTTTCTCTTGAATCACTCTATCTTTTACAAAAATGCATCTAAATGCGCTGCGTAGTTTAAGAAGACTTAGCGAATTCCACGATAGAGAAACAAAAAAAGCGGCTTCATTTTATACTTTGTATTGATAAGATGATAAAATCTTATTTTTAAAGGCTATTTTAGGTAGCTAATGGCTTTTTGCGGGGGTGTCTTCATTTTAAAACCCACAATAACCTGTAATTTAAAATTTCTCATTCGGTTTGTGTGGGTGAAAAATACCACATTTTAAATTATACTTTATTGTGAAATACCACCGGATGAGCGTCGCCATTTACAATTTGTTCGAAGTTGTACAACAAAATGAAACCACATTAAAATTTGGTTTTATTTGTGTCAAAAGGATTTAATAACATTTTGAATGATTTAATATTTTTCGCTGGTTTGAAACTTTTGCTAAATAGTAGTTGATAGATATAGTTGTTTGATAGAGATTAGTTCAAGCAAATTAAGAATTAAGTTGTTGAACAACCGCTCAAAATGTCTGTAGCACAACAACCTAATCTTTTGAAGTTTACCATTGGATTATAAACTGTATGAAAAACCATTTTAAGTTGATCCCTGATAAGGCTGGGGTGGGTAGGCTTAATGTAAATGGGAACTGCTGATAGACCGTGAATAAATAATCTTCAACCGTCGGTAGACAGGTACTGGCTAGTAGACAGATATATTGCTTACAAAATTATTTAAATCAAACCAAATACTTACTACTACCTATAGTCGTTGACCACTCGCTGCATTCGCGTCCATATGGTGATCCCTTTGCTCTGGTTGTAAACTCACATGAGAAAGGGAGAGCCATCAGATCACTGTGCGGCCGCCGGACGCAAATGCAACGAGTGGTCTTCTCAAGTACTTAAAATAAAAAAAACAGCCAAGAGCGTGTCAGACACGCCCACAAATAGGGTTTCGTAGTCAACGTTTAAATATCAGGTTATTCAGCGTTACAAAGTTAATTTTGTTGCTGGTTTGTTTGCAGCTGTATGATTACCAACCGCAAATAGAAAAACATTTATTTTTCTGAAATTTCTCGTGGTACAGTATCCGTTATAAATTTCATGGTAACTTCAAATTGAGAAGTATATTCCATACTTTTTTCAAATTTTTATCGTTTATACTTTAGAAGTTACAGCTGGAACAAATTATGGCTCAAAAACGCCCCTTTTAAAAGCAAATATCTCGAGACAGAAACATTTAAGAGACTTTGTTTTATAGAAACCTCCCCTTAGTTTTAAAAGACCTATTCAACGATACCCTACTCAATATTACAGAAGAAAAAAAAATTTTTGCCCTCCTTTCACTTGTATGGGAAACAACTTTTAAAATAATATTTTCTCAACATTTCTAAATTTGGGTCAACACACTTAAATTATTGTTTACACCGGGATTATTACCGTGATTAGGTTTTGGTTTACCTCGATATTTCGGAGCGGTTGCACGCTCCATGGTCACGAGTAGACTGGCTCGGCGAGTGATGTCATCTTTCTAAGGGCAAACATATCTGTCTACCCTCTTTCGAATTCGTCGACTGCGTTCTCGGTTACTCGAACCACTACTATTGTCACTCACTATTTTGTCACGATCACGACACTTACTGTTAGTGTGGTGTGTAATAATCCCGGTGTAAACAATAATTTAACTGTTGTGAACAACCGAGAAAACCTAAAAACTTACATTGGGTCAACACGATCTATCTTCACACCAAATTTGATGTCGATAGCTCTAAAACTGACGGAGTTATGAGGGCGCGGCATACAGACAGACAGACAGGCTTACCGAAACTATAAGGGTTTCTAGTAGACTACGAAACCCTAAAAAGTGTGCTTCAAATAACACCAGAATCGATGTAAACTTGGCGGCAAATCAAAGTTTTATTTGTGTTAGGTAATGCACGAGTCTACTATTAGCTGGGAACGTTACCTAATTAAATTCACGTCGAGAGTAGAGTCTCACGTCGGGGAGCAGATACTCCGTACTCGGCTACTTCACATACAAAAGTTAGATTAGTTCGCCGAAGCTCAACAAATGTGTTTTGTGAGTTTTGCATAGATTTGAACGTGTTTTGTATAGATTTTTTAGGGCGCAAGCTCCACAGACTAGACGTGAGACGTGTGAGTAAGATGGCATCTGTGAAATAAGTGATCGTCCGGAGACGTGAGACGTGCGACATTGCTTGAAATCGTTTCGATATAAAATGTATGACACAGAAGAGCTAAAGCTACACCCATGAGACGCGCCTCGTATCGTTGACGGCTGACGATTACTTGTCTGACAGATGCTATCTTACATCTGACGTCTACTCTATGGAGCTTGAGCGTAAAAGATTTTTTGGCAAGTCTCAAATATTTACTACTTATATTAAAATGTGCCTTAAATAAGTTTCCTGAAGAAAAATAATCCATACCAATTTCTTAATGACAAATCAAAGTTTAGTTAGCGTAGTTGGAAACGTTACCTAATTAAATTCACGTGGAGAGTCTCACGTCGGGAAGCAGCCACTCAGCCACTTCACATACAAAAGTTAGATTAGTTCGCCGAAGCTCAACAAACGTGTTTTGTGAGTTTTGTTTTATGTACATTTGCACGTGTTTTACATAGATTTTTTGTAAGTTGCACGAGTCCTACAGATTTTTATGGGTTTTACAGGTGCAAAACATTGGGCTGCCTATGGGGTGAACCCATGAAAGTAGGTAAAAATTTCTTTTTTATTATCAAAGATGTTTCTTCAAATCTGATTAATTACATAATTCACATCTTGCAGCCAATGAATTCGTTGTTTACGATACGGCCGTTCGAATAAGCCATTTATGACAGCTGTCAAAATGATGTGAATGCTATGACTTGGTATATTTTTGTTTGTTGACAGCTGTCAAATATGGCATATTCGAACGGCCGTACTTTAGTTGAGCAACACGAGGTACGGTCGGGTACCTAACCCAATAACCGTCCACAATTACGTCAAATTTGACGCGCTACCATTTCCGCCTGGATCCGCAGAATATCGAATAACATTTTAATAGGTACTCAGTTAGTGAAGTCCTCTCATAAATATGTAAATCCTGGATATTCCTTCTATTATTCTAACTTCGTTCTAGTGTAAAATTTCCCACAATTCTCATTCGAATAAAGTGAATAGATTAATCGGGAGCGTTATTTTAACCTCGAAATTACAGTTGGAATAGGGCTACCCGTGCTGGATTAAAAATTTGAATAAGTACTTAGAACAACCTTATTTATATCCACGTGTGTCATGAAACAGTCTGAGAGATAAATCCTGGAAATGGGCAAAAATGTTCTCTGTGAAAGTGTGAATGCATATATGCAACATCTTACACTGTAGTCGACATCTCAAAGCGCGGGTCATACCGTAAATACGTAGACCCTTGTTCAACAAAAAAGAGGCTGATAATGATGATGATCACAAACTAAAAGCATCAGTAGCTTAGTGGTAGAAGAGTGAAACGGTACCGATTGTGCTTCGGGTTCTAGTCTCTGCCGACGTTTTTCTCGATTTCTTCTTTTCATTAATAAAGTCCACCGGTTTTACCTATCAAAACGAAAAAACCTTATTTGTTTTTTTCTTACATTTCCTATAACAGATACACATTGCATTTTGTTGTTTCCTAAAAACACATGCTCTGTAACAGCCGGTGATGAAACTTGCACAGCGATCCGCCGATGTTCACTGCATCACAAGTTTGCCACTTACGATCACAAATTTTAGATGAGAAACTCGTACTGTACTAGCCGACGTTTAGGAACTAGTAGATGGACCCCACACATGTCCGTTGGTGCAAACGGGATAGGTATATTGCAGCTGTAATAATAAGTGTGATAGAGACAGATGCCAACGCAGGTTTTTGTATACGGAATTTCCTTTACTCCACCAGACGAACTACGGAGTGGGTGGCGTAGGTATATCTAAGTCACTTCAAATACCTACCCAAAAAGTACATACCTTGGATTTTTACATTTTCTATAACAGATACACATTGCATTTTGTTGTTTCCTGAAAACACATGCTCTGTAACAGCCGGTGATGAAACTTGCACAGCGATCCGCCGATGCTCACTGCATCACAAGTTTGCCACTTACGATCACAAATATTAGATGAGAAACTCGTACTGTACTAGCCGTCGGTTAGGAACTCGTAGGTGGATCCCACACCTGTCCGTTGGTGCAAAAGGGATAGGTATATTGCAGCTGTAATAAAGAGGATGAAACTTGCACAGCGATTCGCCGATGTTCACTGCATTACAAGTTTGCCAATTACGATATGTATCTGCAACAAATACCTAAGTGTGACAGAGACAAATGCCAACGCAAGTTTTTGTATACGGAATTTCCTTTACTCCGCCAGACGAACTGCGGTGTATGTGGTGTCGTATTCCTTTGTAATTTAGCGTGTAAGATGATGGACACGTAGTACATGACAATAGAGGCACTAGGGAATGCAATCTCGTACGAGATTTCAACCTAGCGAGATCTCGCGAGACTAGAAAGCCAGTCTCGCGAGATCTCGTAATTTACGAGATCTCGTGGGTTTGGGCAAATTGCACTAAAAATATATGAAAATGCTTGTTTTAAAAACTAGCAATAGACATGATATGTAACTAAATAGAAACTGCATAAGTATAATAATAATCTAAGTTTTATTTTGAAAATCACCAAAGTATTATTTTGTATAACATTTTTCTATGTACTTACTTTGGTATCTAATCAGTTCAGTTAAAAGTCTTTAAATATTGGTAACAATAATAATCAAGTAATTTAGTCTTTTGCAGTAATAATTAGGTCTTATCAATTACTTTTTTTTTGTTGAAACAATTTAAAAGTAAAAGTAACATTATTTATCATCATAACATCTCTTATTACTCCAGTCTACAAGGGTGGGGACAGGGACGATATCGGTAATTATAGACCAATATCTATTCTCCCTGTTCTATCAAAAATACTAGAAAAACTACTAAACACAAGGCTTATTAATTATCTTACTTCATATAATATACTTTCCCCATCACAGTTTGGTTTTCGACAAGGCGTTTCTACTGAGGATGCAGTAACATCCTTAAGCTCATTAATTGTGGAACAGGTAGATCTAGGTAAAAAATGCTTAGCAGTATTTATAGACTTAAAAAAAAGCCTTCGATACAGTCTCTGTACCGATCCTTGTAAAGAAGCTGGAGAAATGTGGAATAAGAGGAACACAACTGGAAATATTTAGGGATTATCTATCAGGGCGGAAACAGAAAGTAAAGTTAGAACAACTCTGCAGTGAAGATGTCAGCGTATCTTTAGGCGTTCCACAAGGAAGCGTATTGGGTCCTACATTGTTTTTAATATATATTAACGATCTGTGTAATACGAGAATACAAAATGCCAAAATTTACTCGTATGCTGACGATACAGCTATCGTATTTACTGGATCTTGTTGGAAAGAAGTAAAAACTAGCACTGAAAACGGTATGTCGTTGATAGCCAGGTGGCTTAAGTATAATTTATTAACGCTTAATACAACTAAAACCAACTATATATGTTTCAGCATTAGAAATAGTTCCCAACCTAGACAAGATTTTACTATAAAAATTCATTCATGTAATAATCCACATAATCAATGCACTTGCCCCATAATAGATAAAGTTGCTCAAACTAAATATCTGGGAATTATCTTAGATCAAAAGCTTACTTGGTATCCTCAGATCGAGCAGGTGGCATCAAGAATTCGTAAATTTAACTGGATTTTTAAAACACTACGTCATGTAATGCCACAGAACGAAAATAATAATTCCTCAAAAAATCTCCTGAATGAGATATACATGTCCTTGGTGCAATCAGTAATAATATATTGTAACCCAATATGGGGTGGCGCATTTAAGACGCGATTTTTAGATGTAGAAAGATCTCAGCGAGCACTCTTAAAGATTATGTACTTTAAAAAACGGCGTTTTTCTACTAAACGCCTATATCAAGTCAGCAATTTACTATCAGTACGTAAACTTTACATTATAAATACGGTGTTAAGAAAACATAAAAGTATAAATTATGATCCGGATAAAGTTCATAACAAAAGGAGAAAAAAATAAAGTGATAAATGAACCACAGACAAAAACTGTATTTGCAAAAATCCAATACCAAAAACGTTCAGCATATCTATATAACAAGATAAATAAGCAAATTGATATATATGCAAAATCCTACCATGAGACTAAAAATCTAATTACCAAGTGGATAAACCCACTAACCTATGATGAAACGGAGTCACTCTTTCACATAGTCATCTAAACACACATACACACACACACGCGCGCGCGCACTTGCGCAGCCACATATTACAGTATATATATATTTATTTCCACTATATAATATAATTATATATGTATATATATTAATCTATATATATGTATGTTTATTTACCACTCCCTCTTGTTTTGTTATTTTTTAATTTTTACTGTATTTTGTTCTTTATTTTTGATTTGTTTATTTAACATCGCGGAAGAGCGGGGCCTCCTGATACATGCTTATTATAAGCTTAAAAGGAGACTCCAGCATTTGTATTTGTGCAAATTTACTGAAATAAACTTATTTTGTATTTTTGTATTTGTATTTTGTATTTATGGCAAAGAAAAACTTTACTAACGGGCGCCCGGCCAGCTAGGATTCAGTTCGCGCGCTACTTTGTCAATCTCGTTATCTCGCGAGATCTCGTTCGAAATTTGACGAGATTCAATCTCGTAAAATATGGCCGAGATCTCGCGAGAACGGGATCTCGGCGAGACGAGATTGCATTCCCTAAGAGGCACCAAATGCGCCCATGATGATAATTATCTTTCCGATCGATTTCAGCCATGAGGACCGCTTCTACTCCTAATCAAGTCGGTGCTGCTGATACGTCTGTAAGTGGCTGAGCTGAAGCCCCACTGGCACAGATTATCCCTGCATCTACCAACTTAAATCCAGAGTCGGTTGAGTGACTTCCTTGCGTCTGACAGACGCATGCGGTACGGATGCGCTAGAAATCCCCAGCAACGGACGTCAAGTGGGGGAATCCACCGTACTGTACGGCTAGCCGTCGGTTAGAGTTTAGTTTCTGTTGCGGCTTAGTCGCAAATGTCGCAATCCCGCTACATGAACACATCTGTGGAGACGTGTGCAGCTGGATCCTAGTTATGTACGAAACGAACGAGTTATGATATGACACGGTCTTTCATTCATCATGCGTGGCCCACCCCTTGTCATATTATTGATACGTGTATAATGGAATTTTTGTTTTTCTTTCCCATAATGGCAAAATGAGGTAATAAAAAGTTAATATATGACATAAGACGTAATAGCTTTTATTTACTGAAAATGATATTACCTATTGGAGATATTTTACTATAAATACAAGAGCCGTAATAAAGACATTATGCCAAATCAATAACAATTAGGTAAGTTTATTTACACAAACGACAGATAAAAGATTAAGATTAAAACTACGGATAGAGTAACCTTATTTTTATATCGTAGCCACCACCCATCCACAAGTACATATAAAGTTTTTCCCGTAGAGATAATGTTTTTGAATATTGGACAGGACGCATCATCTGACTGTACAGTCACAGAATATGCACCCATGTATTTGGCTTTCGTCTGCCTAATCTATTTTCTTTTTCGCGACAAAACCGAGGTCAAAATCGGCCGGTTTCGTAATAATGCGGTCTACGGCAGCCTAGATTCGGACGTGGGCCGGGTAGCAAACAGCCCAGCAAAGTAAAATCGAATTGACTGCGACAAAACAGCTACTTAGTTGTCACGGCTCGTACGGAACAAGCGGTAAGATGGCGATAAAGACTCGGTTACTAGGTTAAGCTACTTTTTCGGACACACAGTAGGCGGGGATTATACGTTCCGTTGCTGTGCTATGCTATTTCAGGCGGAGACACACGCAACGTCCGTTGTGCTCACAGCACAGATAGTCCAAGCAAGGGTTGAGCACACATCGCACGACGCTGCGTTGACGGTTGCGTCTGTCAAGCCGTTTGACATAAACCGTAGGTATTCGTACGAAAATAGATGGAAAACAAGTGAAAATAAGAGGGAACAAACGAAAATCGAACAAACGACGCACAAACCGACGTTAGCATGTGTTTCTCTGTTATAATTCCCTACGGTTTGCGTCAAACGTTTTGACATTGTCGTTTTTGTATGGAATAACGTGAAAAATAGCATTTTCCTAACGCAGTGCTAAAATAGTATGTAAGGTAGGTAAAGGCATTGGTACCTATTGTATGTGCATATTTGTTTTAATATTTCAGTCAAACCGAAATATCCGCCCAGTCTTAAATAGGTATTAGTATTAACAGGCCTGGCGCACTCCGCGGCGTAGGTATAGAGTTGCAAGTACGTGCGGCGACACCCGCGGGGAGGTTAGTCAGTTGGTTGCCGCGCGCCGCACGTTACGCGCGCGCTCCGATGCCGTTCGCATTTCTTCACGAGATTTATTTTATTTTATCAATTCTGTATAAAGTAACTCAGCTTCCTACCTCATTCGTTAATTTTGTATGATAATGCAATATTCATATTTTTTCTAATATTTGTGCTTTGATTTTCTTTCAAAATCCTACGTTTAACAAAACATTTTATTTTTGTTTTACTTGGGTGTAGAAATGTACTCCAGTACACTTTTCGTAGGTACCTATTTTCATATAAATCTCGAAATTCGCATCCCTACAAAGCGTGCTGGCTGTGACCTTCAGAGGTGGTCTGCGGCAAATGAACTTTCGCGCGCAGCAATTCGGCTCATTTTGCTTGCGCGCGCGATCAGTAGGCTAATATAAAAGTAGGTATTCTAAGCCGGCGCGAAGGAAATTGTACTTTATTATCGCGCATAAAGATTTATATTTGTTAAATTACTATGGCGGAGTGCGTCTTCTGTACCTGTACTATTATGTATTCTGTGGTATTAATATCATTTGGCGAACTCAAGACAAGTTCTTTGAACTTTGTTGATTATTCTCGGTCTTCTAAAGATGTTTATGGCTTTTGCAAATTGAATATTTTGAAATGAAACGTTTCAGTTTGCTTTCAATTTCGTTACCTTTCTCAATAACAATGAATGTTAATTAGATTGAAGTGGTATAAGTGTTAGAATACAGTTGTTTATTTACACCGGATGCTGACAAAAGGAGAGCTTGAGTCACGGTCCAAATTACCGCGGGCGGGTGAGTGGGGTGAAATTTTACTAGTGACCGATAGCGAAAACTCAGAACCGGCTGGTGATAAGGGACAATTTTCCTCAAGGAACATAGGTAGAAATACGAAAAAAAGATTTGGATCTCCCATACAAAATTGATTAGCTGCATACGATCAGCTGATTTGAGTTATTAGGGGAGGTCAACATTTTTTTTAGTATTCTGACCGATGTTCCTTGGGGGGTTGTTCCTTATCACCAGCCGGTTCTGAGTTTTCGCTATCAGTCACTAGTACAATTTCACCGTATATAGATTTGTTCTACGTGTCCAAATTGATCGCGGGCGTCCTTCAAATTTGACAGTGAGCCACGCGTCTACGCCTTGTTGTCATTTTATTAGGTAGCTTTGACCTCTATTACAATTACAGATCAATGGTCGCACGGCGATTTTTTATCAGTTTGACGTACCGCCCGGCCGCCTGCACGCTCGCCCGCCCGCGGTAATTTGGACCGTACCCAATAAGTTTCTGTTTTAAAGCTTTTGAATCGTATTTCCCTATTCTTCTGATCATTATTGAAGTATCTACCTACCATGGCATTTCCACTGCCGTGAAGCAATCATAGTACCCCTGCTTTTTGTGGGATACCGAGTCGACAAACGACTCGACGAACCCTGGTGTCAGAGTTTTTCAACCACCTACTACTACTAAGTTATTGGCCTCTGTCATTGTTTTGTAACGACCGACATCTAAGTAGTCACCGTATCCATCTTTATTTCCGGGTAATGAAGTTGTGAAGCCTGCAATGTCTTCACCAGACTGAGAGAGCATTGTATTTGACATAAAGTGATAAACTCTCGCTAATTTTGATAGGTAGGTGCTACCTATAGGTACCTACTCGTTCTTCTGGCTGTTACGTCAATTATGATGGATGGCCATGAAAGATTGAGTGTGATCGTGTCATAATTCGTTTGTACATGATGATGATGATGATCCTTTCGGCCGGTTTTGGCCATGGCGACCACTACTACTCCTGATCAAGTCGGCGCTGATGGGCCCGCAGGTGGCTATTGTAGCCAATTTTGGCAGTGGCAGTTTGTACATAACTAGACCACAAATTAGGGAAACGGCGTGCGATGCGCCTATACAGATGGCTCACTCAGTACTAGCGACGATTTTGACGCTTACTGACTTTAACTGAAATAACGAAGTTAAGGTAACTAAGAGGGTGGTTGACACGACCGTCATATTTCTTGGATTTAAAATTGGCTCAGAATCATAATATGACGTTCTTTATCAGATTTTGCTGTTTTGATGTTTTTATACTTATATTTTTTTGACAGTAGCAACCCTATACTATGGAACAATTGCCAATCGCAAAAATCTGAAATAGGACCGACTGAACCTTCTGTAAACTACCTTTTTTTTGACAAGGCGCCCTGCGCGCCGTTTTCCAAATTTGTATAACTAGCTTCCAGCTGCACGCACAAAATTAATGCACCAATGAACGTTACATGTGTTTCTCCCCGCATTCAATTTCATTTCCTCTCTCAATAACAATGGATGTTAATTCGATTGAAGTTCAGTTGTTTATTTACACCCGATGCTGACAAAAGAAGAGCTTAATATGTTTTCGTCGTAAAGCTTTTAAGTCGTACTTCCCTATTATTCTCATCATTATTTAGGTATCTTGACAGCTTTCTACAGTCGTAGAGCAATCTTACTCAGTACATTTCCTTTCTGGGCCAAGATAAGGTATCCAGTACTAGTTATCAATCACCTTTGACATCCTTCTTCTTCTTTTCGATTGAGACACCGCGGCCCTATGAATCCTGATGCGGGAAATCAGGACGCAAAAAGCTCACTGTCGCCAAATTTGATTGCACTGTAGATGCCCACTCGTTTTTTTATGCTACAGTACTTCGTTTTATCCCTAAGATAGATACTTGGTATACCCACAAAATAGAGGATTTACAAAAGGACAGCTAGCTTCTTTTTTCCCCATCACTTATACCTACATACATTTTCTTTATGATTTTATGAAATGCGGTACCTGGATTTTATAGTATCAAAAACCAACTAAACCAACTGGATCTTAACAAATAAAAACCGCACCTAATTTAGTTAAACTTCCAGCATAAGAAAACAGTTTCAACTTTACAATAGCGCTTTCGTTTGAAAACGAAATTTCCCCACTTATATTCACACTCGGCTTACTGCCCGACTGCACGTGCTGCAGAAATGTTATCTATGGCGGGTCCCACACTTGTTGCTGCGCATTCGTAACGCATGCGTCTGTCAGATGCAAGATAATTTTGAATTCCCTAGTCTAACAAAAATTGGTCGAGTGCGAGTCCGACTCGCGCACTCGCGAAGAGTGCCGCACCGTTGTGTATAAAAATACATGAAAATTACGTTTGTTGTACCTATGACAGCCCCTCTTTAATTTTAATTTTATTCTGATTGCTGTCAAAGTGGCAACATTAAATACATGTTCTGTGATGAGATACAGCCTGTTTGTGTATTTTGTATTTGGAGTCCCACTTATCATTTTTTTTTAGTAATTATTATTATAGTGGCAAAAATAAATGGGATCTGTGAAAGTTTTAACTCTCTTACTGTTACGGTTTATGAGATACATCCTGGTGACAGATGGACAGACGAACAGAGGGACGGAGAGACAGTGAAGTCTTAGTAATAGGATTCCGTTTTCATCCTTTGGGTACGACGCCCTAAAAATGAGCGATGATGAGCTTGCGATGCATTGTTCGGTGCGTCTGTCAAGCAACGCAAACATATGCGTTGGTCATGCGTCAACGTACGTTTTTAGTGAAGGAAATTCGTAATTTCCTCGTGTCTGACACCACTCGGTTACGGATGAGCTAAAAATGCGCAGCGACGGGCATCAAGTGTGAATCCCGCTTTAAAGCCGGAAAGTAAGGAGGACGGACGCACTTATATTTTATTCATACTAGCTTTCCATCCTACGGTTTTGCCTCAGTTATGTAGATTTTTCCCATGTTCACATTCAACTTTCAGTACGTGCTTAGAAATCGTAGCCCCTTCAAACGTTTCGTGCCTATTGCGTAGTACTTTGCTACGAACGCTTTGCTACGATACCAACCAACCAAACTTAATGAACAATCATTGAGTTTTTTCAACGTTTTCATAGGTTTTCATAAACACAATTTGTACAGTGTCACTTTTACAATAACTGTAATGTGTTGACCAAGGTACAAGATAAAAGCAAGTACGGCGTAAACACACGGAAACGTTCGTTTTCTCCAATTTGCTCGGAAATAGCTTCATTACTTTAAAAAAAGAATACGTCAATGGGCTCATTTATGTTGTCAAGGCGCAGAGGACTGTAATAGAAATTGCCGGACTAGGCCGGTAATAAAAGGGTTCTTAAACTTCACACTTTCGTGATTAGGTGTTTTATGGAACACAATTTGTTTGAAGTTTGAAGGCTGAATGTGAATTTCCCGCGCATTCTTTATGAAATGGAACGTAAGCAAAACCAGCGCCAACGCTTTGCGAACTTTAAAAGTTACAAAGTGTCAATTTTATCACGATTTAAATATTTGTTTCCTTGCAAATTGGAGAAAAGCACTATACAAACCTCGGCCGAAATAACAATTTCTGGTCTCGTTTACTTTAGAAGGCCTCGACTTCGTCTCGGCCTTCCAATGCCACTCGACCAGAAATTGCTATATACTCGGCCTGTGACGTAATGTACTATTGTCTGTCGTTTGTTCGACTTTCCATCTCATTTTCATACGAATAATGTTTAGGTATGTCAAACTGTTTGACAGACGCAGCGTTGACACCTAAACCACAAATTAGGAAAACGGCGCGCGGGCGCCTTTACCAGATGGCTCAGTCTGTACTAGCGACGATTTAGACGCTTACTGACGAAAACTGGAAAAAACAGGAATCTTAGGGGAAGTCAGGGTAAATAAGACGGTGGTTGATACGAATGTTATATTTATTGGATTTAAAAATGGGTCAGAATCATACGACATTCTTTGTCAGATTTTGCTGTTTTGACGATTTTATACTTAGAGATTTTTGACAGTAGCAACCCAGTGGCTATTAACAAATGCCAATCACGAAAATCCGAAATAGGGCCGAGTGAACCTTCTGTAAACTCTCTATTTTGTGCCTAAACCACAAAGTGCCTAAACTTTGGGGTTCGCAAAGACCCCACGCGACCGATCGCGTAGATTTTTGGCACGACTAATCTAGGGATTAATAAAAATTAATATGTTTGACTTATTTGAGCCAAATAAATACATTGAAAAGGGTAATATTTCTTCTTCTTCTTCGAGTCGTCCAACGACCCGATGATAATAAATATGTGTATGAGATGTAGCTACACATAATAAACTGCGGCCAAAAGAACCTCCACCCTTAAACAAACACACACATATATCATGATGCCTATATCCCTTGCATTGCATTTGCATTTACATCACGACTGACAAAAGTTTGAGAGTCATTCATTCAGAAGAGCCGTAAAGGTGATTACTATTTAAAACAGGGAAGTTATACTATAATTTTGTCTCTGGTAGATATTCTATGTAAGTTTGTATGTACAATTCACGATATCGTTACCGCACACCCGGCCAGTAAGTCATAACATAAAGCCAATACACAGTAGGTATATCATCCATGTAGTGGGTGTGCCACCGTCTCGATACAATGTGTTTTACGACGCTATTAACGAGCAATGGCCGTAGTACCGGCACCACGTAGTGATTATGATTGACAATGTCACCAATATGGTCCTTTTGGTCTCGTATTTTAGTGGTTTGGGACTTTATACGTTATTAGTACCTACCTAATGTCATTAACGGCACAAATGCCTGCGCGGGGCGCCTTTACAGATGGCTCACTTAGTACTAGCGACAATACTGGAATAAACTGACTGGAATCTTAAAAAAACTTAAGGCAACTTGAAATGTAGTTGCCATGAACGTCATATTTCTTGCATTGAAATCGCCTCAGAATCATAAATATGAGGTTCTTGTATTAGATTTAGTTGTATCTCGTCCTCGTTTTGAATCTAGCTGGATATGTAACAAGTGACAATCGCGGAAATCCTAAATAGGGTCAAGTGATCCTTCTGTAAATAATACTATAAAAAGCGTTTAAAGCTTTTGCTAAAGTTATGCAACGGGATTTTTGTCCATACAAAAACTATAGGTATTTGTCTCCGAAACAGCAACACCTCCAAAATTTCGTAGAATTACTACTCTCTTTGGACGTACTGTACTAGTCTTTTCGGACGGTCTAGACTAGACATAAATATAATAAACGGACAAGAACGGCACGGCTCATCTCCGATACCATCAGTTTCATGAAAATTAGTTCCTTCGTTAGAAGGTAGAAACCTTCGTTCTTACATCAAGGCATTAATTTTCGTACATTGAAAGAGCAAACACTAAACCGTGTTCTCTGGTGTCCGATACTAAAACACAACTTCGCAACGACCGGAAACTTTACCACGTTCAATTTGTACTTCCGTGGCAAACTCTCCCAGGAACACGCTTAAAAATTCAGAGGCTTATTTCTGAGGTTGTGCTCTGTTGAATTTACAATATGACAACGGGTAAGGCACTTATGGATTGATTCAGACTGCGATCCTTGAATTTGGAAATACTAAAATTATTTCGCGACACGTGCTAAACCTGAGTAGGAAATCATATCTTAGGCGGATCCCACTTGTAACGTCCGTTGCTGCGCATTTTTAGCCATGCGTCTGTCAGATTTTCGGATTCACCACGTCAGTCAAACATCGCAAGTTTTTGCGTTGTGCTGCTTTAACGTCGGTTTTAGTAATATGTAGACGCATGCGTTAGCTGTGTGGACTACGCCATCACAACATCTGACAAATACCTATCTGGCGCATACTTTGCTGTTTCTTCTTCCAGGCGGTCGTTGTATTTGATAGAGTGGTGCTAGTTTCACTATGTTGTTTATTAATGATTTTGATAAGGAACTCTTCTGCTCTTGTCTAGGATTTATCTTTTCATTTTGCGACACCCACGGTTAAAACAGGGTAATGTTTATTCCCAACACCCCACGGGCTTATTACATGCAGGAAGAAATAGGACTTAATGTGTACCATACGTCTTGGGGGTTTAGCATACCACTAAGTGGGGCACAAAAGACCTTAATGGCCCCGAATTGCGATTTGAATAAAATATTGGGGAGGTAGCCTCGCGTGCAACAAAGGTGTTGTAAAGCTTAACAGTCTAATGTTTAAACATGGGTGTTACCTTAGTATATTTAAAGGATGTGTTCTACTCACTAAACTGTACCCACAAAAATTTATGAGAACCTTGTTTTCGAAATATGAAAAAAAAATGGTCAAATATAATATTATAAAAGTTGTTCAGTTTTATGAGTAGAACACGCCCTTAAAATATTTGTATTTAATCAAATTTATTCCTATATTTACGAATAAGGCCAAATCTAGTTGGAACTAACTTTCAAACTAAGTAAAAAAAATAAATTTTGCTACCATGTAAGTATGTTTTAACTTCGTCTGCATCTTCACTTACCAACAGGTGAGTGAACAGACAATTAATGTCGTCCTAATTAAAATTGAAAAATACCTGAAATTTCTTTAAGGTAACGAATCAAAAATCTTTATTATGTTAAATTCTGTGTGCAATTTGAATCAGAATGAACAATGTTTAGTTGTTACGCTAATGATATTCGGATAAGTACAGGGTTCTTCATGAAGTGCTGACAAGCTGTCGCAATAGCTATACTTATTCACTCAATTTTCAGGAATGAAATATCTCTTTATTATTTGTGTGGTCATCATAGCGTATGGCAATCCCTGCTTGGATCAAATGTCTAAATCGGGTGTGGTAGTAACAACCTTTATTCTGCCTATCCCACAACCTATGAATCCAGACGCGATGAATAATATGTATGTGTGCATCGTAGCCAATGCTGTGTAATTAAATATGCCCTGAACGTGCAGTTTGCCAGGAAGCACAGGAACCGTCTAAACATTTCCGGTTATTAACCCGCCCTCGTACCTTGTGGAAATAAGGTCAAACTTAACACAGTTTGTATAGTATTCAATACCTACACCTGCGTATACCTAGATAATTCGCTGGTGCTAAAAGAAAAACTCTGACACCAGGTTTTATTGGATCGACTTGGTACTTGAAACGACAAGAAGAAACCGATTACAATGCCTACAAATCTCTTTCGAACTGAGAGTAATATTTACAACTTAGATTTGTTTACGTATAATATGTATTTGGTTATGTAAAAATTTAGGTTCGGTTTTTATTAGGTACCAAGGCTGGGAACACGTGCACCGCTGTTAAATTTAGTAGTTCGATATTAGGAGTGTGGAAATGTTGCTGATGGATAGTGAATAAAATTTGCAGAAACTTGAAGAAAGTTATGCATAAAGACGACAACTGTGTTCAACGTTGCAAAATCACGATTGAATATGACATTTTTGAAAAGTGAGGCAAGTTAATAAAAATATTTTTATTAATCTTGAAAGAATCCAATAACCGCATGACTTTGCGGTCTCTTAGGTATGCCAGCCGGATTCGATATTTTCCGAAAAAAGTAAAGATATCGCATACTACACAAAATGTGGCACACGTCGCCGCATCTAAATTGTAGCTGTCCCAGGTTTGTCTTTTGTATGGTATCTGTCACACACCGCAAAATAATGCGGTGCGTGAACGATCCACCTTTAAATACTTGTTAGATTAGGTACCTACTTTGTTTTAGGCGGCCGCACCGAAACGGTGTAAACGGAACCCTATAACTGGAAATTCGCTGTCTGTCCGTCTGACGCCAGGCTGTATCTCACAAACCGTAATATTTAGAGAAATGAAATTTTCCCAGATGCCGTATTTCTGTTGCTGCTATAGTAACAAATACTAAAAATTAGAATAAAATAAAATAAAAGGGTGGCTACTTAAACAACAAACGTGATTTTTATTCAATTTTTGTACACAATGGTACGGCACCCTTCGGCCTTCATAAGTTCGACTCGCACTAGGCCATTTTTTAGGTACGATAAAAATGGTGTACAATATACGTATCTACTTAGTTACTATACATTTCTACACAATAAAAGTTATAACATAACTAAGCCTTCTCGATATAAAACTATATCAAACGAACATTTCGAAGATTTATACTTCGATCCTCCAATGAGATTGCTCTACGTACGGTTTTATTAAAGGATTTTCTTTTTTTATGTGTGTAATCCAAGGAAATGTCCGGGCTCCGTGACTTACGTACCAATACTTCCCACGTAGCATGTTCGTCACTATAAAACCGTTGAAGCCGGGTCATATCTACAGAATTTTTGTCGCGTTACTTTTCGCTCGAGAATTCAAGACTGGATGAATCCAAGCGCTTAGCAGAAATATATCTATCAGGACAAATTGACAAATTGCTACCCACGTAACGTATGGATGCCGCTTCAGTCTGAACTAGACCTTTTAGAAACTCAAATGTTTGAAACAAAGGGTGGCATTTATTTCAGAATATGCCTCAAGTGTGGTTTGACCCTTAGACCTGTGAATCTGTTATACGGTTCTAAAACGTTTGAACTGACATGAATTCAAGAATTACTTTCATTTTACAGTAAGATATTTTTCAGTTAAATGCTATTCCCGGTTTTTAACAAAATTAAATGCTAAACAGCCATTTCGTGAAAGAAAGACAAACTCTTTAAAATACCAATAAAGGATATTGCAGAATAGCAAGAAAAGAAAAACAAATTAAGCCAAAAGCGAGAAATAGAATAATTTAAACTCGACGCTAACTGAAATCTGTATTTAATTCGCGGTGGGCCCGCTGGCTAATCAAATTGCAATTAAAAAGTTTGTTGCAAACGCAAGCAGCTTTTCTTTTCCGTCTTATTCCCGGTTTCCTTTTACTTTTAATGAAAATTGCAACTACCTACTTACAGATTGGTGCCTGGGTTAAGTTCAGTCGCAGAATTTCAGACCTGTGTAAAAATACGGTTCTCTACACATTTGCCTAATAAGAATTGACATAATAAAGGTACTTTAGCACATTGTAATTTAAACTAATGATACTTTTACGCATAATTTATGTATGCATCACACTTTAGGCATAAATAAGTTATGCTATCAATACTCATAAAAATATTGCCATAATAGTACCTACATGTACCTGGGGCCCCAAATCTGCCACGTTCGCGATGTGTCATTTGCGCGTCAAGGAAAACGTCATGAGTGTTTCTGGTTCATCGGCGACAAAACGCTCTAACATAGCAGTACATTGAACATTTTGTACTGACCAAAAATATGTTTGCTTTATAACAATCAATGTATAACAAATATTTTTACATATGTGTGAGTGCTTGTCAAAAATGAATATCATTCATTCAAAATGAATGAATTATCCGAAAGGGACACGAATATGACATAAAAGTGATGTCAGATTAGAATAGCTTTCTATGTGCATTTTATGTCAAATGTCAAAAAAAGCGATAACGTTTATAAATATTCGTTTCGTCTATAAATTCGTTTTTACTAACAAAAATAGAACGTAAACATGAGGTTATATCAAAGGTTATATTATTATAAAATTATAACTATATAGCGGGGCGTGTAAGTAAGTACACCACCGGTAAAAATCGAAAAATACGGCTGTTCATTACTTATTACAAGATTTCCTTCTAAAAGGAAGGCGCATGGAACCATTTACAAGTGGGGTCACCTCAATTTTTCTTGTTTTTTTTAAGTAAAATAGTTCAGTTTTTTTTGGGCTTTCACTCATTTAGTGGGCGAATTTCAAATAATTTAAAATCTTAAATGTATTTCATAGCTTTCGCAGTATAATATTTGTGCATCAGCGACATTTATCAAAAAATACAAAAAGTTAACTAGAAACTTTCATTCCTTATTTAACCCCTTCAGCTCTTTCGCAGTTGTGTTGTGCCGGCAGAGTAGAATAGCACCATCCCCTCTCTTCCCGTGGGGGTCGTAAGAGGCGACCGAGGATAAACCCAACCCAAACAGCCAGGGCCAACCATGGTGGCTGTTAATCTGCCACAAAAGCATTCCCAAGGAGGGTTGACGTCTGGTAGGCGGCCGGTCGTAAAATTAAGCCAAATCCTTTGCAGTAAACATTTCTTTGTGCAAATATACAGTACCTAAGTAACAGAAAGGGTATAATAAGCCGAAAGGAAGTCAAGGTGCTCATGAAACTGAACAACTTCCCCATGGAACATGGGTCGAAATATGATTTTTTCAAATGTTTCATGGGGAAAGTTGTTTTCATTTTCACCTTGACCTCCTTTCGGCTTGATCTACCGCGTAAATAAAACTCTTTAACCAAAACTTTTGGTATTTCACAAACTAATCATGATCTAATAAAATCCAAAATCTATGGAAGTAAATGTCATTGATTGAGTTGACGTCTTGCAAAATCAAAATATTTTGTTTGTAGGTTTGTTTCAGCTAAATTAAATTGATTTCTTGATTCAATAATATTAATAAAATGTTTCATCATATAATGAATAATTAAAAATTATGGAGATATTTTGTGCAAAATAGTCATTATTCTCCTCTGTGGCTCCATTTTTTATAGGTAGGCTTGTCTGTGGCAAAAGTCCTATAGTCCTATATAGGACTTTGCCACAGACGAGCGATTATAAAGTTTAAATCCGCAAGCTTTGCCAATGCAAAACATAGTAAATAATCACATGCAGGTAATTTGCATTAATTATAACAAACTACTTATTACTTCTTTCTTACACAATGTGTACCTAAAGCCAACAGATATCTCAGCTCCTTCATTATCACCATCACCTTCCTGCCTTATCCCAATAACTTGGGGTCGGCGCAACACGTTCCGTTGAACACAAAAGCAAAAGGATTTGGCTGATTTTACGACCCGCCGGCCGCTTATCAGACGTCAACCTCCTTGGGAATGCTTTTGTGGTGGATTAACCGCCACAATATGGTTGGCCCTGGCTGTTTGGGTTGGGTTTATCCTCGGTCGCCTCTTACGACCCCATGGGAGAGAGGGGTGGTGTTATTCTACTCTGCCGGCACCACGGCTCATATAGTTCCTTGTTAATCCAAAAACGAGTCACTGTAGGTTTTTCTCTGCATGGCTTCATTATTTGATAGAAGATTACTTTGTTAGAAAATTGACCAAACAGTAACATACTTGATGATTGTAAATTTCAGTGCAGCTGTCTTCGGGAAACCAGGTTAAGCGGAGTGTTTTGATCTTCATACGATTGCTACCGCAAAATTTTGAAAGAGCCTGCAGACCCTGGTTTTTGGGCATAAACTTGAGTGTAAAATAAATTAAGACCATCGATATCTGTATGAAATACGTATAATAAATTCCTGAAAGTGCTGTTAATGTTACTTTACTTAGGCTAAACTCTGGTATTGATTATATAAAAATAACATATTTTAACCAATCTGTTCTCATTTATCTTATCTAAGATCTTAGTCTAAGATAATATTTAAAAACAGTTTTGACTGTTCGATTGTGAAGAACCAACATTTGAGGAAGCTTCGTGTCCTTCTCATAGAAAGACAAAAGAAGAGTAGGTACAGGTTTCTACAAGGCGACTACCTAGTATGAATGAAGTACCAACATCAGGGGTTGAAGTGTTTCCCACATATAAAGACGATAGAATGTACAGATTTTTACAGGGCGACTAGTATGAATGAACAGCCAACAGCAAGCCTTGGCAAATGTTTTTGGGATTCGACTGTCGTGCCCTGCAATTTATGGACAGTGATTGCCTAACAAAGAATGAGTGGAATCATTACATTTTCGATTTTACCATTAAAAAGAAAAAGTCGCTGGTGCACGGTCTACCCATTTTTATCTTGTCGACTGCAATTAAAACGGTTATAAAATTGAACTAGGACTTTTATAGACAGCTCTCCGTCTCTTTTTAAACCAATCCACTCAACCACTTAATCCTAAACCACTCTCATGCTGCTATTGACTAATCCTTATTATATTCCTAAGGTGTAATAATTTAATGAGGTATAAAGTCCTATTAAATTCAATGCTAAAAACTTCGGGATATGTTCTACTAGTGAAACTGAACAACTGCTTTTAGTAATTTTTTTTCGAAATATGAAGAACTAATTTTGGACATGCCATCCAAAAATATCCAATACATATGTTTTGAACAGTTTGTTGTCCAGTTTCACGAGTAGAACACATTCTGCAGATATTTGCATTGAATTTAATAGAACATAGGTATACAGCGTTTAATTTATTTTAACTACGTACGCACACATATTGTATCGGTAGTTATGTTCTGCTCACAAAACAAAACAACTCTTCGTCGAAATGAGAAACAAAATATTTTAGTGGGCGCGCCGACTGCAGAAGTGCCTATCTCATCGGGTACCACAATAGGCTAACTTTAGAACGTTAACTGATACGTAAACAATTCGAAAGACGTAGGACTGCCAGAGCCAATCCTGCCGAAAGATATATATATATAATCGTTATTTTTTTAATAATTTTTCATCTGTAAAATTTATGTCTAATAGTACCCGAAACAAATTGCTGGCATCAGTTTACCATTAAAAAATTATGTACAAAAACTTGGTCTACCAGCGCGCACTCTGCTGGAAGTGCTTGGCAGACCACTTCAAAAGTGCCCTTCTGGCACCCTTAATAAATCTTTTCGTCGCAGTGGCAGACCCAGTTTTTTTACATTTTTACAGATGAAAAATTATCAAAAATTATCGATTATTTTCATCTTTCGGTAGGATTGGCTCTGGCAGACCTACGTCTTTTGACTTATTTACTGTTAGGCGCAGACCTTTTTGGACAAAATAGTGGCCTGTGCATAGAGCTCATCTGTGTATGACTTTAACTGTGTCAAGTATTGTCGTGTCACAGTGATGTGAAAAAATACTGTCAACAAAAGTCTCTAGGTGAAAACACATTGTTGTAAATAAACTCGAGAAAATAAAATTCGCCAGCGCTCTTTTGATATTATAGTTATATTTTATTAATAGGTCACGGACCCGCTAATATTTGGGCGAAGAGTCGCGAATAATTTTTCGAAGATGGATTTATGACGAAAATTGATATTGGGAAGCTGGCTGGTAAATCAAACTGGACGACGTGGAAATACAAAATGTCAATAATGCTGGAAGGGACGGAGAATGCAATGGCAGCCGTCGAGGGCAAATTGACTCCACCAACTCCTGTAGAAGGCCCAGAAGGTGACGCCGCCGTAACAGCTTATAATGCGGCTTTGGCCAAATTTAAGAAAACTGAAACTGGCGCTCTTCTAATGCTGACCACAAATATGTCAGAAGACACCTTAACCAAAGTAATGAGGTACAGGAAGGCATCAGAGGTATGGCAGGAGCTGCACAGATTATTTGACGGGAACACGGGTGACAGGGCATACACGCTGTGCATGGAATTCTTCGGCACAAAACATGACAAGGCAGATGACATCGCGACACATATGTCAAAGCTGAAAAATCTGTGGAACGATCTGAAAGCTGAATTATCCAAAACAGACACAACTGCGAAACTACCCGAAATGTTCTTAATATGCAAGATTCTTGATACTCTGGATGACCGGTTCGTCAATTTTAAGTCAAGCTGGCTCATGCTGAAGCAGTCTGAAAAGACAATTGACAGTCTGACGAGTCACCTCTGCACCTTTGAAAGAGACTTAGGCAGTCAGAGACCACTAGAATGGAAGCCCTAGTAACTGCACCGAGTGGATATCGCAAATGCAAGGACGAGCACCTGATTTGCAACTATTGTCATGCAAAAGGACATAGAGTTCGCAAGTGTAAGAAGTGGATTGGAGATGGGAGGCCACCCAAACCAGTACAAGGCACGTCAGGCAAAAGCTCAGAATCCAAGCAAGTGCAACAGATCTCACTGATGGTGAACGCTTGCTCCAGTGCGAATGGTCAAACTCAAAATAGAGACAATTGGTTTGTCGACAACGGAGCAACTACACACATAGCTGTAAGGAGAGACTTCTTCAAAGAGTTCCATGAATTCGACAAAGACCACACTGTTACAACAGCTGACGGAACCATAATTCCTGCCGTAGGAAAGGCTCTGTAGAGGTCGAAGCGAAGGTCGATGGCAAGAGGAGAAGATAATGCTCCGAGATGTGTGGCTAGTACCAAGTCTGACAAAGAACCTTTTCTCGCCGCTCGCTGCACATGATAGAATGCAGAATACTGAATTCACGTCAAAGACTACAGAGTGCAAGTTTGACGTAGATGGCACGACAAGAATTGTCGGCAAGAGATCGGCGTTTGGCGGACTGTATGAATTAGAAATGGAGACAGTCATGTCAGTCAAGCGAACCATAGAGGTTAACGTAATCGATGGCTCAAATATGCTGCAGCTATACCATGAACGCCTCGCTCACCAGGATAAGAACCACGTCATTCGCGTAGTGAAACGCGAGTTAGGCATAGAGCTTACTCCTGACAAAGTGAAGTGTGAAGGCTGTATCTTTGGGAAGGCACATAGAAAACCCTTTGGTACCAGGGAAAGAGCCTCGAGATGTGGAGAGCTTATCCACACAGATGTCTGCGGACCCTTCGCTGATAGCATTACGAAGTACAAATACTATGTACTGTTCAAGGACGACTACTCGAGTTACCGACTTGTCTACTTTCTTAGACAGAAATCAGAGGTCAAAGACAAGCTCATCATGATGCTTCAAGAAGCAAAGAAGGCTGGGCACGAAATCAAGACTATTCTGTCAGACAATGGAGGCGAATTCGACAATGCCGCTGTCCGAAAAATATTACAAGACCAAGGTGTGCAGCACAGGTTAACAATGCCTTACACGCCCGAACAAAACGGCTGTAGTGAGCGAGAGAACCGCACCCTCGTAGAAGCTGCAAGGTCAATGATGCATGCGAGGAGAGATGCCGCAAGTACTATGGGCAGAGTTAATCAACACGGCCGCTTACGTGCTAAATAGAACGGGCCCTACTAGAGTGGAATCTAAGTCACCCTACGAACTATGGCACGGAAAGAAACCGAAGATTAGTCATCTAAAAGTTATAGGTAGCGAATGCTACGTCCATGTACCCAAACAGAAACGTAAGAAGATGAGCAAGAAAGCCATCAAGGGCATGCTCATAGGCTACGAAGGTGACGACGGCTATCGGATTTGGAACGGAAGAGAAACGCTGAGGTCGAGAGATATCTCTTTCCAAACCGACGTAGAGTTCAAAATCTCAACTAGTATGCCCCTACAATCAGAGGGAGCTGAGAGCGGAGATAGAAACGTCACCGAGACCGACCCTAACGTGGAAACTGAAGACCATGAACTAGCTCTAGAGGGAGATAGAGTGGTAGATCAAGATCAAGTTCATGAAGAAGAACACAGCATTGAAGATCCGAAGATGCAAACGACGTGATCTTAGAATCAAATGAGGAAGAGCTAGAGATAGCTGAACCTGTCGAGCAGGAACCTCGCTATAATCTGAGAGACAGATCACAAATTGCGAGACCACGAAAACTCGAGGACTATGTTTGTGGGTGTGTTCTGTGGTCGATGACAGTTTTCCGGAATCTTACGAAAATGCCATTGCGCGACAAGATGGCGAAGAATGGCGTAAGGCAATGGACAGTGAAATAAATTCGCTTAAGGATTTAAATGTCTGGACTCCCTGCTCCTTACCAAAAGGCAGGAAGGCGTTGCCCTGCAAGTGGGTCCTGCGCATCAAGAAAAATCCGGATGGGTCCATAGACAAGTATAAAGCCCGACTTGTTGTAAAAGGCTTTAGACAAAGGAAAGGTATTGATTTTGATCAAACCTTCAGCCCTGTCGCCAGAATGGCTACGATAAGAGCTTTATTGAGTGTCAGCGCCCAAGAGAACCTGCACCTTGTACAATTCGATGTCTGTACTGCGTTCTTGAATGGGAAACTTCAAGAAGAGATTTACGTACAACAACCAGAAGGTTATGCAGACGGCTCGCAGAATGTTCTCAGGCTGAACAGAAGCTTATATGGGTTAAAGCAAGCACCACGCTGTTGGAACTCTTGCTTCGAACAAATACTGCTGGACATGGACTTCAAACAGAGTGAAGCTGACTGTTGTCTATACACCAAGCGGATCAACGATAAAAAGATACTCATCACCCTCTATGTTGATGACGGGCTAGTAGCTGCCACTGATGAAGAGCTTGCGAACAGCTTCCTGGCTGATTTAAGGACAGTGTTAAAGATTACGACGAAGCCAGCGTCGTACTATCTAGGTCTGGAAATTAACAGAGAAGCGGACGGTTCTATCTTTATCAAGCAAGAAGCTTATGCCAAGAAGGTCCTAGAACGATTTGGGATGGCCAACTGCAACCCAATCGGGACACCAATTGAGAGTACTCAATCAGGGAAAGTGGATGCTACAGAAGCACACTTCCCCTACCGCGAAGCCGTTGGGTCACTCGCACTTAATGACGGGAACGCGCCCAGACATCGCTTATGCCGTCGGAGTTGCATCTCGTAAGCTAGAGTCTCCAACCAAAGAAGATTGGCTTTTAGTAAAGCGTATCATGCGCTATATCAAGGGCACCAGCTCCTATGGAATCAAGTACAAGGCTCACCAAAAGAACCCCTTACTTGAATGCTTTAGTGACGCTGACCATGGAGGGTGTCAATTAAGTGGAAGATCAACCACAGGGCTGATATGCCGTTACGCAGGAGGCATTGTATCATGGCTAAGCCAAAGACAAGCGTCAGTCGCCATTTCTACAACAGAAGCAGAAATCGTTGCTGCTAGTGAAGGAGCCAGAGAAACAGTATGGCTCTCAAGGATCTACAAAGATCTTACTAAACTGAAAGAAGTTCCAGTGCTGCATGTAGACAATGAGGCTGCTATACGGCTGGCGCACAACCCTGAGTTCCATAAGAGAACCAAACACATCCGAATAAGACACTTCTTCGTCAGAGAAGTTGTAGAAGAAGGCTGTTTGGTAGTGAAGAAAGTGAGCTCAGATGAGCAACTGGCTGACTTCTTGACCAAGGCTGTTCCGAAGCCGAAGCAAGCCAGAACGTGTGCCCTATTAGGTGTTTGCAGTATAAATACCTAAAGTGCAAGGAAAGTGTTAGGCGCAGACCTTTTGGACAAAATAGTGGCCTGTGCATAGAGCTCATCTGTGTATGACTTTAACTGTGTCAAGTATTGTCGTGTCACAGTGATGTGAAAAATACTGTCATTGAAAGTGTCTAGGTGTAAACATTGTAAAATTATCTAAATCGAAAATAAAATTTGTTAGTGCTCTTTGAACCCGAATATCATTCCACTGTTACTCTGCAGAACGAGTATAAAACTTAATATTTACGCGTCAGTTAACGTTCTCAAGTTAGCCTATTGTGGTACCTGATGAGATAGGCATTTCTGCAGTCGGCTCTTCCACTATTTCCCGTGACGAACTTTTTCAACATGTTTGTATAAGAAGTCCATTCTTTTCATAATTGATGAAAATATGCTCACTTTTAGGAGTAAAATACGCCTTTAAAATATTTGTACCCCATTAAACTTAACCAAATATAGATTTTACATAATTTTAAACCTATCCTCTTTAAAAGAAGTAAAATAATAACAAAATTAAAAAAAATACCCACGACGGTAAAGTGATGTTGAAAAAGGATACAATAATTTTGAAACCCCCGACTTTAATAATCTATGTGATAAATAAGAGACAGTGAGGAACTGTCGGTACAACGTTCTTTAAATCGTGTATAGATGGCGCGTTGCATCGATACTCGAAAGTTTGTCAGATAAACAATGTGAAATTCGATGTATTGTACTCCTAGTGTTTGTAAATGTCCAATCAGATGATATTGGATGCCCTCATATACTCGTAGTTATATATTTCATAGTTTAGGTATAATTAACACTCCTTTAGTAAATAAATAACACAAAAAAAAAACGTTGGGGGCTGTGTAGAAGTTTTAAATATTAATAGCAGCCCCCGACGTATTCCTAGTGCCCTCGAACCAAAATAAAAGCCTTATTACCAAACGAATACTGAATCTTCTTCGGACCATGGCTGATAGGGTCTACGAATTTTTGCTCTTTTGTAGGTAGGTATAAGATTCCGTTTAACAAGTTTGTTTAACATTACTTGTTAAAATCGTTGCTTCATCCCTTTCTTCAAAGATTTTTGTAAACTAACAGCGACATCTGTTGAAAAATTGAGGGATTTCTGTTAACCAGGTATTAAATTTTCATAATAACTATTTTTGAAATTATAACTTAGATATCTTATGATGTAAAAGTACAATATATTGTTTTGTATTGTACGAGTACTGTAATATTTAAGGATTCGATTGTGTCATTACGAATTTTATAAATTTTTCGATATTTTAAGGTTAGTTTAAACTGTGGTGTTATGGTGATATTTAGGATATGGTGAATCATTAGGCGTATTTTTAACAAATATATGTCAGCAATTTTGTACCTATTTCTATTTCAGCCTATTGCAGTCCACTGCTGGACGTAGGCCTCCCCCAGGGAACGCCATAAGGCACGATCTCCCGTTTTTGCCATCCAGTCGCTACCAGCCGCCTTTTTATCGTCGGTCCATCTGGCCGGAGGGCGCCCAACGATACGTTTGCCGAGGCGTGGCCTCCACTCGAGAACCCGCTTACTCCACCGTTCATCGGTTCTACGACAAATGTGGCCAGCCCACTGCCACTTCAGCTTGCTTATTTTCCAGACTATGTCCGTCACTTTGGTCTTTTTTCGGATGGCTTAATTCCGGACTTTATCTATTACAGAGATACCAAGCCTAGACCTTTCCATAGCTCTCTGAGTGACATGTAGCCGGTGGGCCAGTTTTACTGTCAAGTTCCACGTCTCGGCTCCGTAGGTCATGTCAAATTTTGTACCTAGAGGGTGCTAAAGGGCTCCAAGCTTGGCTTGTTGTAAATCATTTAAAAAAGTAACGTCATGTTTTCCTAAATGAGCTGCCGAAATGTAGGTAGGTACCTATTGCGATATATTTGAGCAAATGTCTCATGTAGCTCTCTCATGCGTTTTCTATGTTCTGCACGAACCACACCACGATTTATTTAATACCCTGTTTCAAAACTAAACCACGCCATCTATTGATCGTCAGTATCGCTATTTTGTCTTTTGTTGATAATCTTCTTCTTTTCGTGTGGGACACCGAGTCGTTCAACGACCCGATGAACCCTGGTGTCAGAGTTTTATAATTATCCTATCAATATAAATATCATTATGGATTATTTTAATAAGTACATTGTTCCAATGCTCGCTTTTGTTGTTTATTTGCAAAATAGGAAGGTCCTAGTTTCAGCAGCACCATTAATTATTATCATTTTACAGATCAAGAAAAGGAAACGAACATATTATGTAGTAGCTATGTTTACTGGAAAGGCGACGCGTTGGGCGTCTTTACCTTCTGATTTAATTTACCATGCATGCAACTATCCCAGCCAAAAATGCTTCAGATGCCTAGGTATCAATAACCACTAGGTTTCCCTGATGTTTCTCCTTTAAATCGATTGAAAGCACTGCTTCTCGTTTGGTTCGGGCACAACGTGGGCGGCGAGTCTTCTGTACTTCAAGTGTCCTTATTCTGCATGGAATACTGCGTTTCACTGAACTGGCACACACTTCTCAAACCGGAACCCAGGTGCTTCTTTATGAGAACTAGAATATAATCAGAAATTATCATTGTTATTGTTTGTAATTGTTCAATACAGGAATGTAAAAAATGTAAAAATAAAAACAAACTGCAAATATTTTAAGGGTCTTAAAGTTCGTTTAACTCAACCGTTTTTCCCTAGGAGCATACATCGAAATAATGTATAAACAAATAGGATCTCCCACATGAAATGTTCCAGCTGGTCGAGTCAAGCTAGCTGGTTGTACTTATACAACCATGACCATAACCATAACATCCACAACAGTCCACTGCTGGACATGGGCATCCCCCTATCGGGGGGTATAGCCATACTCACCTCACCACGCTTGGCAGGCGGATTGGCGAGCGCAGCGCAAGATGTTGCGTTGACAGGGAACGCTGCTGTCCATTCTCTAGAAGATTATCTCTTAGTCGCTTTTACGACACCCATGGAAAGAATTGGGGTTATGCTATTCTATCCCGCGCCGCTCGCTACCCGAATCTCACCTCTCCTCAACCCTAACCTTGAAATCGTATTGTTCTGCGTGGATCCTCGCCTTCAGACATTGCAGTGGCTAAAGTTAATCAAAATACCTACCTACCTACGTCTAGTAATTTCCTGCAAATAGCTACTACTAAAAAGAATTTTAAAATGCAACTAAAACTAAAATACACTTATCTCATTTCACGAAATAATTAGTAGGAAAACGTAAACTGGTAGAGGGGTCATTGGTGCCAATACTGTAACTTAGAAAGCACACTGACTGGCGGTGTGTAGGTACCCGGCAGCGAATCTAGAATCGTACTTAACGTGGTGTATTGTGAGTCTTTATCTAAATAACTTACGGTGTTGATTTATGTGCTGGTGGTTATGTCATTCGTCTCAAGACGACATCATTATGTGTCTCTCCGCTTTCTCTGTGCAACATCTTCCAGGGAGGCAGGCGAAGTGTTTTGGTATTACAGGCGGTCGGAAGCAGAGTCCACTCTTTTGAATCACACACGAACGCGACGCTCAGCTCAGCTCATTACTATTGCAATAATCGTCATCATCATTGGCCTCATACGTCTGTGTCAGACGATTTATTCAGTGGCTGAGGCGAGATTTTTCATGGCTGTATAAGCCGATGCGGGAGCGGCATGGCTTTTTGCACGCTCTTTACAGACTCTGCGTTGCCTGGGAGGCAATTATGGAAAACGCATGGCTACCCAGGACCTGCGCCACCCTTTCGGCCTTCCTGGCTGAATCCACAGGAACGACGGGTTGATACGTGCGGAGCCAGGTCGGCTGCAGGAGTCTGCCGCACGATGATGATCATAGTCACAATACATTTTGTCTTTTTTCTTTCGAGTGGGACACGCACGGAGTCATCCAACAACGTCGTACCTATGATAGATAATAGTTTACATTATTGTTTTTACTACTGTTATTGCGTAAGGTATACGTTTTCCAAAGAATCCAAACAGAAAGTAGAAGGTAAATGAATAATTTATTACACTTACAATAGTCCACTGCTGGGTCCATATCTATAGACGGTGTATCGTCTAACTCACCACACTCTTGGTAGATGTGTTTGAGCACATTGTAGGATGTTAAACACGCAAGGGACGCTGTTACCTATTCTCTTCAAAATATTCTTGAAAATTGTTTATTCAATACTAAATTAGATGGATTTCTAAAAAATATTGTTTTGTAAACAAACAATGCTGAATCTGACAGATATATGAATGAATGGAATGAACGATATTTGAAACATATTTTCTGTTTCTACTGTTGCCATAAAAGTGAAAGAGATGGTGGACAAAATTTTTTTATCGCTTTTTGACGTATAATTTTTTGGCAATTAGATGACAGTGTTTTAAAACGCGCGTACAAAGCCCTACATTGCTGGCTCTAAGCAAGACGAGCATGATTTTGGTAACAAATGCCGTAATGGACCGTTCCCAAAACGGCAAAAATAGTAACCGAAGCCAGAAGCGTCATATCGCTTTAGCGATACGTCAACAAATGTCAAAGATGCGTCGACAGATTCGAGGCCATACAAAACCATAAATTTTATAATCAAAATAGGCATAAACATCTGATGCGCAAGAAGAACCCCTAATTTGTATAAAAATTACCTAACCTAACCTAATACCTATCTTTAAAAAACTACTAAACTGACTTACATTTCCTGCCATTTGAACTTTATAAGATAAAAGTATTAATCCAAAATAATTATTGCGAAAACAATCATGACAAAATATTTTTTGTTTTAAATAAAAAAGTCTAAAATATTATTATGCCGTGACAAATGATAAGGCAATATATTATTATGTCAATTGTTAAAGCAATGGCAGGGGCAAAAATATGCGCAGCATGTTATGGTAAATCGTGGAAAAAACATTATGCCAGTGAAAGTGATCCCTAAATTTACAACTAGCATGAAAATTCTACGCTTGATCAAACAATCCCAAAGTTCAGACTGAACCTTCACGTGACTTTTCTTCACAATCTTCTTCGATAAACTAAGATTTTTCCTCAATTTCCGAATTACTTTTTAATTATTTTTGGAAAGTAGCTTTGTGATACTCCATTACGGTAATCCATTTGTGATCAGAATCAAAAGCTTTCAAGAAAACCTTTCCTGTTTGAATAATATTACAGACAAATGCTTTCTGTACGTATATAAGTATGTAGTTAGATATCTATTTCTTTCATTGGTATATTTACCGCCTGGAAACAATTTAAGTAATGGATATGCCAATTTTAATTTAAAACATGTTCACGGGCCTGTACAATGGACAATGTCTATTATTTGTCGCAACGTGAGTAAACATTTGTAAGTATAAAAGGGCTTCTTCTTTTTCTTTTTGAATGGGATAGCGAGTCATCCAAAGACCCGATGAACCCTGTTGTCAGAGTATATGCTTGCGACGTAATAATGTAGATAGTTTGGTAAATGCAGTGTTAACTTTTCCCTAATTAGGTACATCGATTTCTTATTTACTATCTGTTTTTTGCGATACCTACTGCCTGGTTCAATGAATAATGGATTCATATGGTGGCGGTTCCGTAAGTGGGAGGCGGAAAACATGAACGCCGTGTAAATTAAAATTAGTGCCTTAGTATGAGTTCAACGGGTTATTGGACGGTTTGGTGTACCACTCGAAGAAGAAGTGCGAGTAAGAAAGCGTAACTTTCGGCCGCCATTTATATTTCCATTTTTATTGAACCAGGTAGTAGGTATAAATGGTATGCTACATTTTTTTCGGAGGGCTTTTGAATGTAACCTCAAATGACAAAACCTTCTTACCAAGATGATGTATGTCTGACTGTCAATTTATGTTTATATTTACGTTGTATTCAGGGGTGTCAGTTGTAGTTCCAAATTTCGACGCTCGTCGCTGCTATCGCTTATTTGACTGTGGCGGCAGAATTTAAATTTGGAATGAAAAAAATTATTGTCAGTCAATTCATCTGTGACAAAGACACTTCTATGACAAGACTTTTCAAAATTTCAATGTGGCGTCTGTTGTTGATTAAATTTTCGGTGAAATTTACGGAATTTTTATTAATTTTCCTTTAGTGGATTTATTCGCGCATTATTTATTTCTCAAGTTGTTGATAAGAGATTCTACCTTCGCAAAACCTTCAGATGCGTGGACCATGACCTGAAACGTGGTAGGTAAGCTGTACCTTTTTAGGTTACGGGGTGATTAGATTACCTAAATATGATGATTCTTCATTTGGATATGTTTGCTCGTGGTTCTTTGTGTGAATATGATGATTCTTCATTTGGATATGTTTGCTCGTGGTTCTTTGTGTGTGCATAAGTGAGCAGAGCAATTTTTCGTGTACAATTTGCTGCATTTAATTATTTATTTAACATGAAGGGTTTTCCTTTCAGATCAAAATGCTTTGAGTGACCATTATTACTTCAAGACCCGATCTTATGATAGTGATGATGATTCTGACCTCACCTAATTTGTGGGAAAAGCAAATATTCATGTGCAACCTTCGCCCATTTTTGTGAACACTGTACAAGCTTCTACATCTACCTAAAACGCCAGGCCGAAATAACTTTATCATGTATGTTGAATTAATTCTTATCAAACATCGCAATGGAAATTTCCGATAAAACTCTTTGTAACTGGTAATTGTGGTAAGTTTGTAAACTACTTTGAATAAATGTATTTTGAAAATTTAATAAACTGACAATTTAATCCAATTTTCTGAAGTTTTATTCACAATTTCTTATTAATTTAATCAACATCAATACAGTATATCCTACAGTAGAATGCCGCAGTTTTATCGATAATGACCGCTGGCACAGCACTAATAATCGATGGCGATAAATGTTTCGATGGACAGCACTATTAATTATACTACCTTTTTGGATTTACTATCTCCTTATGGTCCTAATTAACATCTATGGTTAATGCGCGACACTAGCGCCAAGAGATGAACAATAATGTAGTGGGATATGTAATCTGTGGTAGTGGGACAAGTGACTGTCGTATCTGTAGCTAGTCTACATAAGTTCATCTGTGGTTGTATTGTGGTTGTATCCCAGGTCCCAGGTTGTATTTACGTGGAAAGCGTGATTGACGCATATCATTATTAATTTATTTACATAAAATTGGAATCTCACAGGAATTATTACAAAGAATTTCGATAATTATCAAAAAATAGGTATTAGGTATCATGTGCGTTATGTTATCATCGAAAATTATGTTTTTTCGATGTATTGTGGAACTTGTAATTGATCGAAAAGCGATAGAAAATGCGTTCGGTGTAGAAATACATTTAGTGTTCAAAAAGGTAGTAAAGTAAAGTGTTTCTGTGGCATGAAATTGATAGAGTTACAAGTGCGGACGTTAAAATAGGCCATACCTATTATATATTCAGTCGTGCAAAGTGTTTGAACCTTGAAAAGTTTCTGAGAAGATGCGTTGGAGACACGTGGATAGATTCAAGATGGACTGATGTGTATGAAGATATTTAATTATTTGCCAGTAATCCACAAGGTAAGAGTAGCAAGCTAATCTTTGTTTCTATAATTTAGAATAGGTGTTTGCAATCCGTTTACAAAAATGTTTTAAGCTATTCAAATAAAAGTTTCAATTTTAACTAGGTAGTCAAATTAACAAACTACCTAGCTGAAATATAAACCACGAAACAAACTAAACCTCAAATAAATAGTTGCAATTTCATTTGAAATTGAAACCCTTTGAACTCATAATATCTACTATAGGTACTTTACTTGTTGTTATTTACCTACCTGCTTATCTATATTGCCTGTAGGTGTATTTGACTAACAAAACAGTTGTTGTTTGACTTTGGTAGGTTAGAATGTTTACAAATGTTCAACCTTCGCGGTATTGGTTTCGCGTGCGAATATTGTTTACGAAGTTTATTAATAAACCTTCCTAACATTTTGAACATGAAAAATCATTACTTTTATAACCAACACATACCATAAATACGCACCTAAAAATGATATTAAGTAGGTATGTACAATAAAGAGACATGAACACACGCGTTTCATTGGATTTTCCATCAAAAGATGGAGGCGAGATAACTTGATTTGTAAGGTAGCACCTACACTGAAAAGTTATATTCGACCTAGATAACCTTAATAAAAACGCTACTTTATGTGGCATGTGGACCTGCGGTGTGCCTGACAACATTACGACAATTCCAGCCATAGACCTCGACCGCTGGAGACGAATCGTGCCTCAGATTAGTGCGATAAGTTCTGGCTAACTCGCAGATGAGCTGGCTGGCAGATTAGGGATTTAGACAGAGATTATTTTCATTGTCCAGAAAGCGTTTTTGTGAAGCGTGCAAGCAAAGCGCGCGGTATCTAAAAAAACCGGCCAAGAGCGTGTCAGACACGCCCACAAATAGGGTTTCGTAGTCAACGTTTAAATATCAGGTTATCAGCGTTACAAAGTTAATTTTGTTGCTGGTTTGTTTGCAGCTGTATGATTACCAACCGCAAATTGAAAAACTTTTTTTATTCTGAAATCTTTAGTGATACAGTATTTGTTATAGTTTTCATGGTAACTTCAGATTGAGAAGTATATTCCATATTTTTTCAAATTTTTAGCGTTTATACTTTAGGAGTTACAGCTGGAACAAATTATGGCTCAAAAACGCCCCTTTTAAAAGCAAATATCTCGAGAGAGAAACATTTTAGTGACTTTGCTTCAAAGAAACCTCTCCTTAGTTTTAGAAGACCTATTTCAACGATACCCTACTCAATATTATAAGAGAAAAAATTTCCCACCCCCCTTTCACTTGTATGGGAGGGGGTCAAAAAAATTACTAAAATAATTTATTCTCAACATTTCTAAATTTGGGTCAAGACGATCTATCTTCACACCAAATTTGATGTCGATAGCTCTAAAACTGACGGAGTTATGAGGGCGCGGCATACAGACAGACAGACAGACAGACTTCACGAAACTATAAGGGTTTCTAGTAGACTACGAACCCCTAAAAAGCGAGTAAGAGATATTCATCTGGGAATGGGCAGCGGCTTTCCCTGTAAATGCAACATTTTGGTCCGCCTGCCAAGCGTGGTGAGTATGGCAACATACCCAGCAGTGAGTTGTTGTGGCTGTTATGGAATTTACCTATTTTTAACCTACCTGGTTTAAGAATCTTTATAATATTTCTGTTACATTTATATTGTTATTTTATTATCAATCTAGATACATATGGTTCCACTGCTGGGCAAAGTCCTCCCCATGCTATAAGTAAGATAAAGCTTGCCGGTAGTTTTCTATTTGAATAGGTAGGTATTGTAAGCTTTTGCAGAAGCTAGATTTATTCGATTAAAACTGTGACTGTAATAAATGGGATCGTGTGGTTTGGTGCATTTATTCTAAATCCATAGAGACCGGGCGGCAGCAAAGCAATGTATTCTAAGTAGTACGATTAATCTCACAAAACGAAGACATTTCTGGTTACAAAAAGCATCAGATTGTATTGTAGGAAAATCACGTTGACGTTGATTACTTATTTTACCCCATGAATTATTGAGTCTCTACAAGATATGGGGAAGGTTAAACAAGTGCATCTAACGATTTTTGAATAACTTGCAAAATTTGCATTTATTGAGCTCATCGCACCCTTACCACGCCAGCGCTGATATAATACTTTACAGTGCCGTGTGTGGTAGCCAGCTTAGAATAGCATCAACCCATTCGTACACGAGTGTGTCGTTAATGGCAACTAAGAGATGAGTCCAGGAGTTTGGCAAAAGCGTTCCCTTTGAGTACAATAACTTGCACTGAGCTCCACCAATCCATCTAGCCTGTCAAGCATTGTGAGTATGGCAAATATCCCCAATAGCGGAAAGTCTATGTCCAGCAGTGGTCTGTTGTGTGTGAATGTTGAAGATGAAAAAGAAGACTACCAACCTACCTACATCCTTATTTTCAGCTACTTTCTTTTCGCAGAACTTGATTTATTACTTTTATGTAATAGGTTCGTTGCAAAAAGTCATGTTTTCATAAGCACCTGTCACCCCATAATGGGTTTGTATGATGAATTATGTGACGAACCTTAGGGAAAGACCTCTCCTCAGATTTATGTCACTTTCTCCCCGTGAAAAATACTACCTGCGGTAATATATTCTTAGGTATGTTGTTTAAATAAGTACCCACCTAAACATTCAAAAATAAGATACAAGTCAAAATGAGATCCTCCTGTTTTAGAAAAGTCGATTTAAAACATATCTAACAGTACTAATTTTTATCTGAGTTAAGTTCGGTTTCCAAGGTTTAATTGTACATTTACAAATTGCAACATTTTCATTTTAATAGTTGAGAAGATGAGGATTAAAATGAAAATGTATAAGATAAACTCATGTCATTTATTAACAAAGCATATCAGCATCATAGCATAACAATCATAAAATATCATCAAATATTTTAAAATTATCTACACTCCAATGACTCGATATCAAATATATAAACTATAATTACAAAACACTTTAATTATAATCAGTCTTATTTTAATTACCTACGTAGTAGGTAACACATGTTTCACATTTTCATTTATACATTTTTATGTAAGTATTTTTCTTTGGCATATTATCATTTACCGAAGACTTATTTGCTTTTTTTGCTTTCGGTAAATTCAGTGAAACTGCGCTCTACACAGAAATATTGCGCAAACAGTATCTAAATCAATAACTTACATTAGCTTTTGATTCTTCACTGTAAATAAAATCGCTAATTTCATCTTCACTTTTAAATGCTACTTTTCCTTCTGCTTTGATTCTTTCATTTCGATTTTTGTAGGTCATAGACACCTTAATAAATTCACTTACGCCTACATTGGTCAATACTCTTTGATAGCAATCGTACACGTATTTCAGGTCGGAATAAATATTAGAGGGAAATATTGTCACCAAATCCCAATGAAACTTCTTTTTCTTGGAAACATATTGGACGTACTCAGCCAAGGTAGGGTATTCCATTGATTCTTTCACACAATCAATAAACATTTTGCACAGAGACAATATTTTGTCAAACTCAAGTGAACTGATAGTTTCGAACGTTACCTCAATCTTGCTGGGGTCGTCGTCATGATTGATAATGACTTTCTTTGTATTCTTCGTCAGTTCTTCGTAAAACGATTTGTTTTGGTCGATGGCAAAATAAGGGCGGAAGGTCTTGTTGCAAATTTCAAACGTGCTTTTGTTGTCTTCGGATGCATTTAAACAATCTTCATAATATATTAAATGAACGTAATCATTGAGATGATTTTTCTCTTCAACTATATTATCACGCAATATATCTTTTTCGTTTAATTTGAGGTAATTTAGTATATATAGATTAGACGGCTGCTCGATGTCGCTCACTAAAAACTCGTCAACAGTCTTAAAAATTTTCTTTAACAAATAATACACCCGTTCTCTACGTTTTTTAAATTGTTTTAAAGTCATAACATGGCTAATTAGCTCTATGCGTTTTTTAATAGCACCCAAATTTAGATCGTACTCAAAGTATTTCAAAATTTCTATCATGTAATGAGCCACATCGTGATAAATTCTCATTCGTTCGTGATTGAAGTTTTGATAATCGTTTTTGAAAATGTATGAAGACATTTCAACGCAGTACCACAATGAAGTCAAGAGTGACGTGTTCTCGAGAGGATCTATCGGTGAAGACGACAACCCGATGGGGCACACTGTCTCTTGAATACGACGCAAAGCGTACTGCTTCAACTGTTCAACAACAGACTTGTCTATCCAATACTTGTTTTCACAGGTTTTCAACAGTACAAAGTAAAACAAACCGACATTGTAATTGACCTTTTTGCCATCGAAGTAAGTTATTGACAAAATGTAATCGTTATATTTGTCAAACTGGATGCTGTCTGATAAGACAAGGCCACCGTGAAAAGGTTTTCGTGTTTGCGGATCAGTCTTCGTGTTGTTTGCCAACAATTGTCTGAAAATTTTTAAACTGTAAAAGTATCCGATAGAGCAACCTATTTCTTGATCGTTTAATAAATGCAATGGGCACGCCATCTTTGATTTGAATTTATTATATTCTTCAAGTGTAACATTGTGAGAATATATTTTATCCAACAAGTTAAGCTCGTGTAGTATAACAACAAAGATTTCTTTGTTGTCATCTAGAAGAACGTCAGGTAACTCAATCACAGGTTCAGGTGTTAACTCGTCTACAAAGGTCCCTGTCTCTCTAGCGTACTTTTCATATTCTATGTCGAATTTTAAGGCGTCGAATGAGTATGATTTAGAATCGTTTCTGATATATCTAATCATAGTAGAAATTGAATACTCGATGTCATATAAATTTTCTACGTTCATCGGTACATTAAGGTTTTTGTACCAATCTGTTCGAACAAATTCACGTAGAAATACATTTCTGTCCTTAGTTTCTAAGTCAATTTTGCTATTTGCACTGCTCGTTGTTGGTGAAAACAGTTCTTTTACCAGTCGATTTTGTAGCTTCTTAAGTTTTTCTATTTCTTGTAAAGTAGTAGTATCTGTTTTGAATTTCCTGATAAACTTCAACTTGATGTAAGATTTTAACTCCTCTTTCACAGATGCAAAGTTAAAAGCATTGATTTTATCGTAGTCGTATTCCTTGGAAATATCAGTGTTATCAATAAGCTCATTGTTCCGATAGACCATACAATGGCTCTTAAAAAATGACGCGGCCACTGAAAGATTGATTTCATGAAGGCTTTCATTGATAGCATGAAATACGACCTTCTCGTAATCCATGTTCATGTTCATTTTAAAAGATCTCCGTAGAAGACGTTCATTTATCAAACCATCCGTAATAACATACAATAACTTGATTTTATCATGTTCTCCAAAGGTATTATTCTCACTCTGTAGCCAAGCTGTAATGAGTGTCGGATCTGTTGCATTATGATTTCCTTCCCTGAAAAGGTATGTGTCTCTAACTGTATCTTCATCGACTTCTGAACATCTGTCGCCCCAGTGCAAGTAGACAACTTTTGACTCTGCTGGCGCTTCACTATCACCTATTACTCCGGTTATGATTTCTTCAACATCCATTTTGAATTGTTCAAGCGTTTTCAAACCATTGTTGTGATAATACTGGATTCCATTTGTTGAAGCCGAAAAATCTTTAGCGTAGATAAAGTAATTTACCATTGTTTTGTGTAGATGTATAAATTTTTCATTTCTCCTTTTTTTTAAATTATATCTGGTGCAGGAGATTAAATTATATAAGATACATCAACTTATAATCTAGGGATTCCTGAAACAAAACGCGAGTTCAAAATTACTACATTAATACTAAATGATGCCAATCTGGGTTTTTACAAAATGTTGAGAAGGATAATTAAAATATAATTTATGTTGTTCATAGAAACAGGAAAGTAATTCAATAGTTTTCAAATAATAACTTTGATACAGATAGGGATTTCTTATAAAAATTTAAGAAACATATACCTAGGTAGGGCTAATAAATAGACTGTGATCCATGAAATCGTTAACCTTTGTTTTATGTTATAACAAAAAAAAATACAATACGGCTGAAAGATAAATTTAAAAATTAGTAAATTTTCACTAAAAAGTAAATAAATCAGCTTTACATTCAAAAACTTATAAAAAGGTAAATCTTAATGTTATGTGCATTGATTTTAAACTTTTTGCTTTTTATTCTGAGTATATTAAATCTTTTCAAAAGCTGTAAATACTAGTACTTACCAGTAATTTTAATATAAACAGATTTTAATAACATGTATCCGGGACGTTGCAGCAGCGTCTGGTTTGTATGATGTTGGTTTGTGCTCTACGTGAACCAAAAGGCGCATGTCGGATTTTATACCACTTGTGATGCACTATTGCATAACAGGTTGTAATAATATGAGTGATAAACAATTCGTACTTCTTAATTTTTAAATAGGTATTAAATAAAATTGGTTTTTGTGTGTTAATAGCAAATCTTAATTAAGAATTATTGTATGTATTGAAGTGAAGCACTAATTGAAAGTCTTTACATACCTACTGAATACTGTACTGCATACATTTTTGAGCAAAAGTTTGCGACTTCTAAGCTGCATAGTAAAAGCTAAATTTAGTCTTTCTACGAGTGTCCTGTTAGGTTTTTATAGTGTTAGGAATACATTATATAAGTTAATCTAGATATTTTTCATTTTGTTCTTTCATCCGTATTTTGTGAGATACACTAAAGTAACAATGCCAATAATATTGAGGCGTGTAAAAATAACCGAAAGATATATAAACCGTCAATACATAGTATAAAATGAAGTCGCTCTTTGCGTTTCTCTGTCTGTCTGTCTGTCGTGGAATAGAATTCGCCGCTTCTGTTGGCACATGGATATTAAGGTTCTGAAGTAGGTACCTGATGTAGACCACAAGGAGCCCATCTAAACTATAAGAGCTACGAAAATGACTTCCTAGCAAAAGTTACGCAATATGATGAGTCGCTTATGCTAGCACATGGGTATCAAGGGCTTAGAGTACCTGACGTAAACGCTTTTAAGCGTGATGACCCATTTCTGCTAGTACTTAGTAATCGACTTTTCACTACGGGTATTGTTCGATTTCAACGGAAAAAACAACGGGTAAATAGAATTGGTTTTTGTGACCGATAGCAAACTCTCAGAACCGGCTGGTGATAAGGAAAATAGGTCAAAAAAAATAATTGGACAGCAAATCAGCTGAAAGACAACTTTGTATGGAAAGAGAGTAATTTTTTTTCATATTTTGTTTGACCTATGATGCTCCTTGGGGACAGTTGTATCTTATCACCAGCCGGTTCTTATTACATCAGGATTACAAATTTAAAATAATATTATGCAATCGCCTATCTGCGTGTGCCGTGCACCATGTTTAGGACAGTATTCCCGTTTCTTGGTGAATTTACTATTATTTTTGCCGATTTAATTTTGTGGTGTTACAGCTACAACATTCCATTGCTTTACATTCCATATGTGGATGCTTCTTATTAGCCTGTTTGTATCTAAAATACGTATATACGTACTACTTTATGTAAATTGGTGCTGTTAGCAGTCCTCAAAAAATTAAAATAAAACAAAAAATTTACATGGCTTCTTTCGGGGGATATTCGCTATACTTCCCACGCTTGGCAGATGGATTGGCAAGCGCAGTGCATGATTTTGGACGTATTTAAAGGGAACACTACTGCCCATTCATTAGATTCATCTCTTAGGGCGTTTGTGCACTACAAGGAATTTTACTGTCCGGCATTCCGATATTTTACGGTCCGGTGTGTCATGAAAAAACCAATGAATTGGCTTATGCAAATGTCGAACAGTAAAATTACGTATAGTGCACAAGATAGTATTTCGATTAGTGGCGTGCCATATCGGCCTGAAAAAATCGGAATGCCGGACAGTAAATTCCTTGTAGTGCACAAACGCCCTAAGAGATGAATCTAATGAATGGGCAGTAGCGTTCGCCTTTTACGACACACATGGGTAGAAATGGGGTGCTAATATTCCAAGCCGGTACCTCAGGATCTGGGAACTTCGATCTAAGGCTGATGGCGGCATTGCTAGTTAAAAACAGTAAGGGATAAAGCTATACACCTATTACCCATAGACAAGGGAAGAATGCGAGGAAAGACGGGAATGGATATTCCAAATATCTGAGAGAATTCTTTTGGGAATTGGCGAGCTCCCCTCGTATGGTAGGTATTTATGTATTAGAAATATATTTGCCTCAGTAAACCTTCTTTCTATGAGCGCTTCGGGCCCTCAGGTGAATAAGTCACAGAAATTGGAATGTATAGGAAAGGGGATCTACCTACAAGTATTAGTAACATTTTAAGAGATATTCCTATAAGAAAGAAAGAAAAAAGGAAACGTTTGATACAATTTGGTATTTCTTATTTATTGATTATCAAATTGGTACGGTAAGTTTTAACGGCTTCCCCAAGGCGCCTCCATAGACCGCTGTATGCCAATTATCCATCCGCCGTAATATTTTCTTCAAATTTTACAATCTGTACATTACTCATTACAGTGAAACAATATAAGAGAAAAATCTAAAATAAACTCATTTCCGTTTAAAATGATTTCACGACAGCTGACCGCAACCATCAGCGTGTTTTCAGTACAGACATAGGTACCTACGCGTTTTAAGTGCGCCTACAAAGCATAGGTAAGTGCTTACTATGAGTGCAACCAGCGGGGTGATTGAACTATTACTCAACTTGCTTTATCCCGCCCAAATTCGTCAGTTCACTTGGTATGAGGACGGTCCATACTCCATACCTATGTAGCTTCCAGAGGTCGTAACAGTACCCGCCATACCTGCATGGTGTTTTGGCTGGAGCTTTCTTCCCCTCCAGAAACAAAGTCTACGTAAAATTAATTTTTCTAGGTGATCGGCTGGTGATGAGGAAAAACTTTCGCCAGAGAACATTCATTAGTCGCATTTAAAAATAATTGGTCCCCTCATACATATTTGCCGATCAGCAGATTTGAGTTACAATGCTCAATTTTATTTTTCATTTTTTGACTTCGACGATGAAGTGCTTTTAATCTCCTGTTACGAGTAAGTCATATTACGATATGTTTCCATTGTCTCTGGGAAATGTTCCTTGGGAAAACTGTTGAAGTATTATTAATCTCCTCTTATTACGTATTAGTCATATGACGATATGTCTCCATCATAGTCACTATGATCCTCAGGTTTTTTTTCTTATCACCAGCCTATCCTAAATTTTCGTCATCGTACACTATAAAATTTCACCCTATACTATAACGTGGACACTATGTAGTAGAAAAATGCAGCATTCAACCGGAATCGCCTGTTATTTCACATCGGCGCTCACCTGCCTTTTTCCACACGAGAACAGCCGTCGGGAATAGAACTAAAGTGAAGTAAAAAATGGAGTGGTCCATTCTAAATGTGGAGCACCGACCGAACACATTCTAAGCACAAAATCGAGAATTTACAGAAGGACAGTTCGTCCCTTTTCTGATCACTTATACCTACACCCTAGGGATGCTACTGTCTACTGCTAAATTTATGAAATAAAATTGAGTTAACATACTCAAGTATATCACTTACATTAATCAAACTTACACACTACAAAAATATTTGCACTGGCTAGTCGTCATTTTGCTATTCGCCCTCGCCGAACGCTGATGGATGACACTCGCTTCAAGCTGGTTTGAAATGGTTTGGCTTCGCGCGTAAACGTCAACGTATCTGTACGAATGTAGTGAGGTTTCCTTGCAGCCGCCTCTCTGTATTTGGCGCTCCCCAATACTTACTTTGTACACATTCTATGCTACTCCAGCGCCACATTGAATGCAGTGAAACGCTGGTGAACTAATCTAACTTTTGTTTGCAAAGTTTCTTCCCTGAAGTGTATTTTACTGTGAACCTATTTTACAACTAGCATTCAATTAACATTTGCAGTATTACAGCAGCGATTTTTGCGTCTGCAGCAATTTTTTGTAATGTTGGACAAAGTTTCTAGTTAGTCTGTTAATTTCAGTGAGTGGAGCTGCTTTCTAAAGCGACGTTTTCCTTGATAGTCTATTATACGAGAATAGATTTTTTCAAAGCATATCAACACGTAAGAACGGCAGCCGTGTTGCTCGAAGATCATATAGCATAAATGCTTCTGATTGGTTTAAAGTTTCAACAAATATTTGAACATGAACTTCGTCGTAGTCCATGCAGACTTGGAGAGTTTTCTGTCAACAATCAAGAGATTTTTATCTATCTTTGAATCAAATATATTGTACCTATTTTGTCATTTTATTCAATTCAAGTTTATGTTTTATGTACTTATATTTGACACCCTGCAACTATGTACAAGACATACCTATTCATAGAAATACTCATTTTGACATTGGAATGTCACCTAAGTATTTGAAATAACACGAGTAGGCATACTAGTTTCTGGCAGTTTTTAGGTATTCATTTTAATGTTTATAGTAGAGTAATAACACAAAATAGTGAGTTTACTGAAGGTTCACTTGACCATAATATTTAGCATTTTCGCGATTGTCACCTGATACATAGCCAGGGTTGCAACTGTCAAATATCTCAAATTATAACAAAACAGTAAAATCAGGTCCTAGGACGTCATATGATTCTGAGCTAATTTTAATACAAGAAATATGACGTTCCTGGCAACCATCTTCTTAGTTACCTTGAGATTACAGTTAGGTATTTATAGTTAAAGTCAGTAAGCGTCAAAATCGTTGCTAGTACTGAGTGAGCTATAGTAGTTTCCCTAATTTGTGGGGACATAATTTAAAATCGATTTATCTGTTTTATGTAATTTATTAAATGCATCGGTAAATAGAAGTAAATTATGCCTTAGGCTTTAGGTAGGTACGTAACTAGCAAGTATACTTTTGAAAATTCAAACTTATAACTGAACTCTCTCTCTCTCTCTCTTTGTGTGGGACACCGAGTCGTTCAACGTAAACTAAGTATGTCCAATATTACAAAAATCACAGGATTTATAGCTAATCTTAAATTACAGTTGTCTTTGGCTTACATTTGTAGTATTCTATCCATGTACTTACTTACATAAATGCCACAGTAACCCAGGTTGAATAACATTAAGTAATCAATGACAGGTAATAATAGCATTTTTCAAAGTCACGAATACAAAATCAAATGAGTTGTTTTTTTTAGAAGAATTTTAATATGTTATAGCTTTAATTTCACAGATATTAAGCTAGGTATTTTAATAAAGTACCAAAGTTTTGGAACTAAAAATACATAGGGAACTTTTTGTCTCCCCAATCTACTATTACTTTTCCTCAATTATTATTATTTGTTCTTTTTGTCATATTAACTTTCGATTCCTGGCTGGATATAAATTTGACAATATCAATATCACTGGCAAACTTAACTCTATCCTCGGCTTTGATACGATCAGTTCGATTTACACAAGTCTTGCACACATTAATAAATTCTTCAACCCTAACGTTTGCGACTAGGTTTTGATAGCTGTCATGTACGTTTTTAATTTCAAAGTAAACATTTGACGGAAAAATAGTGACTAAGTTACTAAAAAACTTTTTTTTCTTGGATACATACGCCACATATTCGGACAAGGTGGGATATTTCTCTGATTCTCTTACACAATCAATGAACAGTTTGTAGCGAGACAATACTCTGTTCATTTCAAGTGAATCAATTGCTCCATAAGTAATTTCAATTTTATCTGTTTCGTCGTCATCACTAATTTGTACTTTTCTTGTATTCTTAACCAGTTCTTCGTAGAACGATTTGTGTTGATTGATAGTATAAAAGGGACGAAAAGTTCTTTCACAAATTTCAAAAACGCCTCTGCCTTCTTTAGACACTTCCAAATTACCTTCAAAATACATCAAATGAACATAATCATTCAGGTGTATTTTTTCATCGACGATATCATCGCGTAACATTTCCTTGTGATTTAATTTAAGATAATTAAGTTTGTATAGATTTGATGGATTTTCAATTTCACTTACTAAAAATCCATCTACAGTCTTGAAAATTTTCTCTAGCAGATAATAAACTTTTTCTTTTCGTTGTCGGATTCGCTTTAGGGTCATGACTTGACAGATTAATTCTGTACGTTTTTCAATCATCTCCAAATCAAGCTCGTATTCAAAATGCTTTAAAATTTCGATCATATGAGGCACCACTTTATAATATCTTCTCAACCGTTCGTGCTTAAAGTTATTTGGATCATTTTTGAAAATGCATGAAGACATTTCTACGCAGTACCACAACGCAGTCAGAAGCGACGTTTTTCTGTAGGATCCAATGGCAAAGACGACAGCCCAATTTTGCACAAAGTCGTTCTAATACGTCGCATTGTATATTTTTTGAACTGCTCTACGACATTTCTATCCATCCATTCTAACTTTTCAGAGATTTTCAATAGTACAAAGTAAAATAAACCTAGGTTGTAATTAACCTTTTTACCATTAAAGTAAGTGAGTGCTAGAATATAGTCATTGTATTTATCGAACTGGTCGCTGTCTATCAGCACTAAGCCACCACGAAATTGTTTTCGTGTTAAAGGATCAGTCATATTGCTGGCTAACAATTGTTTATACACATTTAAAGTATAAAAGTGACCAATAGAGTCCATGATTTCTTTATCGTCTATTAAATACAGAGGACACTCCGTGGTTGACTTGAATTTACTATAACTGGCTTGTTTTATTTGTTTGCGCTGCCTTGTTTGATGCTGTATTTTATGTGATCGTGCTCTTTGTCGCCCTCTTGCGTGTGTTGTCGACTGTGTTTTTTGCGATCGTTGTCGGTATGATCTTGCATCTTGCGGCCGTGCATTATGGAAGATAATTTTATCCATTAAACTACAATCCGTCAAAAGGATAACTGGGATACCTTTTTCGTCTTCGAGGATTATGTCAGGGAACTTAATTTCTTGTTCAGTTGCGAAGTCAATATTAGTTAATTCCTCTTCATTTACAGTCTTGTCAAATATTTTATCAAATTTTAAAGCATCAAACTCGTAAGATTTTATGTCGTTAACAATATAATTAATACGGTTTAAGATATTTATTTCTCATAAAAAAGAATACAATTCACTTAACCTATGAGAAATACATGCATTTTCTTAATACTAGGGTAGTTACCTTGCGTTAGCACGGGAAATCGCACCTTCCTTCACTATAAAATTTTAATGTAGTAACACAAAACTATTACTTTGAGTAGGTTGGATATAGTAATTTTAAACTAAATATTCAATGTATAACATATTTTTTGAAGCCACTAAGACAAAGATTCATATTATACAACAGTAATTACAATTATTCGCAATATCAAGCGGGTAGGTAAACACAATCGCCAAGGATCCTATTAAGTATCATTTTACATTGCTATCGTTGTGGCTGTGAATGGAAATCGATTTCTAAATGCGCCTCAAAATGTGGAGTATTCACCTAAAATGTGGAACTTCAGTTTCTTTTAAATAAACTAAAGTTGAATTTCTTTATATCCCGTGGCAGTTTATTGTATAGCTGTGCACCTTCATACATTATATTTTTCTTTCCGTAATTTGTACGGGGTGATCGTAGTACTAGATCATTTGCCCGCCTAGTGATTCTTTTTGTAGGAGTCCTTTTCTAGAAAAGGATATTTTGGAATGGATATTTTGGATAATATCTTCCTTATTAGTATACATGTTTTGAATATATATAATTGTGACAAATTCATTATTTTTGTATCACTGTAGACTTTTGAAGACGGTGTCAAGTAATTGTTATGGAACAATAATTTTACTACTTTGTTTTGGGACACTTGGACAGCCTGCAGGTTAGTCTTGCGGCAGAGCCCACACTTCAATCAAATAGTCCAAGTGAGATTTCACCAATGAGTTGTAGATCAAACAACGGACCGGTTTAGGAAAACTGCGTACGGTATTTCTAAGGGCACCCATTAATGAAGAGCTTATTACGAATTTTGTCCAGGTGTGGTTTCAAGTTAATTGACTATCTAGAATTAGCCCCAAGTATTTCTCCGACTCAACTCTATTTATGGACTCGCCATTAATTGTTAATGGCTGTAAGGTAGGTATCTTTTATTTTTGCATGGAAGACTATGTAGTTGGTCTTAGAAATGTTGATTGTCAGCAGATTATAACTAAACCACTCATGTAGTGTATTCAGATCCCTTGGGCCTCAGCCATAATATCTTCTAATTTACAAAGTAGAATAGGCAAGTGTCATCTGCGTAAAGTGTGATCTCTCCTTTTAATCCTAACTCATGGATGCTATTAATATATATCAAGAACAATAGCGGTCCAAGAATAGATCCTTGGGGAACTCCATACGTAATTAGTTCTGGTTGACTCTGTTGTTCTCCTATTTTTACAATTTGATGTCTATTGGTTAGATAAGATCGAAACATGTCCAATGCCGTTCCTGTGATACCTATAGTCTGCAGCTTTTTAATAAGTAAATCATGACTAATCGTATCGAACGCCTTTTTTAAGTCTATAAAAACACCTATACCTATCTGCTTCTGGTCGATTTTATTCTTTAAGTTCGTTACGAGATCTATAGTGGCAGATAAGGTGTTTGATTTAGGGCGGAAGCCATATTGTTTTTCGCTGATGTAGTTAATAGATATAAGGTAATCACTTAGACGCCTGTAAATTATTTTTTCTATTATTTTAGAAAGCACTGGCAAGACTGAAATGGGGCGGTAATTACCTGCATCTAATTTATTTCCTGATTTAAATATGGGCGTTACTTTAGCTTTCTTCAAGGAGTCGGGGAAATTGCCGCTTTCTAAGCAGTTGTTAATGCAGGCTGTTAATTTGTCCAATATAATGTTTTTGACACAAATAATGCATTTACTACTAATTCCATCCAAGCCAGTACTTGTATTGGGGTTGAGACTATCAATGATTTTGCTTACTTCACCTATGGTGGTTGGGGCAAAAACTTCCAATTTATCAGTGACACACCTATTTTCGATGCTGTATAGTTGGGAATATGCATCATAGTTATGGTATAAAGATGGGATTTTATTAGCAAGAACAGACCCAATGTTAGCAAAAAAGGAATTGAAATGATTACATATTTCTGATATATCGGATATTGGACCTGAGCTTGTTTCTAGTTTAGTAGGCGCACTGCTTGTTTTAATCTTATTGCTAGTCAGTTCATTGATTAGTTTCCACATTTTAGTCGGTTTATACTCACATTTCTTAAAAGCCATGTAGTAATACTGGCTTTTGGTAGTTTGTATAGCTTTGTGAACCTCTTCTTTTTTAGTTATATATTCTGATTTGCTGTGTTCGTCACTCGGAGTCTTTAGATGAGCGTACCAAAGTTCATTTCTTTTGTCAATGGCGTCGATAATATCTCTGTTGATCCAGTCTGATCTAGGCGGATTTTGTATCTTCGTTTTAGTAATCTTACTCTCGTTAACTGCAATGGACAGTGCAGATTGAATTTCTTCAAACTTGTTCAAGTTAGTTGGTAGCTGTTCCTGTGCAATAGTTTGTAGTTTAGTATAGTCAATAGCATGGTAGGATAACCTTTTAGGTTTCTCTGTCTTGCAGTTGTTGACCTCAAGATATAGATGTTTATGATCGGCCATCGCTGACTGTATGATTGCTAGGTGAAACCTGTTATTCTTTAGACTTGTGCATATGTGATCGAGAATCGTTCGAGTGGTTGCAGTGTCTCGTGTGGTGTATTTAGGATCAACTTTATTTAAGATCGTGTATCCATTTTCTTTTAAAGTTCTTTTATAGTCTTTGCACTGTTCTTTTTGTGTAGGTCTTAGATTGGTCATCAGTAGGTCGTAATTGAAGTCTCCAAAGACAATTACTCTCTTCCGTTTTTGCAACTGTTGTGTATATGTTTCAAGAAAATTATCACTATTTGTCCTTCCAGGTTTGTATATTGCACCTATGTCTAATGAAAATCGTTTCAGGTGAACCCATAAGTAATGATTATCATCTTCTGTTAGTTCTTCAATAAAGTTGTGTTCTAGGTTGTTGTGGACATAGATTGAAACTCCTCCTCCTTTTCCATCGGTCCGATAGTTATAGTAATGTGTGTAATAAGGTAAGGCTAGACTTTCAGCTTCGGAGTCGGATTTTATCCATGTCTCGCAAAGAATTATTACGTGTATGTAGCTGGAAAATGATTTGAGGATACATTTAAGCTCATCTAGTTTGCCATGTTTGACAATGCTTCGCGTATTTGCATAAAAGAACTTCAAAGCTTTTGGGTCTTGAGGTAAAGAATATGTAAGAGTAGTACTGTGTGTCACGTCTGGAGTAATCAAAGTGGAAATCGATTTTTCAATTTCATTATTTTCGACATTGACTGATTCATTCAGACTCTTGTACCAATTTGTTTTGACAATTTCACGAAGAAATACTGTTTTGTCCTTCGTTTCTAGGTTAACTGGGGTATTTTCTTTTTTATCTGTCTCCATTAAGGTTAACTCTCGAAACAGTCGATTCCGTAGGTTCTTCAATTTCTCGATTTCTTGTAAAGCTGTAGCCTCTTCATACTTAAATTTGCTGATGTACTTTAACTTAATATACGACTTCAAGTGTTCTCTTTCAGCTGCAAAGTTATGTAGGTTGATTTTGTCGTAATTATATTCCGTGGACATATCAACATTGTCATAAAGCTCGTTATTACGATAAATCATGCACTGGCCTTTGAGAAAAGACGCAGCTACTGAAAGATTTATTGCTCGCAGGTTTTCACTAAATGCATGAAAAATCACCTTTTCGTAATGCATTTTCTCGTTTAATTCAAAACATTTTTGCACAAGGTTCTCTGAAATTAAGCCATCCGTAATGATGTACAGCAATTTTACGGTATCGCCCTCTCCATAGTTATTGTAATCTCGTATCCAGTTAATGAATCCTGTCGGGTCTGTTGCGTCGTGGTCACCTTCTCTTGCATGGTATGTTTTTCTTGTTTCATTTTCACTAACTTCATAACATGCCTCGCCCCAATGCAAATATGCAATTCTTGATTCTGTTGGAGTGTCACCAGCCGTCAAAATTTCTTTTTGAATCTTTTTGACGTCCTTTTTGAACTGATATAGAGTTTTCAAACCATGGCTGTGATAAAATCTCATCCCATTTGTTGATGCTGAAAAATCTTTTGCGTAGATGAAGTAGTTAACCATTTTTGTTGTTTTAGCTTTGTTTTTATTGAATTGAAGAATATTTCTTTTACTGCTAGAGAAATATAATCAACTTTAATACAGTATTCTTAACAGGAACCTGAAAAAGAAACAATATAATTAATTACTACAGTTTTTTTTTATCATGCTATACATCTACAGATATAGGATTGCCATTTCATATCTTTATCTTTGTAACTGTTATAAAAGTTTCCATTGGATTTGAATTATACCTATGTGTCATTTCGGAAACCTTTATGTTTTGCACATACGAGTAGCAGGCATGTTAGCTAGCATGCTTGGTATTTATGTTAAGTTAGTATCTATTCAAACCATATCCTAATAGGTATGTTTTTCAGTTGGTAGGTCGGTAAGCATTATGTAATGTTAAAGTATTTAATGTACTAGTATTAGGTCAGTAGTAAAATACATTTTATTGAACTTAGAGTAATAAATTTTAAGGTAGGTACATAGTTGACCTAAGATTAGAATGTTGGTGATCTCTCGTAAAAGTTTAAAAAAGTACGTTGAGAACTTACCGATCCAAGGTGATAAATTACGAGGAATCACATTTCGACGAACTTAAAGTTTATTCAGGTAAGGTTCTTTGGAAATCATGACATCCATAAGTCGGGCTATATAAGACTTTTCTGTTTTGTATATTATGCTGGTCGGTGGAATTATGAATGTAGCGAGAACTGCCGGCGAAATATAAACCAGTCAGACACAGCTTATAACGCAATCGTTGCAAATATTGTGCAATATTTTTCTTTTGGATTTATAACGCAGATGCAAAGCAGTCTTTCTCATTTGTTTTGTATTTATTTATGGTGCAATAATATCTTTAACTATCGTGGTTTTTGAAATACAGCCTGGTGACAGACAGACAGATGGACTGCGATGTTTCAGTAATTAATTAGGGTCCCGTTTTGACCCTTTAGCCCGGTCAATATCGACATCAAACATTGCAAACGCGCATGTAACTACGATTTTGTTATATATTGTTAGGTCCCTTGAGAGTAGTTAACACCCAAGTTTGCAACACTGAAAACCCTGTGCTGCCAATGTCAACGTCAAATTAAAATTTGTTCAGAAGTTTTTGCGCTTGTATCTCATGAACCATGATAGCTAGAGAGTTGAAATTTTTACAGGTGATGTATGTCTATTGCTGCTATAACAACAAATACTAAAACCAGAATACAATAAATATTAGGGGGCTCCATACAAGAAACGTGATTTTTGCTCGTTTTTGTGGATAATGTTTCGAAGGCTGTTTCTTGTGAACCGTGATAGTTAGATGGTTGAAATTTTCACAGATGATGTATGTCTATTACCACTATTACAACAAATACCAAAAACTAGTCAAGTGCGAGTCGGGCAACAGATATGATATATCTGTCATTTTTATAAATGATGGTACGGAATCCTTTGTGCGCAGTACGACTCACTTGCCAGTTTTTGTGTTTGTTGTTATAGCGGCAATAAACATACATCATCTGTGAAAATTTAAAAGGTCTAACTGTCACGGTTCATGAGAAACAGCCTTTCAAAACCCAAAAAAACACTTTTCTTGTATGGGACCCCTTACTATTTATTGTATTCTGGTTTTAGTATTTTGTAATAGCGGCAACAGAAATACATCACCTGTGAAAACTCTCTTGCTATCACGGTTCATGAGATACACGCGAAAAAACTACTGAACGGCTTTTGATATGCATAATCTGCGAAAATTTCAACTCTGTAGCTATCACGGTTCATGAGATACAGCCTGGTGACAGACGGATGGACGAAAAGACAGCGAAGTCTTAGTAATAGGGTCCCGTTTTTTACCCTATTGGGTACGGAACCCTAAAAACTGGCTTAGTGCAAGTCGGACAACATAATATGATTTTTTGAAAAAAAAAAATGTAACAAGAGCTGTTAAATCGGAAATTCTGTAATTTCACAGCTTTCTTAGCACTGCGGAAGAATTTCCCATCTTTGACTTGCTGTATCTTTGCAACCAAAAGACATAGTGTGCTCAGGTTTCCCTGAAATTGTAGTAAATGTAGTTATCTTTAATAAAGTTCTATGAAACGTACTTGAAAAAATCTTTGTTATGGTAGATTTTTATAAAAAACTGAAATATGGGCCAAAATTTCGCAGTTTATTGAGCACCGTGGAGGCAGCACAAGGTTTTCAGTGTTGCAAACTGGGTATTAACTACTCTCAAGGGACCTTACAACATATAAAAAAAATCGTAGTTACATGCGCGTTTGCAATGTTTATTTATTTTTATGTCGATATTGACGGGGCTACTTTGAGTAGTGAAGGAAGCTCTACAACAGTTTTTCGAGGAAGAACCAATAATGTGTATAATGATGAACTTATTTATGTCTTTCATATTTCATATTTCATATTCATATTTCATATTTATTTATTTGCAATCATATGGTAGGTTGTATAGTTGGTACAATAATCATTCAGTATCTCATACGAACCCTGGAGAGGGTACTGCAAAATTTTTATACATTAAATTTAATTATACAATATTAATACAAAGATGTTAATGCTTAAAATTAGTAATAACATAGTAATTTATGATCAAATTTATTCACATTCACAATATTATAATAATAATCAAGTGCATCTATGGTCAAATAATACAAAATAAAATCAACAAGTGGGATCGTAAGATTGAGCATCATTTGATTGATTTGTCGTTCAAGAATTCGTCTACGCTATAATAACATTTTTCCACGAGGAGTTCCTTAAGCTTTTTTTTAATTTACTCATGTAGAGTGTAGCAAAGTGTAGTACAGTCATAGAGGCGGCGCCTTGATACAGGTAACTATGAATCTTAGTGCAACTGACTTAATTTAAGAAAGTCACGTACCAAACTTTAACACTAACTTTATTTTCAAAGAACTGGACGCCTTTAAATTTTAAAGTCTTTCATAATAATAACATTATAGTCCAGGAGCAATCGTCTGCAGAGCGCCGCGGCACTTACGAAAAAGGTTTTGAGCTACGCTAAGAGTTTCTCGCGCGCGATTGGCTTCCATTGCTGGCTGGCTGGAGCACATTGAGATCATACCGTACCTTGCGCAGAAATAAAAGACAAATTGCGAGGGAGGACAGCTTAATAGGGCGCACGCCTTTACAGCATTTGTATTCGTCGGCACGTCCTCCAATTCGCAAGAGGAGCCGAACTTGGCCGCGGTAATTCGGTAATTGTACCGCAGTTCCGACGGTGGATTTGGAAACTTAACTATTCAGGAAGCTTTTTTGTATTAAGTAATAAGGATTTCGTAGTCGACTAGAAATCCTTATTCAGTATTTTGGGAAATCCATCGTGTCTCTTCGTCTGCGTCTCTACAGCCTCAATAACGTACTTAACTTTACTTGACATACAGGTTTTTCTCTATCATGGCGGCGGTCTCAGTGGATTACGAATTTGGTAGTCAAGTGGTAAGGACGTTGTACTAAAAACTGTGCAGTCGTGATCTCAACAAATTTACTTATGCACCAAATTGTGCAAAATAAATAAAATACAAAAACAAAATTCACAATCAGTTGACTAACTATGGTATGGAATGTAAACTTTTTGTGTCGTACACGAATATGCTCCCTGACGAAAATCGTTTTATTACAGCTTTTAATACTGCGAGATTTACACCTCATTTAGGAGATAAATAGCCGTTTTCACCTACTGAAGTATTTTGAAGATTCATTCAATGATTGTTTTTTTGTACAAACGGCGCCACCGTTTGTTAAATGCGCTTTTTATAAACAGCCTCGTTAAGAATTTCTCAATAATCATTCAAAATATTCTCAAAGTTTGACAAACTTCTTTGTGACATTTGAGTCACGTAATCTCAAATTGATGTGTTGTTTAAACTTGAAGCATTTCATAAAGTTTAATAAGGTTTGCCCAAGTTTTTGACTGCCTATAAAGTTAGAATTTGCGTCTGCTCCCTGAGAGCTAAAGAAGAATAAGAAAAAGAATAATTTATTTGCAGGCAAACATGGTAAAGTGTACAGAATGGTAGAGTTCTTAATAATTTGATCATGAATGTTGCGCCACCAGCAGCTGGCATGCAAATATTATAAATTGAATTCAACAAATCTAAACATAAATCAATCTTAATAAATTATTTAACATGTCACAAAATTATAATACTAATACAAATTAAAAATAACATTCACATTGTCGTCATAAAATTAATAAATTCGTCTACATTATAAAAACTATTATCTGTACATATTCTAAACAATTGTGATTTAAATTGACTCTTATTTAATACTTTTATGTGTTCCGGGAGACAATTAAATATTCTTATACACATATTAAAACTATTTCTTGCAAAACAAGTTGTTGAATGTTGATGCACTACAAGTCAGTTGGGGTAGGTACCTTGTCGAGTAATTATATTTTTAAATTTAAACATTTATATAAAGAAACGGTACGTGATGAAATCATGTCCGAAATGTTTTTGGGTGCTTCTTCGAAATCGCGTTCTTCGGCTGATTCCCGTAGTCGTTTTCATTTTTCAATTTATGATGTAATGTTACACTGTATGTCAAATTATAGAACGAAACAAAGGTATATTTGACATAGGCACTAATTTCAAATTAAAGATTTTCGAAATATTGACATTATAAAATTTACTGCCTACGGGAATCAGATTTAGGAATACGGGAATCAGAAATATGATTATTCAATATGACAAACCATTAATAAACTTAACATATATTTATTTTTCTACTTATTTATTGCAATTTAATGTTACTGCTAGATTACTTAGGTGTTCTGGTTTAGGCACATAATGTCTCCTTCGCAGAATGTCGCTGTAGCAAAATGTTTCTCGGCGTAATGTTCTAATTCAAGTTATATGATATTATCAATATAGTAAAGTACGTAGGTAGCTAGGTAATCAGGTAGGCAAGAAAATGGGTTGATAAGTACTTACGTAGGTAGCATTCAGACGCATAATGTCCCTTTGCAGTACTTTGCAGTCGTAAAATGTCCTTGTCACGTAAAATACCATTTTATGTAATATTATGATATCAGTAGGTAAATAATGTCATAAAGTAGGTAGTTGAGCAGTAGGCAGATAGATAGGTAAGTTAGTAGGCAGGTAGGTAACCAGCTAAGTACTTAGGTGAAGGTAAGTAAGTAGGTAGCTAACTTGGAAAATACCTACACATAAAACTACTAGTAGGGCTATGACATGGTTGTGTAACGACCGCCGTGTAAATCATACACAACAACTAAGATTTATGATTTGGCGTGCCCTCTGAGTACTAATCACTGATTCCCGTGTCAAGAAGTACACGGGAATCAGTGTGACAGAATCAGAAAACCAACCTTTTGCGTCTCACACAATAGTATTAACATATAAGGTAGTAAACCTAAAGAGCTTTAAATCAAGTATAGTGGGTCCATTTCGTGACTTATACTTTAATTTAAAATCGACAAACGGGAATCAGTTTTAAGTGAAACCAAATGCACGGGAATCAGATTCTTGGCCTCGTAGTGGGGTGATGCTGCACGAGCGGCACGTTCTGCTTCCCATGGCACTTGGAGCACTCCTAGGGGATAGCTATGGTGGATAGACCACACCTTCAGGGTGGGTTTAATAGGAAGTTTTATGCGGTTTAATGACGTTACACGGGAATCAGTTCTAGGTACCGGACATTTTTAAAATGATTTACAGAACAAAATGGACCTTAATTACACGTTTGAAATATTATTTTCCCGTATCAGTGTACATCTTAAAAGTTAAAAAAAAATAGTTTATGTAGATAAATCATACAGTAAAAAACATATAAGCCGTTTTGTATCAAATTTTGGGGCGCGGACACGTTACGGGAATCAGATTTCAGCAGTTTGAATTTTTTTTTAACTGTCTTGTTTAACTAAAATACAAAAGTTTCATTGTGTCCCAGTTAGATAAAAGTATGAACTATTAATAAAAAAATAGTCCATACCTAAGTTTTTTAAAAAAAGGTGTGTTTTGTTCCCGGACAACGAAAATTTAGGCTCCGAAGAAGCACCCTTTTACAGTTTGTAATACAAATGGATGAAGTAGGGATTAAACTTCAAATAACCTATCTAGGTAGCTATTTATCTATTCATATTTTCAATTTGAACAAATCCGTGACCAAACAATGATTAAATTGTCGTTAATCATCTAATTAATATTAACTTCTTTTTAGCAAGAGGCAGTTTAAAAGCTCTGACACCCGAGTTAATTGCGTTGTTCTTCGAGTCGGTTCCCAATGTGACATAAGAAGACTGTTTATACGAATTGTCCTTGTTTAGGCGATAAACACACGTAACGTCCATCAGTGCGAGATTATTGTGCTGTGTAATGCATACGTTAGGACAATGCGAATTTTGACCTTGTTCCCTATATTGGAACGGCCTGACAGACGCATCTTTCGACAAAGCGTTGTGCGATGCGTAGCGCTAGTGGATTTATCTGTCAAACCGTTCGACATAATCCATATTTGTAAAAAATAAGGTGCAGAATCGTATTGTTCTAACGCATGTGACAGCGCTGCGCAAAAACAACGCACCAACAGACGTTTCGTGTGTTTGTCGCCTTAGTAGGGAAGACATCACGAGTGTTCCGGCAGAAACAATTTCTCAGTGGGTTTATTCGTCGCCTGGGATCGGACGCGGCAAAATTACGATGCGACAAAATTTTACAGCACGCCCCAGGAGCGATTTAATAAAACACTTCCTTACTACGGCTAAGATTTTGAGTTTTTTAATTTTTATGCTGCTATCAATTCTTTTATGAGCTGCAGCGCCATTATTTAATTTATCTTTTTATTGGACTTTTCGGCAATAATCCAATCTAGGCCCCCCCTTTCGGTAACTGCTAAGAATTTCATGAAATGTAAACAAGATGATACGTTTTTTGGATCAAAATCTTATATTAATCATCTTTATCCGAAACGGGAATCACAATTTATGTTAAAAAGTATATTTTTGTGTTTTTTCCGGTCGAAATTCCGGTTCCTTGATTCTCCTGACATCTGTGACACAAACATAAAGTAGGTACTATGAGGAAATAAGGGTAAAATGGAGCAGTTTTAGGACCCAGGATGCGTAAAAACAACTACAGCGCAGACAATCTCCTGTGTATGCCGTGTGATGCCGGCTTAGAATAGCATCACCCCAATTCTACCCGTGGGTGTCGTAAAAAGCGACTAAGGGATACTCATCCAGGGAATGGGCAGCAGCGTTCCCTGTTAATGCACCATCATGCACTGCGCTCGCCAATCCGCCTGCCAAGCATGGTGAGTATGGCAATATAGGAGGCCCATGTCCAGCAGCGGACCGTTGTGGCTGTTATGTTATAGCCGGGTTCGTACGTAAAGACAAGCAACAAAAGCGACTACAACAACATTAATGATAGATTAATGATTAATGACATTTTTATGATTTATATACTTGCACATTTTTATGATCTATATGACTTTATTAAATAAATAGTAATAATAGGCAAGCTGCCACTGGCATTACAACGGCAAAATATAACAGACCATGCCACAGGAACTGCATAGGGTGACACGAATTCGTATTTGGAAACTTCTTTCAACAATGTCTTTAAACTTCTGATCAGGGTAGGTACCATTTTACCCCATCTACCCTGCAAGCATTACATACTCTTTGAAACTCTCATAGAGAAAAACTTCTGCCATACTTCTGCATATCATCTTTTGCTAATGTCATCAATTAGTCATTAGGCAAAAGGAAGAATACCCGCAAACACGCAACGTACTCGCCGTACGCGCTGAATAATGCGGATGGCCTCGCACACCTAGCCGCAAGCACAGCCGCATCGAATAGAATTGGTGTTGCCAAGAGAGTACTTTCCTCCCAATTTAATGTGTAATTTTGCAGTATGTGTGTATTTTTCGGAATTTTATTTCAAATAATAATTGCTGTCATTTTACGCCAGAGGCACGTTCAAGCAGCCAACTTTCGTAACTGCAGAACTTTCTCCGTGCACCACGCAGCTTCCTTTTGTTCCCATATGTCCAACTGATCACTTCTACAATAGAACAGGTCGGAATATTTTCTACGTTATATGTTCTACGGTGGAACAAAACTTTTGAACATATTACAGGTCCCGCTGTCTCAACTTTTAAAAAATATTATTGTTCAAGGAAGTAGAATGTGCAGAAAAGCAAAATGCCAATACGTCAAAGTAGCAAAATGTAAAATTGCTAGAATGTAAACGTAACAAAATGTAAAGAAGAAGCAGAAAACATTTTGTCTCAATGTCATGTTAAGGTAACAGAATGTTAATTGAATTTAAAAGGACGGAATCTCAAATATTAAAATGTCAAAAAAGCTTAAATTTAAAGTGGCAAATGTCAAATAAGCAAAATGTGAAAATGTCATTTGGTTATTCTTTAAGAGTGACATAGACTCCAAAACTTCGAAACTTTCGTTAAGTTGCGTGCGCTGATGACGTCATCAGCATTATAGTCTATGATTAGCACTGGCTGGGGAATCCGTTCGGTTAGGCGCGTGCGGCTCGGCAATATTTTCGACGTTCCACAGATTTTCATACAAAGAATCCAAAATTCGGCGAGTGCGTTGTGGGTGTGCGAGTATAAATACTTTCACCTTATAACTCTTATCAAAATACTTAGTTAGGTTATGCCATTTTAGGTTAAGCATTATTTTGCGTCGTTTCATCAGTTTACCGTTAGATAATTAAAAACTAAGTATGCCACCATGATCTAGATAGTGTAAGAAATACATTACTACGAGTTTAATTACTAGCCATTTCGATTTTCGAGGGGCCTAACCTTGTATGGGCATTTGATTATCACCTTTGACAACACAATAAAACACTTACTTTTTCCTGCCAAGAGTTTAAGTATTTTATTTTAATAACGGAAAAAGTAGTTATGCAGAGCCATTTTTATTATGCCATTTCCTATTGGCGCTAAAAAATATACTAAATGGATAAGCATCTCATGAAACTGCATAACTTTTTAATTAAACCACACAAAAGAACGCATTAAAATATAACGTTTGTAAACATTAACATTAACACAAACAAACACAGCAGCTCTCTTTTCCAAGTGAAACTATAACAAAAACAATTATGTATAGGTAGCACACTTTCCGAATTTGTAGATACCTAATTTGTTTCTACACACATAAGTTTATATGGTTCAGTCGGAATAAAAAGGAGTTGCCGTGTTTAATATAATATTGCTGACTTTTACAGGATGGTACCGAACCGACATCGACTTACTTGAAAATTCTCCAGGGGAGGTTGTTCAGTTTGACCTGTTGAGTTTAGCGTTTTCGGGAATGTGGGTCATTTAGTATCATCCCGTATCCATACCAGCCACAACAGTCCACGTTCCGTATAATCAAACCAAATCAAATTGTCATATGTGGTCGTTCAAATCAAAAGGGACCTTATGGCGGTAACTAGTTTCCAAAATATCAATCAATTTTTAAAAAAAAACAAAACGAAAGATTTTTTACTTTTTATATTTTTGATTAGATGAATCAATTTCCCGCATGTAAATGTGTACAAATTTTTGATACGTCGATTTAATAAAATCCTACAGCCATCTAAAGTTGACAAATCTTTACCGCCATATGGTCCCATAACGCTTAACTAAAAGAAGTAGGCTTATAAAGCGGACAAATGCCCAGCACTAGTAAAATCTACACGTTTTTTACAATAACCTTCTCCTGTACCTTCTGAAAAAAGGAGGTTTTACTTAACAACGCTTTCCTGACCTAGTCTCACCAATGATACCTGAGGGTATGCTAAAATGCATTCACTTAGGCGATTTCCACATCGACACGCCCAAGGTAAAACAACGTATCTCATTTTTGACAACTTTACAGTAGAGCGATTTTAAGGTTTAAAAAAATTCTCACACTTTTGTTTTTTTATTAATTTAAGTGATTGTTTGTTTTAAAGAATACATGTAACGAGTTTTATATGTTGTTATATATGTTTTATTCATAATAATTTGCTTTCATTGAGTTTTATGACTTACAATGAAGGGATACGATGCATATTACTTGCAATAACAACGTAAGTTGTGATAGTGAATCTTCAATGATAGAGATATCACGGTAAATTCCAGTGTATATCTGAGTTACGTTTGAGTTGTCTTATGTATTTATTACCTTTTACGGTTAAATCCAGTGTATGTCTGAGTTACGTTTGAATTGTCTTGTGTTTTTATAACCTTTTGACCTTAAAGTAATCCAAGTAGCGTAAGTCTTGTATGAAATTTACGAACCATAATGCAATGAAATAAAATACTTTCATAAAATCTTATATTTAAAAAAAAAACCACTCACCATCGATATACGATGGGTGAAAACGAAAAGGTCGTAACTAGAAAAAAAACAACTTTACACCAGAACCGAAAAACTAAAAAAATATCACCAAAAATCATAAAACGAAACTATGCGTTATTTGGAAATTATTTTTTAAGACCATGTTGTTAATTTTTGAGTATCCTCTATAGGAAATTAATATTTTCAATCTAAAGTTACGAAAAGTAGACTTTTTGATAGTTACACCCTTTAGTTTTCAATTTACTGACTGCAACATACATACATATATCACGCCTTCATCCCTTGCGGGGTAGGCAGAGCGTCAACGGCCATAAAAGTACGGTCGTTATCGCCACGTCCGACACATATTTGAGGGCCGTTTTAGCTATTGTCGTGTATCGCTATAGTGACAGGTTGTCAGCCTGTCGCCCAAAATTGCAATACACATGATACCCTCGAGTCCTTTAGTCGCTTCTTACGACACCCACAGGAAAGAAATGGGGTGATGCTATTCTAAGCCGGCATCACACGGCTTCTAAGCCGGCATCACACGGCTACCGACTGCAACCTACTGACTGCAAAAAGGTCGTAAATGGTTCACACTTTTGTGTGTAATTGCAAGGAACTATTTATTTTATGACGTGTAAAACGTCATATTTATGATATTTTACAAATGAATAAAGGGGCATGTGAATAAAGAAAAATACTTTTACTCGACTTTTGTCGTAAACTGCTACTACGTCAAATCTCGACGTTTGATACGCAATCAACGAGGTAGGCGCGCTCCATTGCTTTCTGTGCTATTTTAATCTTAAACTTATTATAGGTTTAACCTTAAGTAAGTATCAGCAGGATTTTGTCATATACCTTGGTCTTCAGGTATTGAGGTAGTTGGACTTGAAGACATCATCCAGCTTCCCAAAAGCAGCCAAGCCTAACCCAATTCGTCTTTTCATCTCTTATCCTGATCTACTGGGTCGAAGGATAAAAGATGCCCAAGACTATTTGTACAATGTCATTACCTACCTATGGTTATATTACGAACACGCAAAGAACCATTTGGTCTTGGACACAATTGTTCGTTCTCAGCACGATCCTAAGATAAGCTTTGTGAAGTACTATGAGCATTTGTTAGAGATTTAAAACGAAGCAGGTGCACATGCACCGAAATACAGTCTCCATATCAATAAAACGAGGTATCTGCCAAGGTTACACTCTCTCGCCCAAACTCTTCAATAGGTAATGTCCTTAAGGATATCATGAAGAGTGAGAAAAAGCAACGTCAATGCTGGCATGTCGCAAATGAGGATCATGTTTGTGGATAACCTCATCGTAGTGGCGGAATGTGTCTGAGATCTCCAATAAAGCTCGCAGTCACTATAAGCCACACTTTTATGATTAATACTTGCGATTGTTGGCGCTTGGTGAAACTGAATATTAGACATTTTTTGTTTATAAAAACTGAAAAACACTTTTTATGTCATCGGTCTGTTTAGTTGCAAGATGTCTATTGCTACGCTTACCAAGTCGTGACCTCCAGTCAAGAACTTCCTTACTCGTTCTATGACAGAATCGACCAGCCAGACAGCGACTTTGGTCTTCCAGTGGTAATCACACTCTGTAATTTAATCCTTAAGTAAACCCCTTCCCATAGCTTTCTGAATGACAGGTAGCTGGTGGACCAGTTTTAATACCAGGTTTCTAGTCTCAGCTCCTTAAGTCATGACAGATAGCACATATCGCACACCATGATCGTAATATGGCAAGGATGTCTCTAAAATATGACGTAACTTCCTAAATGCTTCCCAGCCAAGCTACTTCAGGTGTAAAGTTTATCATCAGGGATATGACATCACCCTGACTTATGCTTCGAGTAGCAGTTTATTGGGTCTTGATTGATGGTTCTGGACTTGAATGGACTTCCTGCATTTAGGTAGCTCTACCTCTACATATTGCCAGTCAACTTGGCAGCGCTATAAGACAGTCAGAGAGTACTCCAAAACAGTCCAGGTATACTATATCTTGCTTTATCATTGTATAGAGTATTAAGTAATTTTAATTTTATGTAGGTATATTTTATGTAAACACGTTTTGGGCACTATATCTTTGCATTATCCTACCCAAAGGTTGCCTGCAAGAAATTGCTACCCTAGCAATATGGCCGCCTGTTTTGTACTTTGTCTTTTCAATTACGTTTCATAGGTTTTATTTTGTTATAGGTATACTCCTCTAACTTCTGTATAGCTTGCCGTTATGTATAAAAGTAGAACTCGGTTATCGATGACGCTTTCATGAAACCTGGCCTATTCCGGTATTCCTGAAAAGGCTGCAAACCTAAATGTTAGAGAACTTTAATGACTCTCAAAGTCAGCTTTTATGTGCCTTACTTTTTCTAGGTAGTTTATATTATTAGTTTGCCATGTGATGCCGGCTTAGAATAGCATCACCCCAATTCGAACCGACTAAGGGATATTCATACGTAACTCAATTTACAATCTTTGTGCATGTAAATTAGGTTTTGAAAAAATACGATCAATCATCGTAAATAAACATGCGTTGTTATATTTCTAAAAGAGACAATATTTGATCCGTTAAACCAAATTGTAAATCAATATAGCATGTTTTATCCGCCGAACAAATTTTTTTTGCAGACGGCAACCACATGTTACGTTGTTGTGATTCTCGCTAACTTCGGTTCTATTGTACTTAGAGATACGTTTGTTCGACACTCGTGTAGAGAAAATTATAACGAACAAGGGTATGTAAAACACTCATTTTTGTCGTAACTCAAGTTACGTTGTTTTACCTTGGGCGTGTATCTGACATTTGTGTGTACAAAAGATATAGATATTTTGCATCTACCATAATCTTTTGATTTTTTTTAAGTGGAACACCGAGTTGTCCAACGACTCGATGAACCCATAATAACTGTGTAACAGAGACAAATGCCAAGACAAGTTTTTTGCGATGCTGCTGTGTGAACGTTTGTTTTGGTATCTGATAGACGCTTGTGGTACAAATGCGCTGAAAATGCGCAGCAAAGGACGTCAAGTATAGAACCGTCTAACTTACAAGCCAGTAGTCAGGTAAAGAATCTTTTTCATTCCCTTTCCGCAGTGGGATCCAATGGAAGTTTGAACAGTAGGAAACAAAATTTGCAAGGTTATCTATAAACTCTTTATCGATACAAGTTTAGGTAATAAGTACATTTTTATTATGCAAAGAAAAAGTAGGTCTTTGTATTTATCACCCCATTAATCTATCTAGATAATTTTCAGTCAAATGTGCTATTAGAATGGAATGTGAGTACCGTTAGCGAAATTACGGCGTGTTTGGTACGCCAATGTTCAGTTTAAAAAACCCCCAACATTAAAATTACTAAACTTAGAAGCGAAGCTAAAAATGCGTGAAAAACAACACAACACATCGAAATTAATACTTTCTTCTTTTCTGAAGAAAAGTTGGTTAGAAATATGAGGCCATGAAAAATTCATCTGCCGTATGATGGTATTCGCGCGCCGGAGCTTAATGCAAAAATTGTAGCAATCTGCTACGACGGCCTGTGAATTCATTCTTATTCTGCATTCAAGTCGCTACGAAACGTTATTGTCTTAGATTAAATCTCACATTCAAAGGGCGCTACACACCGGGGCCGTATGCGTAGAGATGACGTTATATCGTATTTGATTGTATGACAGGCCGCACACTGTCTGCGTATGCGTGGTGTGCGGTGTCTCCCATCCCATACGATAGAACGTCATATCTACGCGCGCAATGACCACGTGCACGTCACGCATACGGGCCCGGTGTGTGGCACTCTTTAATAAAAATATTATATGGGGTGAATGGTAATTTAATACCTATATATATTTCCTGGAGGGATAAGAGGGGATGCCATTTCCAACATATTCTTCTATAGAGCTAGGGCTTGGAAGGCACTAGTTATAAAGTTATTAGGACCTTTTATTTTCAAATGTTCTTAATCAGTTGCAAAAAACGTTGTAAAAACACTATGGAAATATGCGTACACATTCAACAAATTAGTTTTTTGATACATCAGCTAACCGAGAAGATACAAAAATAATTCGCTTTAACGTTTAATTTTTTTCAAGTGTAAGTGTAGTGTATGATTTTAATGTATGTTTTAATTATCTGTCTATAAAATCTTAGTAAGAGGATACCAAGACGATTTTTCCTAATTAACAAAGTTTTTATGTGGGACTAATATAACATCTGGTCCATTATACAATAACAAAGTTGAGCGGTATTGTAAAGAAAGAACAACCGACAAGGCACCAGTAAATAAAAAAAAAATATTTTGGCTTCTATATTGTTTTGATTTAACAAAAATGTTTCATTGGAACCGAAATTGGGTCAATGTTAATAGAACCCTCTTAATACAAAGATAAAAGTTGAAGAGCTGTATTCAAAGGCTTTGTTTGTTGGTAAAACAAGATTATCCGAAAGTTTCCAAACCATTGCCTCCTTGAAACAGACAAAGATAGCCACTTAACATATTATTATCAGGGTTCAGGGGCCTCTTAAAAGATAATTAAGATAAATATTGAAGTTGCCGCCAAATTATAACGACTACCTAACATTCCAACACTTTTAAAAAGCGTTCCATTTATATGCAATCAATCTTTAACCAGTTACATGATTAAATAATCAGCAACCCACGCAGCATAACTATACCTATCATACAATCGGTACTACATATAACTGGCAGCGCAGTTAAAGAACATAATTATTATCTCGAATTGACAACATTATTGTTTACCTCTCTATCATATTATAAGTATGACATTTGACATTTATCATCAATAATGTATCAAATTCGGGATATGTTCTTTATCTGCGCCAGTTATACATAATTACGGCTAAACATAAACATATTGTTGTTTCGTGTGTTGAGTCAACAAGATAGTGTGGCGCGCCGGCCGGTGCCGATGACGTCATGTTTCGCGCTCACTGGTATTCCCTCAGTGCTGTTCGTCTGGCTATTTGCGTACAATGCGGACAACACCGCTGCATTCTTTCAAATCACAAACACAAAACAAACCAAGTTTATTGAATAATGAAGTTTTCGTGTCGCACGTAAATTGTTCTTCTTCAAGTGAGTTTTGTTGCCATCAACATGAACTTCAAAATAGCTGCGTATTCCGTCATTGCAAATTGACCTGTACAAGGAAAACACTGTAAGTAGTTAGGTACTTTTCATACCTTAATCATTTACTTACCTTGAATTTTTGATGTTTAAAAAACTCAAAGGAGAAAAGATATGCACAAGAGTCACGTTTTTAAACTGTTTTAAATAAATAAATAAATAAAATTAATTTAAGACTCTGATGTCATACTGTTTAAAAATAACTTTTACAAACTCTTGGCGCTTTCTAATTTGCAGCAAAAAAATACTAAAATTTTGTTACTTCCTACACACATTTGTTTGTACCTTTTATTTGGTACAATCAAATGTGTATCATTGATTATTACACAATGTTTGCAAATATTGCGTCAATAGTTTTGGCTGCAGGAGGTAGGTATATATCTGAACGGCACCTATCCGATTTCTCATAACTATTCTGCTCGTCATACAATACAGTGTTCCCAACTGATCTTATAAAAAAATTTGTTGATTTTGAATAAACGAAAGTTCTCTTATTATTTGTGTTGAGTCAGGATGTGATCGAATATTAGTTCATTTTAAGTATTGAACTGGTTCTAGCGCGATAATATTTAGGTAAATAATCATAATGTACCTGTGTCCCGCATTTGCTAAAAATCTGATAATATAGTTCATGGTTACAAATTAGCAATATTCTTCAAATATATGACACGACGTATCAGAAAACAGTGACTTTTTGTAAGGGGAAATAAAAAATTTCTTTGCAAAAACTTTCTAAATTATTAAATTTCTTTTATTAACGTGTCAATTTATTTAATACGACAAAATTATGGTAATAGTCATTGCGATAACAAGTTAACAACCGTTTATTTACAGCCGTTGTTTACACTCTGCCTACCCCATAAGGAAGTATGCGTTATGTGTGTGGTATTTAATACGGGTTTTATTTTGTTGCAGGAACCTGCTTAGGTTCAAGTTGAACACATTGACCCCAGGATTCATCAAGTCATTGTACGAAGTTTGTCACTGTCGCCAGGATTCTACTTAAATAAACCATTTCCTGCGGCAACATTGCTTCCTACTAAGCTAGAGGAAAAAGAAAAAAAGCCTTCAATAATGGTTAATTTCTATATTTATGCAAAAGACTATTCAGTTTCGACAAACAATGTTGATTATTTTCACAAAAATGGATTGAAAACGCTTACACAATTCAAAAGGGATGTCGAAAAAATCAAAGAAGAACTTTTACTTGCTGGAGAGCCTCAAACAGAATCAAAAATAGTATACTTGCACTGGGGTTCTAGATGTACTGAAATTGATGAAAAAAGGACAAAAGAAGCATACCATAACAAGGAAGGTAACGAGGGAACTTACCCGGCTGTTATTATTGATTGGCTGCGGCAGAAAAATATTTCTGACGGTAAAATTAATACAATTAAATTATTGTATATCATCACAGATGGTCAAATCGCTGAAAGTGATGTGAGCGTATGTTTTGAAAAGAACAAATATATGCATTATGAAAAGGTGGTATTTCATGCATTCAACAGACATCTGCGTGATATAAACCTCTCAGTAGCTGCGTCTTTTCTAAAGCAGTATTGCACAGTTTATCGTAATTATAAGATTTATGATAGTATTGATATATCTACGGAGTTTGACTACGACAAAATCAACTTGCTCAACTTTGAAGCAGAGAAAGAACAATTAAAATCTTATATCAAGTTAAAATTCATCGGAAAGTGTAAACAAGACGCTAGAGCTTTGCAAGAAATCGATAATTTGAAAAATCTGCGAAAACGACTATTTCACGAGCTGGCAATGAAAACAAAACAAACGAAAAAGTTGACATCGGATCTGAAAGATTTGTCAGCAAATGCAGTAAACATTGAAAATAAAAAGATTAATTTAGAAACAAAGGACAGAAATGAATTTTTACGTGAATTCGTTAGGACTGAATGGTACAAGAAACTTAATGAGCCAGTCAATACGGAAAAAGCTGAAATAGAGAAAGCAATTTCTACATTCATCAATTACATCGTCAGTGAGACAAAATCCTACTCGTTTGACGCCTTGAAGTTTGACAAGAAATTTGACAAGTCTGTTGAAGAAGAGAAAATCGACAATAATGTGAAATTCCCAACTGAGCAAGAAATTGAGTTTCCTGACGTTATTTTGGACGACGAAAAGGGTATACCGTCATTCTTTTGACGGAGTTCAGTCTGATAGAGAAAATAATTTTTCATAAAACTCAGTCACATCAAAAGCCTTCACCAAAAAGACGATCGCACAGAAATCGATGGCAAAGGAATCAATCTCAAAAAACAAGACGCTTGATACATGTAACACAAGCCAGTTATAGCAAATTCGAATCTGCAATGGAATGTCCGCTGTATCTGTTGGACAGTAAAGGTATCAGAAATTCAATCGGTTACTTTTATACTTTGAATGTGTTTAAGCAGTTTTTAGCACACAATACGAAGACTGATCCGCGAACACGAAAACCGTTTCACGGTGGGCTTGTGCTGACAGATACCGACCTGTTTGATAAATATAACGATTATATTTTGTCAGCCACTTACTTCAATGGGAAGAAGGTAAATTACAATGTCGGTTTATTTTACTTTGTGTTGTGGAAAACCTGTGAAAAGCTAGAATGGATGGATAAGAATGTCGTAGAACTGTTCAAGAAATACACTTACCGTCGCATCCGTGAGACAGTGTGTAGAATTGGGTTATCATCTATGCCTATGGATCCAAAATTAAAGACGTCGTTACTTACTGCTCTGTGGTACTGCGTAGAAATGTCCTCATGCATCTTTAAACATGACCCTGAACATTTTAAACATGAACGGTTGAGAAGATATCATAATGTAGCACCTTATATGATCGAAATTTTGAAATATTTCGATTACAATTTACATTTGGAGACTATTGAGAAACGTAGAGAGTTAATTAGTCAAGTGATGACTTTGAAAAGGATTCGAAAATACACAGAGAAAGTTTATTATTTATTAGAAAAAGTATTTAAAACTGTAGACGGTTTTCTAGTTAGCCAAATTGAAAACCCATCAAATCTCTACAAACTCAACTACCTGAAGCTTAACCATAAAGAAATGTTGCGTGATGTTTTTGAAGATAAGGTTCATCTGAATGACTTTGTTCACTTGATGTATTTTGAAGGTACTTTGGATGCATCCAGAGAAGGTGAAGGCACTTTTGAGATTTGCCAAAAATCTTTCCGTCCATTTTATATGATTGATCATAATAAATCATTTCACGAAAATTTGATCAAAAACATTAGAAAAGTGCTGATTAATAATGATGATGATCCAAATAGAATTGAAGTTACTTATGAAACAATCAATTCACTTGAGTTCGATAGAGTTTTATCTCGCTACAAACTGTATATTGATTGCGTAAAAGATTTAGAGGCATTTCCCACCTTCCCTGAGTACGTCGAATATGTATGTAAGAAAAAAAAGTTTAAAGGAAACTTGGTAACCATTTTTCCGCCAAATGTTTACTTCGAGATTAAAAACGTATATGCTGCTTATCAGAGGGTAGTGATGGATGTTGATGTTAAAGAATTCATTAAGGTATGCAAAACTGGCGCTAATCGAAAAGATCGTGTCAAAGAAGAAGGAAGACTGTTATTTGATTCGTGGCCTGCTCTCGAAAAATTTGCAAAATAACATGTATGATTAATTTGCGTCATAATGTATCATAGGGTTACTGCGTTTATGTAGCAAAAAAGTGATGATGTGTAACAAATTATTGTCACGGTATTCTTACATTCTTACACTGCTCCTAGGACACTGTTGACAAAAAACGTTTTTTTCCTCTATAAAGACATTTCGTTTCATACTGCATTGATGTAAACCATTTTTGCTGCGATCAATTAGCAAAGAACGCAAAAAAAAGTTATTGTTAACGAGGACGATAGAGAATTGGAGTACTTAACCTAAAACACAATTGAACGCTTGAATTTAACAAAGTTTTGTCTCGTTACAAAGTGTTAAAGCTTGTGTATTTGCAAAATATGTATATGTACGGTTAGTAGCTGTGATCAGAAAAAAGCTTCGTTTATGTATGTATGGTATTTTGTAAATTAGTAAGTATAGTTACGTTGGGTTAGGTTAATAATATGTAAATAATGGCTGATAACTTACCAAAATATTAATGTAAAAGTTTGTAAATAGTTTTATACCTGATCTAAGGAAATAAATAATATTTCAATACAATCAAACTGTGTTTTGCTGGTCATACCTAATACTATGCCTCAGTACGTTTATTCTACAGATTTAACACAAAAAAACAGTTAAGTTACTAGTTCCTACCTTATCTAATTGGTGCTTTTCATATAAATAAAGTATACCTGCATACATTTAAATACTTACAATCTAGATATCGGATGTTATCCGAAAGCGGGCAATTATTTGAACTGGTGACTCTTAAGTATCTATAATCTATATTCATAACTATTACTATGGGCCCGTCTGTCACATAAAAAAAGCAGCTGTTCCATACAAAATGCTAATACCTACTCAGCTCGCAAAATGTATGGAACAGCTAATTATTTTTCGTAATTTCAAAGATATTGGTATTCAACCTAGAATCATTTTATTCATATAAATACCTAGAATGACTGTTTGACTGTCCCGATGGCGTAGTGGATAGTGCACAGATTCCCACTGGACACAAATATTTGTAAAGTCAATTTCCAAATATTTGTGTTAAGTTTGGGTGTTTTCTATGTATAATATGTATTTATTTACAAAAAAAAGTATATAAGTATTATATCAGTTGTCTAGTTCCCATAGTACAAGCTTTGCTTAGTTTGGGGCTAGATGGCGCTGTGTGTTTCGTCCAGGGATATTTATTTATTTATTTATCACTAGTTTTAATAAATGCCCGCTTGCCGGTAACACTCTGTATAAAAGCTTATTTGTGAAAGTAGCCTTGTTCGTAGCGTCACTAATACTAAGTAATATTAAAAAGTCACATGTTCAAAATCTTTTCTTGCTATAAATAACATAATAATCATTCGATTCGATGGAAAAATCGTGTAAAAAGAACATGACGTCACCACAAATTAGGAGAGGGGGCGCGGGGCGCCATTTGCAGATGGCTCACTCAGTACTAGTAGTCCTACTGGCTCGAAAGGCAAATGTATGAAACATCCTGCGCCTGAGAGAAGAGTTATGAAATTTAGTACACTTAATCTTTAGGGTAAAGGAATCGATTCACAATTTTAAAAAAATCCTGCGAGGAGTTATGACGTCATCTTTTTTTTGTATGGAAATAAAAAACTTTTTGTTTTTAAACCTATCGTGCGTGGTATCAAATGAAAGGTCTTGCTAACCCGATTCTAAAAATATATCACACTAGCCTTCCGCCCGCAGTTTCACTCGCGGTATTTATCTGTTTGGTCTAATAAAAATGTTTTAAATACATTGCATTTAAAATCCAAAATATCCAAACAGATTGCATCAAAAATCACGAACTGGAAGTGGATTTCGACTACTCGACAACAGATGGCGCCACTGCTTTAAAGATTATAAAAGCCTTTACCTATATCTTTAAAAATACGCCCTTAAAGTTAAAACGGGAACTTTCTTGTTCGAGGGGAGATAAAAGGCACAGTATAAGTCCCTTTATCGTACCGGGAATCCTTTTTAAGTTTTATCGGCACATACATTTTATCAACTTAGTTTTATTATATGTCGAAAGATATATCAGGAGGAGTGAGGGGCAGCACGAGCGGGAAGAAGGGCCATAGAAGAAGAAGCCCATAACAAAACAAAACATAAAATCTTACGCGCGTCAGGAATGTCAGGATATAAAACCAACAGCACGTCGTGGGCGTATACTCGTCGAGTACCTGATGGATACTTGATGGATGCAAATTACTGCATAGTCAACTGCCGACTCCTGTCAGGATACTACATCGTCACATGCTATCTCGAAGCACTGCCACTATAATGATAAACCACAGTATACTCACTATCACGTAGTCAGCTTTCCATCCTGGCTGTTTCGGGCTTGCAGCCCTCATCAGGTATGGTGTAACCATACGACAGCATTTACACCACACCTAGAGGAACAATCTCGGAACCTTAGACTCACGCTAATCCACGTCAGCGCTTCTTCGCCAGTCGTCAGATCCCGATAATCACCAATCTTCAACACCAGACACCGTTGATGTCCTCTGCCTGCAGCCCTGCATGCCTACAAGGATAGACCACCAGTTATTATCACCATTCTCGTATGATTTCTGCACTTCACTAACGTTTCGCATACCTTCGAAAGTATAACGATAAAAAACCATCACAAACTTCATGATCTCCTAAAATATTCCACTAGCCTTATAAAGCTAAGGCTCCACTATAGCCTGGAGGCACCGGTTCCTCTAAATACACCAGGATTACCATGATTCTATCGGATTATGAACGTAACTTCGAAAAGACACAAACAAAACCATACCTTAGCTGGAACTGTCACAATCTCCACAAATATTCCGTAGCCCATACGAATCTAGGGCTCCGCCATCACCTGAAGACCACAGCTCCTCAAAATACACCAAGATTACCAAGATTTCGCCGGATAGAAATCTAACCTCAAAAGACAAGTTAACGACAGCGCGGCCAAACCGAGAATGAATCAATCGCATTCGACACTCGAGCTCATCAATTCGTCATTCGTCAATCCCACTCGAATGAGTTCATTCGTTCAGTCACTCAATCTTCCACCTTCACTACACAACCGCGATTGTAACCCAAACTGGAACTGTCAAAGTTGTTTACTCAGTTCGCCGCCTGAGTTCCGTTTCTTTATTACGAAAGCAACCATCAATGAACTGTGAGAACGAGCTACACCGCCTCTAAAGTCAATCCAGTCTATCTTGCTGTCTTTAGCCTACTGTGTGCAAATAAAGCGCACCGCCTTCGCCGAGTGTTGCCAGCGCTATGCGTTTCGTTTCTACAAGATTCAACTAGCAATGGAATGGAAAGACAAATTATCAAAACGCGAACTATCAACTGTCAAATAATTTCACCAAATACCGACAGAGTTTGATCATTCTCCGACACGGCCATTCTGACAAGTCAGCCGTCCTCGGCTGATGCGTAGGAAAACTAACCAACTATGCTCTTTATTCCGCTCGTCCATTCTGACCACAACAAGTAGTCAGATCAGCAGCTCCATGTTTGGCCTCCCGCCACATGGAACCCAACAACGACAAAAACTACTATGCTACTCACACACATACACCATACTTCAACACGACCCATATTGGCGTCTGATACGTCTCAAGACAACCATAGTCTGGCATCTGATAGACTTCATGGCAATCCAAACCAAAAGCAGCGTCTGATAAGTCTCAAGACAACCGTAGTCTGGCGTCTGATAGACTTCAAGACAAACCAAACCGAAAGCAGCGTCTGATAAGTCTCAAGACAACCGTAGTCTGGCGTCTGATAGACTTCAAGACAACCTGCACATGGTGCCTGATCCGATCTCAAGACAACCTGCTCCGCATCCGGCGTCTGATAGATCTCAGGGCAACCATTGACTGTTACTTGATCCGATCTCAAGATAACCTGCAGCCGGCATCTGTTAGATCTCAAGGCAACAGTCATTCAGCGTCTGATAGACCTCAAGATAACCTGCAGTGAACGTCTGATAGATCCCAGTGCGATATTCACATTGCAACTGAAGTGATCCAGAGACTAACTGCATCTGGCATCTGATAGATCTCAAGACAACTGTAAACGAGCATCTGATAGTCCTCAAGATAACCTGCATCTAGCGTCTGATAGATCACAGGACAATCCATATGGTGCCTTATGTGATCCCAAGACAGCCTGCTGGCATCTGATAGGCCTCAAGATAACCCGTGCCTGGCGACTGATAGATCTCAGGGCAAACTCCATTTGCACCTGATCTGATCTCAAGACAACCAGTATGCTGCGAAATCAGAGCTCTCTAACATAGCAAGGCACATAACAGCAATATGATGATTGCCAATTATGTTCCTCTGGTCAAGAAAGCACCGACACTACACAAACATTTACCATGTACTAGTGGGAATACACTGTACTTTTGATTCATTCAAAACTCGGTCCACTTTCAGTCATCAATACAGCCAAGTCAAGTAAACACTTCATAAAACACAAAAACTACTTTCACTCCAAAACCAAGAAGCAATTGAAACCACCGCAGTAAACTAACCGCAAAAAGCGTTGTGCTATAGAGCACAAGTACTCATTGAAAAAAAGACAACAAAATTTAAACTAAATCATCTCTGTGAAGAATCAGAAAAGCTCAAACCGACAAAGCTCAAAACAATATTCAAAACTACATTCAAATCAATCAAAAGCAAAAAGCCACTCAAATCAAGAAGTTCAAGAACAAAACGGTACCCAAATCAACAGTCTCTCTTTAAGCTCTGACTCACTGACAAATTCTCACACTGACCAGTCTCATCGGTCTGCATGCCCGTCTTGGACATGACGCACTTGTTCAAAGTACGGTTTCCACACCATCTCAACAGAGCTCCCAATCTTCGCGAAGCACGTAATTGCCATATGATGATAGCAGTTTACGTTTTTCCACTCACAAGAACTACTGTTGTTACGTCGGCTAACCACCAATCGTAACGAGAGAGTTTGGCTAACCACCAAACGATCAGAGCTGGCTACCCACCGAGCTCAACAGAACACTCAGTTTATTTGGCTACCCACCAAATAAACGCTCTCTATTTGGCTACCCACCAAATAAACGCTCTCCATTTGGCTACCCACCAAAGGAGTACCAACTTGGCTAACCACCAAGTTGCCAGGCTTCCGGCCAAATTAGACCACCTGCCATATCAGGCTACCCGCCATGTCATAATCAGGCTACCCGCCATGTCATCATCAGGCTACCCGCCATGTCATCATCAGGCTACCCGCCAAGTCATAATCAGGCTATCCACCCAATCACCAATTCCGTCAGTGAGGCTAAATACATCGACTTACAACTTCTGTTATGAGAATCATTATTATCCACCTCCAGGTTAAATTCAACTGGAATCTGTTGATTTGGCTACGATTTGGCCTGTGAGGTCTGCTCAAGTTCAGAGAAGACAGGTTAACCGTATCTGCAACAATGTTCGCTATCTCGTAAGAAATCAAAGCAAAAACTAACAAAACAATGGTACACATACAACACCTCGTATGTGTAAGAGGTTACACACACCCAAACGATCGTACCCTATACCAAATAGCAAAGAAGTATGCTGCAATACAAACAACCAAAACAACTATCAGCAATGGTACTCCACCAAGTGATGGTACTCGATTCTATAACCTTACAATCATCTGCACTGGTAGGACACTAATGTCAAAATCAAAACTCCTTACAAAAAAAAAAAGGTAATCCCTCAGTTAAAATCTTAAAACAACATAGAATACAAAAAAAAGGGTAATCCATACCGCTAGAACACATTTGACATCTATCTCAAATAATCATCAATACACAACTATCATCATTGATACTCCATCCCAGTACCATGTTCCTCATAACGCAAACCACTAAAACAATGGTCATCCCACTTCTGATGTCGAAGATCATGTCAGGAAGGGGGGCAGGGCACGAGCGGGGAAAAGGGCCATAGAAGAAGAAGCCCATAACAAAACAAAACAAAGAATCTTACACGCGTCAGGAATGTCAGGATATAAAACCAACAACACGTCGTGGGCGTATACTCGTCGAGTACCTGATGGATACTTGATGGATGCAAATTACTGCATAGTCAACTGCCGACTCCTGTCAGGATACTACATCGTCACATGCTATCTCGAAGCACTGCCACTATAATGATAAACCACAGTATACTCACTATCACGTAGTCAGCTTTCCACCCTGGCTGTTTCGGGCTTGCAGCCCTCATCAGGTATGGTGTAACCATACGACAGCATTTACACCACACCTAGAGGAACAATCTCGGAACCTTAGACTCACGCTAATCCACGTCAGCGCTTCTTCGCCAGTCGTCAGATCCCGATAATCACCAATCTTCAACACCAGACACCGTTGATGTCCTCTGCCTGCAGCCCTGCATGCCTACAAGGATAGACCACCAGTTATTATCACCAAAGATCGGAACGACGGGGGCTAATGTTATCAAAACTATGGATATGCCTTTGACTTACCGGAACTGCCGATTTCCGGGAATCGGTTATACCGGAAATTTTATTTTACTAAAATTCGGGGGCATCTGATGGTTACATTAAGTACACTTAACCCTCAAATGCTGATAAAAATGTGCAAACAATCAAGTTGCCATATTTCAGTAAAATAGGTTAAGAGGATCACTGGATAGCCGCGACGTTCACTAGAGCAGTGTTTTTCAATCTTTTTGAATACGCGACCCCTTTCCAGGCAATAAATCAATGGCGACCCCCCTGTAGGGTCAACATGGAAAAATAAAATTAGTAATTTCATTTATTCAATAGCGGATACAGAAAAACTACAAGCGTTGTGCGCATTGTTAGGATATTTTTCTGGGTAGGCTGAAATTTTCAGGTAAAAATAAGCTACAGGGAGCTGTAAATATCGCGAGCGAAGCGAGCATAAATTTTTACCCTAAAAACGAGTTGAAAGTTAGTGAAAAGCAGGCTGAAAAATACACGTTTCGCGAGCGAAGCAAGCTCGACTTTTCACGTTACAATCAAGTCAGGAGCATTAACACTAGCCGTGTCGTGAGTGTAAAACAGGCAGAAAGGTGCACGTATCGCGAGCGAAGCGAGCTCGACTTTTCACGCTACAAACAGGTAAAACACGTATACAACACTGCTTACTGCATAAAATAGCGTCTTGAAAGTTTTGAAAAATAAACAATCTTTGACACTAAAATTGTGTGTTACTAAATTTTATCCGACCACACACCTGTGGTTCTGCCTTGACTCTTAGCTTTTGCCCGCGACCCCCCTAGGAAGGCTCCGCGACCCCCCCTGGGGGTCGCGACCCACAGTTTGAAAAACACTGCACTAGAGCGACCCCCCCCATCGCCCCGCCTGTCATAGCAGGTGGCGATCGAAACATCGCCAGGGGCTCAGCCTCGTAGGCGACTCCCCGCCAAAGAAGATCAGAAAATCAGTTTACGGCCTGAGTCGCGGTAGTAACCTTTCGCTAGTTACTTTCGTAGAGCTCGGACCGCGGCAGACTGTTCGACTTCGGGGAGTTTTTTGCGCTTAAGGCCGGCGGGGAGACGTTAACGTGGCTCTTTCTCTCCCTCTTCGTTCTTCTTCTTCGTGTGGGACACCGAGTCGTTCAACGACCCGATGAACCCTGTTGTCAGTTTTTCAACCGCCTACTGCAAGTAGCAGGCTTCTGACATGGTTGTGTAACGACCACCATCATAGACAGCAACCGGGGCCGACGGCCCATCCGAAGCATGGAACCATCTTGCTTTTCGGACAATCAGGTGGTTCAGCCTGCAATGTCCTAACCAGACTGGGACGTGGCTGAGCCACTCTAACGTTGTATCGATTGCCGCCTGTGACGACAGGCGAGACGATAGGGGGTCGCTCTTGTGAGTGACGTGGTTGTCCAGAAATCCAGGCATGACTTCACGCTGCGGCTCGTTACATCTGATGGGTCTAGTCCATTGATTGTCTGCCTCATCCTCCTCGCGAGGGTGTTCCGAAGCAGCGGTCATATCCACTTAAGGCGAGGATCCAGTAAGAAAAAAACAACGTCAGGGGTAGGGTTGAGGGGGAGTGAGATGCGGGTAGCGGGCGGCGCGGGAGGTCAACGGGAGGCTGGTTTCACCGCGAGGGCCGTTCAAATTTTTGGAAAAAATTCGTTGATATTAGCGCTCGAGAATTAAAAGAGGAATATCGTTCAATAAAAACTAAAGGAAAATAGTAGTAATTGTTACATAAAAATTGAAACAATATTTTATTTTTATGCTGTTTTTGTGATATTTTTTATCTTCTTCCTTCGTGTCAATGACATTTTTTTAAATATGCCCAGACCAGTGTGTAGCCACGCGGACAACCTCATTGGTGGCATTGGCATCCCAAAGGTCTTCAAGCGAGCAGGTGCTAGGGCAAGCCGGGCAGATCAGCAGGTGGGCCATGTCTTGCGGTGTGGCACCACATACACAGGATGGGCTATTGGAATAGCCCCACCGCACGCTATTTTCCTTACAGCGGCCAACCTGTGATCGGAGTCGATTTAAGGATCTCCACAATGACCACTGTAAGTTTTGAGCCGGAGGAAGGGATTCTCGCCACCGCCGGTTCTTAAAGTGGCTGGGTCTTCTTTAAGAGGAGTAACAGTACTTAAGAAGCTTTTTCTGCTTATTAGCCTACGTGATGCGGGACTCCAGCCATACAAAGGGTGCCGTGGGTCTGTTTCCTGCTTGGCTTTTTCGGCAGAGCTTGTCATCTCCCTACGAATACTGGGTGGAGCAACACCTGCCAGTGAATATAGCATACTTGTAGGAGTTGGTAACCGGTAATAATCCTACATGTTTCGTTAAGTGCTACATCCACTTGCTTAGTGTGCGCAGACCGACACCAGACTGGGCTAGCGAATTTGCCAGCAGAGTAGGATAGCGCGAGTCCAGTTGTTCGCAGGACTTCTGGCGATGCTCCCCACTTTGTCGAGATTAGTTTGCGTAGGAGGTTGTTTGGTCTGAATGTTAAGGCCCTGTCAAGTGTTACCCCTAAATATTTAGGTTGACTGCAATGTGCGATTGGAGTGCCTTGCTAAGAGATGTTTAGATATCGGCGTGATTGTTTATTTCGGAGATGAAACACGCAGGACTGAGTCTTGGAGGGGTTGGGCTTAAGGGAATTATCCTTATAGTAGGTAGTTAGACCCTCTAAAGTTCCTGAGATTGTGTGTTCGACCGCCTCAAAAGAATCACCCTGCGATGCTAGTGCGAGGTCATCTGCATAGATGAAACGAAATGTACCAGGGCTAAGCGGCTGATATTTTGTGTAGATGTTGAATAAGGTAGGAGCTAAGACGCTACCTTGAGGCAGACCGTTCTTTTGATTTCACCATCTACTTTTGTCCGAAAGAAGGTGGACTTTAAAGCGGCGATTGGAAAGAAGTTCGCCTAAAACCCTCACAAACTGCTGGTCACCTGTAATATTCCCCACCTTCCTCAACAGCCTTCGGAGGTTAACCGTGTCGTATGCGACAGATACGTCCACAAACACTACACTTGTTGAACTCAAACTCATCCTCAATGAATTGGGTGAGCTTCAAAGTTTGATTAGAATATTTTTTATCAAAACATATCAATCACACCTAAAAAAAAATAGTATTAGCTCTAGAGCATTTCTTTAGGTACGACATACATTTTTTTTAGGTCTCGGTAACCAACGTAAAGGGCTTAAAAACTGAATCGAACGTACCGCTTTTCTGCATTTTCTCTCGAATCCCGGCTTTAAGCGGCAGTAGCCGGGTATCTCTGGTAATTTGCCCACGATCCTACCTACTCGACGTGGAGTAGTGAATGTCCACGTCATACTGTGCTAAATAGCACCACCATGTATAGGGCGGGCAGGTATTCGGTGCGCATCCAACGGACCTCACCTCTGGGTGGTCCTTGACGTGGCTGACCCGGTGCTTCTACGTCCGGAGAGGCGGGAGATACAAAGTAGTACTTGCTGGGGGCTCTATCCCACTAAGCATAGTTACAGGCTCCCTACATGTTCTTTACGTCCCGGCCCTCTCCCCGACACTTGCAAGTCGGGGCAGCTAACCTCTAGCGACAACACAACCTAATGTTTCTAAACGACACTCATCGCGATCTACTCCACGCGCGGCCCGGAAAATGAGCTACCCTTCGTAACTTCGCCGAATTGCGTTCCATGCGTGTGCGAGCTTCCTGAAAGCCATGAAATTCTCTTGGCACGAAACGAGGCGCGTAAAGTAAGCTGGACCGATCGGGCGGGGTGTTTACTGCCGCAGATATTGCGAACTTCACGGGTCTTTCTTTCGGCGAAGCGTACGCGAACCAGGAGGTTCTGGCCCCGGAGCCCTCCAGCACGGTTAGGTAGCGCTGGTAGACGCAGAAATCCTGTTCGGTCTACGCTAGAAATCGGAATCCAGTTGGTCCATAGGTCCGTATATTAGGGGCGTATTTAAGTTAGTCTTTTAGTCGACAAAAAAAGTCGAAGTCAAAGTCCGAAGTCGAGTCATCTTGAAGTTGATATTCCAGTTAGACCACAACAATGAGCGGCGACTTCTTAAGGTTTCCAGTCGTCTTCATGGACATCGTGGTTGCAAGAGGCGGAGTCTGTCCTGGGCTAGCTGGGCGCGGGCTTCAGCATCGTTCGCGTGGACGCGTAAGACATCTGAGAAAATGTCAACGCTGGGCTGTCTCCAGTATACGAGCTGTTTAGCAGAGGTATGGACAGTGGGGGCGTGATCCTCGTAGCCGAAATCGTGCGGGTCCTCGGCGGAGTGGGTGTAGTGGAAGATGAAGCTCCATGTGCACGCTTTTCTACGCTTGGCTCCCACCTGCACGGCTGTAGCACTCTCCCTGAGGGCATTCATGGTGGTGTGCCGTGCGGCGGCGCGTAGTAATGCGAAGAGGTCTAGCTGCTTCTTGTCCCTCGCCTCACGTTGGACGCGCCGGCGCGTTGGCGTCTAACACTCGCAGGACCGATTAGGTGTTGGTGCGAACGACACCATGGCGCGGTTTTTAAGTGCGCGGCGCTGGTTGCCTTTGTATGGGAATGGGTGGGAAGTTTAAAACTACGCCGCGACGACTAGGCAAACATCTTCTTCGACTCTCGCGGCGGGGACGAGCTTATAAAACGTTGGCTGTTTTCACAGTGAGCTTGTGTGCGTGCCGCTACGGCGTAATAGCATTCGTAGCAGAACGCGTAGGCCTCCATGCGCTGCAAACTTTTACTTTAAAGCCATTATCGTATTTCTTATAGTTTAGATGGGATGCTAGTATTGCTGGCACTCTACATTAGGTACTCCAGATCCTCTATGACTATGTGCCAGCAAAAGCGACCTGTGATGTTGAACAACTTTTGCTATGAAGCCGTTTTCAATATATGTCTTTAGATTTTCGTGGTTGTTCACAACATTTTGGTTTACATCGGGATAATTGCCGCGATAAGGTTTTTGTTTTGTGGCCATGGAGCATGAGACCGCTTCGAAATATCGAGTTACACGAAAACTTAATAATCCCGATGTAAACCAAAATTTAAAACAACCTGTTTTGGTGTCTCAAATAGTTTAGCTGTGATCCTGGTGCTGTGTATCAGGTACTACAGGTCCTCAAGTGCTGGCAAAAAGGAGTCCATGTCCGTCTCCGATTTGCTAGCAATATCAGAGCCAAATTTTGCGAAGATCGATAAAATGGTGTGGCTGTAATGGGAAATATCCGCTATATTTCCCGGTTTGCCCGCTGAACCGTTTTCCCGTGGGAATAAGTTTTTTTAGTTGTTTTACACATGCCTACAAAACAGTCTAACATTAATAGCAGCAATCAAAGATCTCAACTAAGACATCAAACAATATATTTTTTGTAATGTAATTTATAAAATCACCTTATATTTTACGTATGCATATATATTTTACGCTTTATATGTATATTTCAGTAAAAATAAAATTAATATGGGTTTTCCGAAATTATGGAAATTCTATTTCCGGTAAGAAATCGTTTTCCGTAAAAAAGTAATATCCATGTTAATGATTTCGTACCAAATAGCCCCCTGATTCCGATCACTGATATCACCATTCTCGTATGATTTCTGCACTTCACTAACGTTTCGCATACCTTCGAAAGTATAACGATAAAAAACCATCACAAACTTCATGATCTCCTAAAATATTCCACTAGCCTTATAAAGCTAAGGCTCCACTATAGCCTGGAGGCACCGGTTCCTCTAAATACACCAGGATTACCATGATTCTATCGGATTATGAACGTAACTTCGAAAAGACACAAACAAAACCATACCTTAGCTGGAACTGTCACAATCTCCACAAATATTCCGTAGCCCATACGAATCTAGGGCTCCGCCATCACCTGAAGACCACAGCTCCTCATAATACACCAAGATTACCAAGATTTCGCCGGATAGAAATCTAACCTCAAAAGACAAGTTAACGACAGCGCGGCCAAACCGAGAATGAATCAATCGCATTCGACACTCGAGCTCATCAATTCGTCATTCGTCAATCCCACTCGAATGAGTTCATTCGTTCAGTCACTCAATCTTCCACCTTCACTACACAACCGCGATTGTAACCCAAACTGGAACTGTCAAAGTTGTTTACTCAGTTCGCCGCCTGAGTTCCGTTTCTTTATTACGAAAGCAACCATCAATGAACTGTGAGAACGAGCTACACCGCCTCTAAAGTCAATCCAGTCTATCTTGCTGTCTTTAGCCTACTGTGTGCAAATAAAGCGCACCGCCTTCGCCGAGTGTTGCCAGCGCTATGCGTTTCGTTTCTACAAGATTCAACTAGCAATGGAATGGAAAGACAAATTATCAAAACGCGAACTATCAACTGTCAAATAATTTCACCAAATACCGACAGAGTTTGATCATTCTCCGACATATATATAATGATTATTATATTTAAGTCATTTGTTTCAAATTAAATGGGAAATAATTTTCGAAACATGCGAAGTTTGGGCTCCTCCAGATATGGTACGGCTGAATCATTGCTTATAAAATATACGTGATATGACGTGCAATATCCTCATTTCCAACTTCAAGAAAGGGTATTACGGATTTTCTTTCATTAAGTTTTTTTTTGAATTTTTAAAGTTACATACATTTTTCATCTTTTTATTCACTAATTTTGTTCTGTCATATGGGACATAGAGTCCAAAAACGACCCGATAAACCATGGTTGCTCACGTGACATGGTTTTGTTACGACCCCTGCCGCCTAATTATTCATAGAGAGCAACCGCGATGGGGTCGACGGTTGACCGTGCTCTCCGAAGCACATACTATTGTTTTTGTGGACGAATATAATGCACCTGTGATTAAAAACTCATTTGGCTTTATTTTTATGCTTTTCAGTGTCCAATATTAAACTTATGGATGCTATATTTCAACTTAATGTGTTTTCATAAAATTCTGTAACTTTAAAATTCGAAAAAAATACTTTATGAAAGAAAATCCGTAGTACCTTTTCTTGAGGTTGGAAATGAGGATATTGCACGTCATATCACGTATATTTTATAAGCAATGATTCAGCCGTACCATATCTGGAGGAGCCCAAACTTGGCATGTTTCGAAAATTATTTCCTATTTAATTTGAAACAAATGACTTAAATATAATATTGTGATATATTTTTAGAATTGGGTTAGCAAGACCTTTCATTTGATACTACGCACGATAGGTTTAAAAACAAAAAGTTTTTTTTTTCATACAAAAAAAAGATGACGTCATAACTCCTCGCAGGATTTTTTTTAATTGTGTACTACGGGTCAAATCGATTCCTTTACCCTAAAGATAAAGTGTACCTTTCAGAACTCTTCTCTCAGGTGCAGCACGTTTGGAACTACCGCTAGGACTATAGAAATGATTTTGGAGCGTACTGACGTTAATTGTAGAATGTATTGGAATCTCAGTGGAACTCGGAACGGGACGGAAGATCGAGTTGCTCGAATGTGGAGTTTTTTGAGGAGTCGCTGTAGTTTGAGCAGCATACACTGCGCTACGGTATTGCAATGGAGGACGGAGGCAGTGCCAGTGCAACGAGCTCATCGGCCGTTCGATTGAGAGGGGCAGAGAACTGGGCGGTGTGGCGTTTTCAAACGCAAATAGTGCTAAAAGGCAGAGGCCTAATGGATATTGTATTATAGAACAACTTCATGTGCGACCTTTCCGCAAGGTACAGACGATGGGGGGCAAGGGCAATTTAATATGACGCGCGGTGCGAATGCACATGCCTACCTTTCCCTTCCCCGCTACCTGCTGACACCTTGGATACCTCGTTCCCCCACCGTCTGCCACCCCTAGGGAAGATCGCGCACGAACTTGTCGGACTAAAGTTTTCTCGTATTCTAAGGTCAAATAACAAGTTAAAAATGCGTCCCAGACTTTTCACAATAGATACACTGAAATTACATTTATCTTTTTAGCTTGATAGGTGATCCAGGGAATGTACTGAATTATCGAATTCCTTTCACCCTGTAGGATCCTGGATCTATTGTTGAAGGAGATATAGTTTTAGGTAGGACAAACACAAAACACCGTTTGAATTTATTGAAATTTTTACTTTATTTCTTTACATTACAGTACACAGGTAGGTAGGTACGATGGCACAATAATTGTTATTTTTTATAAACTTATTACAAACTTACGTTTAAAGTTGTGTTATTTACTATTTTGGTAAATTACAGACAATATTATCTATAGGTAAGTATAAATAACTACTTATTTACAAAATTTGTAGCTTAGTCACGACATTTAAATAGAGTTATTTTATCTTACAGTTGCATTATCTAATTATCACAGTGGGTTATATTTTCTACGACTTTTGTATAAGCCGTAGAGTTGAATTAAGTTTTATTTTTAAATTAACTTTCAATTCTTCACATTTAATAAATTGGCTAATTTCATTGTCAGTACTAAATTTTCCCTTTTTCTATTTTAATTCGGTTTGATCGATTGACACTACTTTTACAGGTTTCTAAAATGTTTCAACTGTAGTTTTTTTCACTACTTTATGATATTGCTTATACACACTTTTAAGATCAAAATAAACATTTGATGGGAAAATTGTAACAAGTTTCTTAATAAACTTCTTTTTTCTTATAACATACTTTACGTACTCGGATAAGCTGGGATATTTTCCTAATTCCTTAACACAATCAATATACAGTTTGTAGCGAGACAAAACTCTATCAAATTCAAGTGAATCAATTGTTTCGTAGGTAACTCCGATTTTGTCTCTGTCGTCATCGTTAACAATAATTACTTTTTTTTTGTGTTCTTTACTAATTGATCGTAAAAAGATTGATTTTTGTCAATGCAGTACAGGGGACGGAATGTCTTCTTACAGACAAAGAACGTTGCTTTGCCAGCTTTAGATGCTTCTAAATCACCCTCAAAATACAGCAAGTGAACATAGTTGTTCAAATGAATTTTCTCTTCAATGACATTATCGCGCAACATTTCTTTGTGGTTTAGTTTGAGGTAATTGAGTTTATAAAGATTAGACGGGTTTTCAATTTCACTTACAAGAAAACCAAATTCAGTCTTGAAAATTTTCTTTAACAAATAATAAACTTTGTCTTTTTGTTTCCGAATCTTTTTTAATATCATAACGTGATTAAATAATTCAGCACGTTTTTCGATAGCCTCTACATTTAAATCGTAGTCAAAGTTCTGTAAAATTTCGATCATATATTTTGAAACGTTATAGTACCTTCTCAGTCGCTCATGTTTGAAGTTTTGAGGATCGTTTTTGAAAATACATGAGGACAATTCAACACAGTACCACAAGGCAGTTGGCAATGATGTTTTTATCTTAGGATCCGTCGGCATAGACGACAATCCAATTTTACATTTTGTCTCACGAATGCGTCGCAGAGTGTATTTCTTGAACAGTTCAACGACGTTTCTATCCATCCATTCTAGTTTTTCACAGTTTTTCCACAACACAAAGTAAAACATACCGACATTGAAATTAACTTTTTTACATTGAAAGTATGTTACTGACAGAATATAGTCGTTGTATTTATCAAATTCGTCACTGTCAGTCAACACAAGGCCTCCATGAAACGGTTTGCGAGTTCGCGGATCAGCCTTCGTATTGCTTGCCAGCAACTGCTTAAATACAGTTATGGTGTAAAAGTAGCCGATTGACTCAGTTATGCCTTGAACATCCAACAAATACAACGGACACTCCATAGCTGATTTGAATTTACTATAACTAGCATGTCTTGCCCGGCGTATTTTGTTTGATTGCGGTCTGTTGAAACGTGTTTTATTCGTTGGTCTTTGAAACGATCGTTTTTCTTGAGGTGTTTTATGAAAAATTATGTTATCCATCAAATTAAACTCTGTGAGAATTACAACAGGAACTCCCTTTTCGTCGTCTAGTATAACGTCAGGGAATTCAATTTCCTGGTCAGGGGTGATATTTACTTGTGCGATCTCCTCCTCATCAACATTCATGTTAAATTCCTTGTCAAATTTTAAGGCGTCAAATGAGTAAGACTTTGAGTCGCTGACGATGTAATTAATAAAAGTGGATATTGATTTTTCAATCTCAATTTTGTCTGAAGTCTGTGTGTCCGGCTCATTTAGATTCTTGTACCAATCAGTCTTAACAAATTCTCTAAGAAATACGTTTCGGTCCATGGTTTCTAGGTGTATTTTTTCTCTTTTCACTGTTTCAGAGGTATTTGGTTTTAACTCGTTAAACAGTCGATTTCGAAGATTTTTCAATTTCTCAATTTCCTGCAAAGCTCTTGCATCGTTTTTAAAATTTTGTAAAAATTTCAACTTTATATACGATTTTATCTGCTCTTTTTCGTCTGCAAAGTTGTGCACATTGATTTTTCGTAGTCAAACCTGCTGAGATATCAACACTGTCAAAAAGTACGTTATTGCGATAAATCATGCAGTAGTTCGTAAGAAACGGCGCAGCTACTGAAAGATTGATTTCGTCCAAATATTCATTGATTGCATGAAAAACAACCTTTTCATAATATATATTTTTGTTCTTTTCAAAACAATTCTCTATGTAACGATTGTCTATCATACCATCGGTAATGATATACAGCAATTTTATAACATCTTTGTTCCGATCATAGCCAGTATTATGCAGCCAATCGATGATAATAGCTGGTCATTTTCGCAACACCCTTCCCTCTGAAAGTACGATTTTCTCGTCTGGTTTTCATCGACTTCAACGACATTTGATCGATAGCACACAGGATGGCACCAGTGTAAGTAGATTATTTTGAATCTGAAGTGGTTCTCCAGAAAGACTAATCTCTTGTTTAATTTTTTTAACATCCTTTTTAAATTTCTCGAGTGTTTTTAAACCATTTTCATGGTAAAATGTGACTCCTCTTGTTGAACCTGAAAAATCTTTAGCGTATATGAAGTAATTAACCATGTCGATTGTGTTTTTTTCTCTGTTAAAGAGTTATGTAGAAAGTTGAACTCTTTGTGCAAAGAGTAATCAGAGTTTTACTACGCCTAGTTTTTTTTTATGACTGCTCCGTTGGACCGAAGATCTTGTAAGCGCTGCTGTTCAATACAGATGGTCAAATATCTTGGACTATTAAGGCGCCTGGGGGACGGCCAATGGCCAGCCGTAGACGTCTCACGGTTGGTAATGATAATTGATGATGCTGTACCACCTGTACCTAAGACAAAGAACAAACATAAATAATAAAGCTATTTGGTAACATTATCGCGCGTTACCTACAGTATAAATTATCACTTAACATACTTATTGTTGTTAAAACTCTCATCCTGAGACAAGTTGAAACTATTATTCCTATTCGTAATTACCATCACTTACTCGTAGAAGTTCGATCTTAGGTAAAACTTCCGTTTTTTAAATCATACCTACACTTGACTGCAAATCCGTTAACTTCGGCATATCTAACATATCTACTTTTCACAATAAAATACTAGCATCAGTAATAAACAAATATTTTCAACTTACCAAGATCTATTATGCTTCATTTGTTTTCTGAACAAAACTATCACACTTCACTTTGAAGATCATTTATAACCAGGGTTCATCGGGTCGTTCGTTGACTCGGTGTCCCACACCACAGACAAATACTTTCAAGAAAGTTTAAATCAGATAATTTAGGATAGCATCTATTTGGTTCAATGGTTAGTGGGACACTAAATGAACTAAGAGCTGGCGGGCAGAATTTATACTGCAGCCAAAAATGTTACGCAATAAATTGTAATATCTGTGCAACAACACATCTCATTTCTATACACCATAATACTATCTACTGACTTTTTTCTTAGTCAACATTACAACTGTATGTCTTATGTAGTCACCTGCAGAATTACCTTTGACCCCTCGTCCCGACCACGGAATTTTTGAATATTTTTAGGGGTTCCTTTATCGATACTGAACAGAAGCTATTTTTAAGCTATGATTCGCATTTAAATTAACAGTCTGTATTATCACGGCTTCTGCTTAGAAACATTATCAGTGTGACTCACCTATCACGTAATAAAAATAGATACAAGATAATGATTAGTAGGTATACATAAATAAATAGGTATTTGATAGATAACAATGTAAACAATAACATAATACTGTTCTAAGCGGTTACACATTACATTATTTATTAAACAATATTTTTTTATCACATATTATATTTAAAGTTTCGGATTTCTTGAAGTGTAATTAACTAAAAAAGAGGGATCAGTCCTATCTTGTACAAGGGTTTGTAGTAAAGTGTTGCAATTTATATTTTTAGATACCTTCGTATTTTTACCATTAGCAACACAACACATACATTAACACGCCCAGATATATCCTTATGGGGTAGGTAAAGCGTAAACAGCTTTAAAAAACGGTTGTATACACACACCACACCTGAACAATAGTTTTCGAGTCGTTCAGTCAGAAAATTGTATATCACCATAGTGACAGGTTGTCAGCTTGTCGCCTAAAATTGGAATACACATCAACCCACAAATCCCTTTGTCGCTTCTTACGACACCCACGGGAAAGATATGGGGTGATGCTGTTCTAAGCCGGCACCACATGGCAAATAACACAAAACAGTAAAAATTAAATAACATGATGCAATCGCTACATCGAAACAGTGCTGATGTTCTAAAATTAGCGTTGTTTTTTTAATCCATTTTCCTTATACTAAAAACACAATTGCTACGGCTTTCCTCATGTTTTAAAATAGCTCGTCGTGTAGGACACGTGATTCAACTGAAGACCCAATGAGCCCTTTAGAAATATTAGGCCTCTGACATTATAGTCCGACAAGTTCGTGCGCGACCTTCCCTAGGGGTGACAGACGTTGGGGGGGGAGATGTCAGCGGGTAGCGGGAGGTGTAGCGGGGAAGGTTGACGCGCGCATCCGCGCTGCACGTCATATTAAAATGACACCCCCCCACCGTCTGTACCCCGCAGGAAGGTCACGCACGAACTTGTCGGACTATAGCTGACAACTGGAAAAGTCGAGGTGCTGTCGTTGGGGAAAGGATGCTGGCTAATCTTCGTTTCACTGACGACATACCTACTCCTCTTTACTACAATTGAATCAGAACTACAAACTATACTGCAAGATCTAAGCTCGGCAAATCTTGAAGCGGGACTGCGGGACTAATGATGAAGATGTCAAAGACCAAACTTATGACTAATAGCACGAAGTATAGGGTGATGGTGGATAATGGGAGAATGAAATATGTCGAATTGTCGATGAGTATTTATATCGGGGCCAAATATAGTCTCCTTCCATTCGATACAAAATAAAGAAGTTGCTCGACGCAACGAAAACGCCTGGAATAGCAATCTACCACTCTCGCTCAAACGGAAGCTCATGGACGTGTGCATTCTCCCATTTTTTTTAATAAACAATGGGTAAGCATTTGTCCGCAATCTCACCTGATGTTAAGTGACGATGCAGACGATGATGGAACATACTTGCCCAGATAATGCCTATTCACTCTTTTGAAGAAAAACACTTTCTATTTCAAATAATCTCCAACTTTTATTTAAATAAACTTACTTATAATAATTATTAAAAAGGCACAATTAATTCACTCCTAACTAACGTGAGCTGAAGGCACAAGTTACTCGTCCGAAGGCTAGTCTACGACTGAATTCAAAACTCATCTCTTTGACTATCACTGCAACGGTAGCAGCACTGAGCCGGATGTGACGTAAAAATAAGAAGGGGAGCACGCTGTCAGTGTTGCCATTTTGAAAAATATGACTTCGGCCATCCAACAACGTGCTAACCTCCTGGTGCACGAATAAACATTATAAACTAAGTATTCCTACTTTAATTTCTAGGACTCTACATTTTGTTACTTGATCAACTATTTACACTATGCGTAATAGATTTTTGATTGTCTATTAGTCACTTGTCATCATATTTATAAGTAATTACAATAAAACATCTTAATTACCTGAAAAGTTGAAATGAATCAAACGAACAGTAGGTACCTAACACCAAAGAGATTGTGACACAAAATATGACATTCGGCTATTAAGTGTTTAGTTATTTAGTTACCTATTTACACATTCTGTATAATTGATACAATAAAGGGTAGGTATTTATACCTTTATAAGAAAATACTAATCAAAGCAAAATTCCGATCTAAACCATAATATTAGTGATGTATAAAGTATAGATTTATATTGTTAATATTATCGCACTCACCTTATCATTAATTGTAAGGATAAATAATATTTACATAACATTTTGTCCCTAGTGTATTTTACACGTAGAATCACACCTTATGGTTTATACAACATTTACATTTAACTACAAATAATCTTGCCTATACATACTAATTTGATTATACATTATACATTTTGCGAACCATACTATATTATATTACATAATTTACAAAAATAACATAAGTAAGTAATTTATCACTATTCACTATCATCTGTGCTACTACTTTTGTCTGTATCATGAAGTCCTAAACTTTTTATATGAATCCATGGCCTGATTCTATCAAAAGCAATTACAGTATTGTAGGGTTTTCCCTTTTTGCTAAAACCAGGTACTTCGGCTATCCGATACCGGTCGTTACCTAAGACTTCCGTAATTTTGTATGGACCGACAAACTTCGACAGAAGCTTGGTACTCTTTTTATCATTATCGAAATTGTTTCTGGATATTTTAACCAAATCGCCTACTTTATATTCGGGTGCAGGAGATCGACCTGCGTCATGCCTTTCTTTTTGCTTTATTTGATCCTTTTCTATATTTTTGGAAATGTCATCCCTAATTTTCTGTATAGCTGAGCTTGTAGCTTCATTTGGACTATTATCAAGTTTATTTGACAAGGCATCACGCATTTTGATCCCGAACATAGCTTCTGTCGGAGTTTTCTGTGTGGTCGTATTAACTGTATTGTTGATCCCCCACTGAATCTTACCCAGGCACTTATCCCAGTCCTTCTCGTGGCCAAAAGAGTTTTGTGCAGCCAATGAATGTAAAATGGTTTGATTAAATCTTTCGGCCTGTCCGTTGGCCCTGGGACAAGCGACTGCATTTAATATGTGTTTGATACCGTGGGCCTCACAGAAAACTTTAAAAGCAGCGGACGTAAAACTGGTTCCCCTGATCAGACACTATTCGAGCCGGGACGCCAAAGTCGTAAAATATTTTCTCTAAGACTTTAAGAGTAGTTCTCGTCTTAACATCCTCACAGCACGTATGAAGACGTATTTTGTAAAACCGTCAACTATAGTAAGAATATAGGTATTACCATCTTTACTCCTGACGAACGGACCCAAATGGTCTATGTGAATCGTATGAAATGGGATATTGTACTTCTCAATTGGGTACAAATGTCCAGTCTTTTGTTTAGCCGCATTATCTTTATTGTACGCGCATTCCAAGCAAGCCGCAACGTATTTTTTTACAAATTTGCGTAATTTGGGAAACCAATACTGATGTTGTATTTTCTCTAAAGTTTTGGTATACCCTAAATGACCAATTTCATCATGATTTGCCCTACAAATCTGCCATCTTGCAGAGCGAGGAACTACTAGACACAACCTGTCATCTACCTTTCTATAAACCGCATGATTCTTTACAACAAAATGTTGTTTTATGTCCGTATATTCCGGGTCGCTTTCGGGCTTTAAAAGCTTATGAATTCGCTCTATGTCTGGATCTGCAATCTGTAATGTCAATAGCCAATTTTCTTTTCGATATTATAAACGTTCAACATGAGATTATCGTCTGCCTCCACGGACAGCTTAGTGTTTCGGCTTAGAGCGTCAACATGAGCCATTTGCACACCGGGTCGATACTCGATATCAAATGAAAATTCGCTAATTTGTAGCCACCATCTTGCTATCCGTGGAACCAGATCTCTTTTGGTTAATGTAGTCCTAAGAGCCGCACAGTCGGTGTATATTTTGAAGTGTATACCTAATAGATACACCCGCTCCTGCAAGTCAGACCACTGCCATGCCGAGTCTTTCTTAAGTAACGAGGTCAAAGGTCGTGCGATTTCTCCGTAACCTTTTATGAATTTCCTAAAGTATCCAGTAAGTCCAAGAAACTGGCGAACTTCATGGACGTTTTGAGGAGTTGGAAATTCTTTAACCGCGAGTATTTTGGCTTCACTTGGCTGAATTCCCTGAGAAGAGATATCATAACCGAGGTAATTAACAGTTGTATCAAAAAATCGGCACTTTGAAAGTTTCAGAGTAAGACCATGCTCTCTAAACAGTTTTAATATTTCCTCTAGTCTCTGAAACATTTCCTCAACGTCTCGTGCCGGGATAAGAACATCGTCAAGATACGCCAACGCATATTCAAACCGTCTATTTCCGAGGATTTTGTTGATCATCCTCTGGAAAATGGCCGGTGATTTGTTAAACGAAGGGCATTCTCTTAAACTCGAACTGCCCATCGGGTGTGACGAAACCTGTCAGATGCTGACTCTCTGCGGCCATTTGAATTTGATAATACCCAGAAGCTAGGTCAAGGGTTGTGAAAAAGCTATTACCGCTGAGATTAGACACTTGGTCGTCAATAAGGGGAAGTGGGAAGCGATCTTTGATTGTTTTATTATTTAACGCTCTGAAATCTACACATAGCCTCATTTCCCCCGTCTTCTTTTTAACCATCAAAATGGGACTCGCGTAGTCTGAAGTAGATTCCTGTATAATATCGTTGCGTAGCAATTCATCTATTGTTTCACGAACTTGTTCGCGTTCGGAAAAAGATAAACGATATGGGCGATATACAATAGGTTTATTGTCGACAAGATCAATTTTCATTTTAAAGTCTGCTACACACCCTACCTCACTCAATTTTGTCGCAAAACAATCGCGATAATTCTGCAAAAGGGAATATAGTCTGTCTTTCTGTTTGTCATCTAATGCAGGACCAGTTTTTATCTCGTTTTTATCTAAAGGCTCTACATTTTGGTCATCTAACTTGACTCTATTAACTTGACGTACTTCTTGTTCAACGAACGGCACTGCCCTAGCTAACAAACTATTTTCACCTAACGTTACAGGGCCATGCGACAGATTAGATATAACCACATTGCCCATACCGTCGTTAATATGGTATGCTCCTTGCAAAAGACGATATTTTTTGCCTGGTTCAACTCGGATGTAACCATCTACGTAGACATCTCCTGTATAATTTGAGTCAACTCGAACAGGGACTACGCTAGTAGTTGATACTTCAACAGGAGATGACACGAAAAGCTTTAGTGGTACATCTGTAGCAAACTCGTCTTGGCATGGTGTCAGATAAAATTTCAGAGTACGGTAATTTTTCAGAGCCGTAAGATAAGGTAATTCCGTGAAATTTTGACCTATTAACAGAGACGATTCTAAATATTTATCATCGACGACTAATATGTCAATTGGTGCCTCAACTTCGTCAATCTTTACAACAGCTGTTATCTCGTAGAAAGGTAAGACTGAAGATTTACCAAATCCCTTTATGACTGGCAGGTTCTCAGTTTTCTTAGCCCCTTTCAAAGCTCCCGCATCAGTTTTACGCATGAGCGTACACTCACTTCCAAAATCTATGAATGATTCGTATGTTAGGTCATCGACTATAGCTTTCTTTTGAAATTTAGCATTACTGTCAACAGTGTTGATCCTAAAAACCTTTCGTTCAGTACCGCTTTCACTTAGAGAACTATTGAAATTAGAATTGAAGCTAGAGTTCGCAGCCTGAATGAAATCTATTTTACAACTGTCGTCATTGTGTCCTGTAAATTCAGAATTACTATCGATCGCGTTAATTCTTGAAACCTTGCGTTCAGAACCGTTCTGTACATTGTTTGTACTATTATTGGAGTTAAAATTAGTGACTTGAACTACTTCTAGTTTACAATTTTCGTTATCGTGCCCTATTCTTTGGCAACGTTTGCACCTAATTAGCGGTTTGGGGCACCTATAATAAGGGTGACCGCGAGAGCGACAATTGTAGCACAATACCGAAGACGCTCTATTGCCAGTGGTTGTAGAATTACTATTAGTGTTGGAACTAGTAGTATTGTTCGATTTTTGAGAAAGCCGGTCCCTAAACTTACTATTGGGTATCATTTGCGTCTTTTGAGACGAGAGAAAACTGAGTAAATCTTCCGGTTCGGTACAGTTCAAAGCTTGTGCCCCGTTTCGAATAGATCTGTCCGTTATGCCATATATAATACAGTCAACAGCCTTCTTCCCCGAAATTTCACACCTATTTAGTAAGGATAACTTATCGTAAAAGTATTCCCTAAGGCTCTCATCTGTACGTGGAGTGCGATTCAACATTTTCCAAGAGACGTCCAAAATTTTCTTCACTTGGAAACGCCTTCCGAGTTTCTTTTGCCACTCACTCCACGTATAGACAACAGTGGGCAAGGCCTCAAACCACTTTTAGCTAAGCCGACCAACTTTTGAAGCGAGAAATGGATTGTCTGTTTATCATCCCATCCGTATATCAAAGCACACTCATTTACTTTTCTCAGCCAGCAGTCCATGGTTTGAGCCCTATTAGATGGATCATATTCTGGTATCACATTGTTAAGATTATTGTTACTAAAGAAAGAATTTTTACTAGATTCTCCTTTAAACGTTTTAAATAACTCTAGTACATACTTGGTTGAAAGTTTGCTGGAAGTCTTTCGCATCTTTCGAGGTACAACCTCTGACTCACTGGACGATGAGGAAGAGGACCTTCTCTTTTTACGCTTTGTCTTCTTGGATCGCTTCCTTTTACCAGAACCCACCCTAGGGGGCGTACCAGGTGGCGTTCCTGGTTCATCATCAGAAGTCATCTGAAATTACGACAAAATTATCGGCAAGAAACCCTTCTTGTTCTTGATAAATAGTCTATGAAACATAAGCATGCCTGTTTATTTATAAAATTATGCAACACACAATTATATGTCTAACATAACATGATGTGTATTAACGAATTACTTTTATAATACCTAATAAGTGGACAAAATACTACTAGTGGTCTGCAAGGGAACAAGACTTTTAGTAATTAGATAATGAAGCGTATGATATCAAGTGAATAACAAACCAACTTGAGTAAAATTTTGTGACATACTAATAAAATACTTGTCAAAAGTATTCATTATTAAGTAAAAAAAAATTGGCGAGTAACATACCCCTTACTCGCTAAAATAATTTAGAAACATACCCACTACATAAAAATGGCGAGAAACATACTCGCTAAAATAAGTGAGAAACATACCCACTATATAAACATGGCGAGAAACATACTCGCTAAAATAAGTGAGAAACATACCCACTATATAAACATGGCGAGAAACATACTGCTAAAATAAGTGAGAAACATACCCACTATATAAACATGGCGAGAAACATACTCGCTAAAATAAGGAGAAACATACCCACTATATAAACATGGCGAGAAACATACTCGCAAATAAGTGAGAAGCATACCCACTACTATAAGAAAATGAAATAAAAATTGGCAAGAAACATACTCGCTAAAATAAGTGAGACACATACCCACAACTATATGAAAAAAAATATGATGAGAAACATACTCTCTAACACGTTTAAATTTAAATTTTCAGTATAACTAATCTATTAGCAAAACTATTCTCCAAAGAATACACAAGGCAACTTCGCAGTTACCAAATTAATTTAGACTACAGACAAGTGTATTGTCCTCATTTATCCGTAAATTCAAAGAATAAAATTATTTAACCCTGCCGTAAGACAACACTGCTTGGATTTCTTTAACTTTGTCCAAAATTACATTGCAAGGAAGCTCTGTCAAGTGTTAGCCCGGCCAGAACTATCCTAACAACCATATAAATTAACATTCTTCAAGAGTAGCTTGAACGTAATGTTAATTCAACTTTTTTTTTTTGTCATTAAATTTATAGGTCACGGAAATACAAGCAAATTGGTACTGTAGGGAAGCTCTGTCAAATGTTAGCCTGGCCAGAGTGATCCCAACATAACCTTAAATTAATATTGTTCAGAGTAGCTTGAACTCAATATTAACTCAATTGTTTTGCTAGCTTTAAGTATAGGTCAGTAGAATGTCAGAAAACAAGTGAGGAAGGATACGCTGACAAGGTGTTAGCTTGGCCAGAGTGATCCCAACATCACATCAAATTAATATTGCCCAAGAGTAGCTTGAACTCAATATTAACTCGATTGTTTTCCTAGCATAAAGTATGGGTCAGTAAAATATAAGAAAACAAGTGAGGAGGAAACGCTGACAAGGTGTTAGCTTGGCCAGAGTAATCCAACATCACATCAAATTAATATTGTCCAAGAGTAGCTTGGACACAATATTAACTGAACCATTTTCTTTTATAACAATTTCGAGAAAAATAATAGTAATGAAAATTGGTGTCTTACGGCAAATTTAAATTGAATTGTATCGCTTATAAAATTAACAAAATGTACAAACCTTATTTGTGGGTCCTGAGTCCACGTCGCACTTCTGAGATTTGAAGAAAAACACTTTCTATTTCAAATAATCTCCAACTTTTATTTAAATAAACTTATTTATAATAATTATTAAAAAGGCACAATTAATTCACTCCTAACTAACGTGAGCTGAAGGCACAAGTTACTCGTCCGAAGGCTAGTCTACGACTGAATTCAAAACTCATCTCTTTGACTATCACTGCAACGGTAGCAGCACTGAGCCGGATGTGACGTAAAAATAAGAAGGGGAGCACGCTGTCAGTGTTGCCATTTTGAAAAATATGACACTCTCGCCTTGAAAAGGCCCAGGTTATAACGTTCCGAAAACAGATCCGCATGCAGGGAGTTCCACTCCTTAGCAGTTCGCATTAAAAATGTAGAAGCGAAGCGCTTTGTGCGAATTTGCGGGATGTTTACGATATAAGGGTGGAATCCCAATCTGTCTCGTGCACCGGTGCATCCTCAGTATAATACGGTACTCAGACTTGGTCTTTGACGCAAGCACAGAGGTCCAGCCTCAAGATTTGCCAGCGAGCAATGGAGCGCAGTGTGTTAGGTCTGAAACTGATTGATTGCGTCAGGAATACCATAATGCACTCTAAAACACAAATATTTGACGCAGCCCGAGTAGCAGCTAATCTGAAATGGAACCATGTCTGTCGCATGCCAAAAGAACTGTGGGCAAAATCATCTACTTCGTGGAAGCCACCCACCGCAAACAGACGTCGCGGAAGACCCCGTCGTAGGTGGCGTGACGAGCTGGACCAATTCTCAAAAGACTGACATGCGAAAGCCTAGGACAGAACTAGATAGAATGAAAAGACGGAGGCCTTTTTCCAGCACTGGGATGACGTACGCTAGATGAGATCAGAGATGAGAAGATATAAGGCCTCTTACATAATTTTGTAGCGACCACGATCCAAGTTATCATAAACTGAAACCGGGACTACGGTTCCACGTGAAATACGATACCAAATATAAAAAATAAAAACACCTAATAACGCCGCCTGAAGGGTGTAAACGTAAATGACTAGTTAGCATTGCAACGCAACTAATTAACGTTTGCACCATTATTTGATGAATGTTCACTTTCATAAGAATTATTTCAAAAACAGACAAACAGCCTGTATGACATTCACTTCATACAGTGTTTTTATAGAGATGTTTCTAATAAAAATTGTTCAGTTTTGTCTAAATAATGTAACCATAAATAAACAAATGACGTATAATAACACGAAATAAATGCTTATATTATGTAGGTAACTACTATGAGTATCGTACCTATAATATGTCTTTTATTCACGGTGTGCCTGTTAAGGTGGCCCAAAGAAAAAATCTAATTTCTAGACATCCTTAGCTACTAATCTGGAATATTGATTTTTTAATATTCAAGGATCAAAAATTTTACACCCATACCCATACCTACTAATAACGCTGACTGAGAGAACATTTTATATAGGTAGATAGTCAAAATTATTTTCTTCGAATATAAAAAAAAAGACAATATTCCAGATTATAGTAGCTAAGGAGGTCCAGAATATAGATTTTTTCTTTGGACAACTTTATCAGGGATACAGTACAGTAGGTACCTATCTACTACTATGTAATGTAGGTACCTATCTACTACGTAATTTATACTCGTGTCTAGCCTTAGCGCATTGACTATCGGTCAAGATATCAGGTACTTGAGGTAAATGCACTTAATACCCAACTACTCTTTTTTTAACAAGCACATAGAAGGTGTTCTGTAGCTCAGCCTGCATTTTTAAGGTAAAGTTATAAAAAAATATACTTAGGTAGGTAGATAATGAATTTATCTTGAAATGTTATTCTGTCTGAAATATTATTATCTTTTTTTCAATTTCTTATTTTCAGCTATGCATAACATGAGTAATATCTTAGTTGATAGTTGGTACAGTTACAGTGTCGCAAGATCTATGACATCCAAGATTCAATGCAGCTATATTTTAGTTTAACATCACATAACGACAGTCTACCAAGGCAAGCCACAAGGTACGATCTCCCGTTTTCACCATCCATCTGGCTGGAGGGCGTCCAATGCTACGCTTGCCGAGGGGTAGCTTGTGGCTAGAGGGCGTCCAACGCTACGCTTGCCGAGGCGTAGATTCTACTCGAGGACCCGCTTACTCTACCGTCTAGTGGTTTTACAACAGCTTTGGCTAGCCCACGGCCATTTCAGCATGCCACTTCTAGACTAGGTACTTATTTCCGTTACTTTTTCATTTAATCGCGTACTGGACTTATTTTAGTGTAAGGTGATTTAAAACAGATATTAGTTCAATAGGTAAATATTAAAATTGGCCATTCTTTTTCATCACACTAAATGATTATAGTAATGATGCCAGGATTGTTTCAATTATCCTTATTTTACAAAATGAGAAAGACTTTGTTTTGCATAATAATAAATCATTACTGCATGTAAGGATTATAAAAAGAAATGCTTCTTTAATACTATCAATAAGTACCAACTTATTAACAGAAAGCAACTCCTTTCTTTTTAGTAAAGATGATCGTAATTTAAACAAATATGTACTCAGGTGTTTCACGGATGTTACTTATATATTTGAGTAGAGGAAAATGTAACAGACAAAAAATATATGACAACTATACTCTACCTGTCACTGAACAGAGATACCTATACATAAGTATTTGAAGTTACTATGGATTTTATTTTCTATGTGTTACGACGGATGGTACTTACATTATAATAGAGTAAAGGACAAAGCAACACAAAAACAGACAACTATACCTGTACCTGTCACTGGAACAGAGATATACGCGTTTGAGGTTACTATGGTTTTTTTCCTAGGTGTTTCACGGATGGTAGGTATACTTATATATTTGAGTAGAAGACAATGCAACAGACAAAAAATATACGACAACTATATGCCTGAGCGATACTTAGGTACTACTTTTTATCCCCCTCTAGGTATGAGAAAAACAATAAATTATCTTCTTAATCTACAAAGTTCCTTAAAAATTACTTGCTTTTGTAGTTCTGGTTTATTATATACTAAGTATACCTGAAAGTTCGCAAACTGTCAGTTGATAAAAATATTTCTATTTCATTTATGCATCCCTCCCGCCCCGCTGTGGACCTCCGCTACCCCTTGCCTCATTGTATGATCAATGACATTTACGTTTTGCAACCATTCACAAAATTGACCACTAAGTGCAAATAACTGCGTGGCGTAAATGTAAGCCGCTCCCCTGGGATCAACGGTTTATTGAGAGTACAGGTTTCGAGTCACGACGACGACGGGTCGTTTTATACAAAAATCAGTTTTTCTTTTTTTTTTACACATCACGCCTACATCCCTTGTAGGGCAGGCAGAGTGAGATATTTCTTGATTTTATTTGCATATTAGAAATCCTAATGGGTACAATTATTATCTAAACTATAGTCGGCTAGTTCGTGCGCGACCTTCCCTAGTGACAGACGTTGGCGAGATGTCAGCGGGTAGCGGGAGGTGTAGCGGGAAGGGTGACGCGCGATCCATGCTGCACGTCATATTAAATGACGTGCTTCCCGTCCCCGACCGTCTGTACCCCGCAGAAGCCGCACGAAGTTGTCAAACATAATCACTCTGATGGATAACGTTTCAGATTCTCAAAATCGGACAAGTGCGAGTCGGACTCGTAAACGAAGGGTCCCACCATTGTGTTTAACAATAGCATTTATATCACATTTGTTGTATGGGAGCTCCTCTATTTTTGTTTTTGTTGTCATAGGCAATAGTAATATTAGTAATACATGGTTGAGAATTTCAACTGTCTAACTGTTACTGTTCATGAGATACAGCATTTGAATCATCATAGATAAAATCAGACAAAATGACGTTTTTGTATGGCTGGCTGAATTTTTATTTGTATCAAATGTTCAGTCCGGATCCGTTTCCACCCTTTGGTTACTGCACCCTAAAAATCTACTAGACTTAGCAGCTATTGTAAAAGTATGGATAAGACTTTATTTTTGGATTATAATTACCGCATTTTTTTCAGGATGTAAATAAGGTGTCTAAAATGAACTACAAATATATTATGGGATGGACTGACGAAAATAAACAACTTTCCCTAAGAAACATAGGCGGATAAATAAATAAAATTTGGATCCACTCAGACGCGTCAGACAGACAGACAATGTTGCCAGCGAATCAAAACTAAACAGAAAACTACACTTCCGATCAGAAAAATCAAGACGCTTTGCAACTTTACGTTTTGTACGGATCACATTATCTGAGACATATGTTTATTTTGGTATGAATGTCTAATGTAGGTGTGTTAAACAACAAAAAACCCGACTCAGTAATTTTAAAGTAGTATTTTGCTGTATAAAATCCGCCATCTTAAATCTATATTTTTAATATAGCCAGTGTCACTCGCGCTGCTAAGACGAATCTAACGACAACTCATATGTCAAAATCCAACTATCCGATTGGGCCGTAGCTCGTAAAAAAGAATTTTCTTGTCACATTCATACATACAAACATACATACATTCTCGAAAAACATAGGGGCGTATGCGCACCAAATTCGTAGCATACGTGCGGCGGATGCGTAGCGAATTGATTTGCAATGTTTTGATACAAATAACGACGGTATCCGCCGCACGTCCGCGAGAAATTCACTGCGCATCCGCCGCGCCTACGCAGCTACGTCGCGCGTCGGTGGTGCGAATTCGCTGCACATCTGCCACGCATTCACAAAGAATTTGCTGCGAACCTGCTCCGCTCCGCATCCGCTCTCAAACTGCTAGTGTGATAAGTAGGGTGGAGTGAAGCTTCTTGGTGGAGTGATAATGTATGGAGATTTTTTTAATGTTTTTTTTTCAATGGCATAGCGATATAAAGGTGCCCTATAGTTAGTAAATCCTAAATCCAAAGTTTTATTTACTTGTCTTTATATCTTGAGGTGCCCCAATACAATTGAAAACGCCATACAAAAATGTATGACGAAAATAGAGAAATCAATTCCCTCGTGCCCTGCCACCCCCGCATCTCCGTGAGTAGGTGATTATTGGGAAATAAAAATCAACCGTTTTTCAACAAGCAAACAGCTTCGCAAGCTCAGCTGTTTGCTTGTCGAAAAACGATTGATTTTTAATTTCCCAATAATCACCAACTTCGCCTTTTATAAATACAAGTGATTTAACACGTATGCGACATGATCGATCGATCATCATCGCTAATGCAATTGTCAGATCTAAAAGCCATCAAGGAAAAGCAAACTCAGCTTTTTGTATATCGAAAAACAAAAGTTTTTTAATTTCCCGATTATCACCAACTTCCTCTTTTTATAAATTCAATTGAACTGATAAAAATTGTCAATCATGAAACACGATCATTATTATTGATCGTCATTGCTAATGAAATTGTTAATTCTAAAAAAGATCTAGGAATAATGGAATTTATTTACGTACCTACATTTGAACCAGAGCCGTAGTTGTTACTTTGTTGTGTAATAAAATAATCATAAAAATACTTACATACTGTCAGGATACGTTTTATCACATCACATCACAAACACACCCACATCACATCACAGATATCAAAAACTACACTTTTTTTTTTAAAAAACATGGAATAACGTTATTATGATGCTATTTTACAAGAATTTCATCTGATATCGAGTGGCTGTTTGCTCAAGTGATTTCTCGTATTCTTGGAACATTTAATTAGGTCCTTTGGCATCCAGGATAACACAATAACTAGGCCGCTTGCTCATACCATCGGTATCTAGAGACATTTTGATTTCTCTAGGCCGTTTGCTCATACCGTCAGTATCTAGAAATTGTTTCCTGGGCCGCTTGCTCATGCCACTGGTACCTACCTAGAAACGATATTTACTTCACTCGTTTTTAATTACTATCAGATAATTCAAAGAAAATAGCATTATAAATAACATGTCTTCACTTGACAGACTACGAATCGAATATGAGTTCTGTACTATAACAAATGTCCTTATTCTGATACAAATAGCGCATATGAAGCTTTTCGACTCGAATTGATTTCGTAGTAAAATTCTATAAAGGTGAACATAAAATGATGTGTGATGCTGGCTTAGAATGTCGTGTGATGCTGACTTGGTATGCTGTATGATGTTGGCTTAGAACAACGTCGCCCTGTTTCGTGGAAAAAAACGCATTTTTACGGAATTCGACGCTCTGCCTACACCGCAAGGAATTCAGCCCTGATTTTGTGTCTGTTTATATTTGTATCTATACCTACCGCTAATTCTCCGCCTATACCACAAGGATAAAGTTATGATTCTTGGTAGTAGGTATACCTCATACACCTATCTATCCCGTAAACTATACAGGCATGACTTAGTACGCAAACCAGAATAAGGCGCCATGCACCTAGATAGTGCCACGACCAGTCTAATTGGAAGGTCAAGTTACGCTAGACTAGACGCATACTATCTACGTGTCTTACCGACAAAACTTGACCTCACATGGAGCAGTGATGTTGTTGGTTCTGACTTATGCTGACAAAGCAAAATGCTGAGCCGTGCGAATATTTTATTGACTTATGACTAAGGACGCTTGTTCTGTTTATCCTCAATGCAAATTGCGCTCTAAAATGTTCACTATAAAACAGAATTTTATATAATGGTAAGAACGTTGTACGCCTTTTTGTAATAAACAATAAATTATGTTGTCTCTGGTTTTTCCACATTGCTCTAGAAAATAAAAAATATTTATTACTACGCGAATGTAATAAAGTTGATTAACAGATTAGTAGGCAATGCAGTGCTGTTGAAATATTGTTTTAAATTCTACTTTATAGTATCGTAACTAATCCTTTATTTTTGTCTGTTGAAGGTTTGCTACCATGTACACACAGCAAAGGAATACAAGCTACACAGCGCTTCTCCAAACGGAATTGAAATATTATAATCTCCAATAAAAATAAATCTGTTATAAAAATATAATCATGTGGAGGGAGTCATTTTGTTCTAGAATCAATTTAAGAATTATACTAATTTTAACGGAATTAAAAATATTTTCAGTCGTTTCGACTACCCCTGTGTGGCTTATTCATAATGTGACTGTACATAATTATTTACTTACCTTACCTTAATTTTAGCAAGTATGATCAACATATTTTTCGGTTTTCATGGCATGTTCATGCCTGCAAAGTTTTCGGTTCACCGGCCCTTACAAACCTCGTTTAATTTAAGTCTTCAGGGGAACACCATTTTAGAGCACAGTGAAAAATCCATATTATTTTATTATGATACCGATACTATCAACTTGCACTTTGAAACATTGACGCTTTTGTTTGACGTATTTGATATGATATTATACTTCAGATAGCAATGGACAATAAATAAAAGCCATATAGGTACGACGCTTGTAAGCGTTTCTACTTTCGGTTCTTTTGAATTCAATGCGGTTTCTTTCAACAAAATGACTTCCGTGCGGCTTCTTTCAAGTTCAAGGTGTCAATTGATAATTGAAACACAATATGTTTGTTATTTGTAATTGCATTTGTTTTATTAAAATGATTTCATGCAATTTTAATGATAATTCATCATTTTCATCAATTTGTAGTTGACAGTGGTTCCAAACATTTTATCGTTTTGGAATACACGATTCAAACAATGAAAAATTAATTACCTATATAAGGTCCTCTAAAATGTGGCGACATGGGGTCTAGACCTTAGTCAGCATTTTTGCCTTAGCGCTATGCGCGTGCATTGGCTCGCCAGTCGTCGTCCCGTAGCGCCCCGGCAGTCCCCCGAACCTTGTCTTATAATTACGTACTTGAACTTTTCCTGTGTCGTGTGACAATACAATCATCGTCGAAACCTATCTTTCATTTATATCTAAACACGCAACCTTAACTAAATAATCAACTGAACTTTCTAATCTAAAACACATACACAACGAAAAATATCAAAAATCAATAAATTATAAAATTGGTGACCGCGTCGTTCGGCAAATAGTGAAGTGAAACACGTGTGTTCTGGACTTTGGAGGCGACTCACTTAGGGGGGACGGAGACAGAAGCGCTGTCTGCCGGAAGCGCATATAGCATCGTGCTATTTTTAGGCCGTGAGCCAAATATTACCATAAACTGTTCTGCAATAAAAAAGTGCTTCGCGGGTGATCTCTCGAGTGTTTTACAAGATGACTACACCACCACCACCACCGCTACCACCAAATGACTTGGCTACTATCACCATGGCAAGCAGGATTGCACAGTTTTGGCCACAGACACCTAAGTTGTGGTTTGCTCACTTCGAATCGGCACCGAGAAGACTAGCGGATGATGCGAAATTCGATCTCGTGATTAGCAAATTGGGTCCTGAGGAGCTTTCTTTCATCAGTGATATATTGGATAATATACCGGCAACAAACAGATACGAGGTAATTTAATAATTTCTAATCTGTAAAAAAAAGTTTGGCGACAACTGGCATGCAGTTTTGCTATAAATTGTGAACAAATCGCTATGAAAAACACATTCAGTCTCAAGTCATCACCGTTTGAAGAGCTCCAGCTTGCACCAAGTGCCTATCGTTGCAGCCGACTGAGCCCCACCGAGCCACAGCGCCACCGAGCTCCGAGCATCGCACTGTTCGCCGAGTTCCACCGAGCCTTGAACCAGCAGCGAGATCTTTGCTACGAGCTCCGACCCCGGTCACCTGCGCCTGTGCCCCATTTATCTTCAAAGGAATCAAAATCATCGCATAACCATAATGTTCGTAAGTTTTTATATTTTAATTATTTTTTACGAGTTCATTGTAAAAGTTTGTGAGCACATTGTTTATACACTCATACAGTACAAATAGGTACTTGTTAGTTAACATTATTTTACGTATGATGGTCTGTCCACGGCTGTCCGTGCCGGTCCGTAGCGGCCTTCGTTCGCGACATATAGTTTTGATTGTCTTAGGTACCTATTGTTGATTCTTCGGTATTCACCTACATTTTACTTTTTATTTTCAGGTCGGACAGTGAATACGAAAGTAAGAACGAGCACCACGACCGCAAGAAACCAGTAAAAGAGCCGAGTATTTTTGACTCGGATGAGGAGGGACCTTCTAAAAGGTAAAACTAAATTTATTTATTATTTACAAAAGTTAACACATTTTTACAACTAATGAAAACTTGAAATAGTTTTTAATTAACGTAAAAATGAGTTTAACAAGTCGATCTTGTTTGTAACATTTCTAGAATTTGCAATAAGTATTATATTGATACATAAGTTCAGTTACTAAGTTTATTACCTTCTTCCAGTTTCTAAGGAAGTATAAAAAAAAAAATTTGGTATGCATTGCGTTAGTAGTTTTCAATTAATTATTTTATTTTATTTGGCTTTTTCAGTTCAAAGAAGAAACCATCTACGAAGCGCCCGCCAAGCGTGCTTTATTCGGACGACGAGGGACCATCTTCAAGGTAATTTTTTATACCTCATTAATTAATTTGTTTTGACTTTTGATGCGTTTGTCTCTGCCATTTGTAACTAACTTTTAGTAACTTGGTTGTCTACTGCAATTCATTCATTCATTACTTACCATCAAGTTTACCTATATTTTTTATTTGTGTAGTGTATTCAATTCCATAACGTTAAACTCTAGTATAGTTGAGTATAAGTTTTTTTTTTTTTTTTTTTTTCTTTCGAATTGATTTCATTATGTAACTGATTAAATATATACTTTTTGGGTTTTTCAGCTCGAAGAAGAAACCTGCTGCTAAGCGTAAAGCGCCGGCATCGAAGTCTGCAAGCGGGCCGAGCAGCTCTGATCGTGGACGGTCTAAAGCCAAGCGCCGATTGGAGCCTTCTCGACTCAGATTCCGACCACGAAGGCGGCGCTTCAACCTACCGCAACGCTAGCGACTGCGTGCGCTCTACCTACGCAAAGCGCGTTGCAGACGGCGTCGTCCGCAAGTACGCTCAGCTTTCAGGAGACCTTTTCATTGAATTGAAAATTTATCAATGCAATGATATTAAGTCTGTAGAACCTGCGAAGAGATACGAGAAAGCAGTTGTATCCGTTAAATATCAGTCGGACAAAAACTCGTCCGATCTCGTACCTCTCCGCGAGTTTCTCAATAAAGCTAAAGGCGGTTCCGCGAAGAGGAATCTTTTATCCTGATAAAATCAACGATAAGAAGCAATAAACTGTACAATTTATTGCTTCTTATGCAAACAGGTATCTACATGTTTACCAGTAAACTTTGAATATATCTGGATTTATTATAACTTACCTCAAATAATTTTTATTTTTAAACCTTTCCTTATTTAATGATTTAATATCAAACCTACACAACAACAGAGTAGATATTATACTTTATTAATTTCTTTTTTGAATTTATCATATTTAAATTTTATTATTTTCTGTAAGCACATCTTATCTAATCAGAATAAATATGAAGAAGGAAAACATTTATTGCTCTGTATGTGATACATCTGTTTCTAGTAAAGCGTTTTCATCTCATTTGCGAAGTATTTTACATAAAAATAATAGTACTGTTCAGGAATGTGAAGGCATTCAGAAAGTATGTAGTGCATTTCGCAATCGAATTGCATCATACAGAGTTGGCTCAAGTGAGCAGCAATGTAAAAGTAGCGCATGCTACGCCCGCTGATTTCCTGCGCTCACAGCGCAAGCGCGTGCATCAGCTTATTGATGCACGACGTCAAACTTTTGATAACATTAAAGCTACTTTTGAACTTTTTGCTGAGTTTACATTGCCGAAAAATGAAACTACCGAGGTTAAATCTTTTGCTACCGAGAACTTAGTTATTCACAAAAATTATAATTTTAATGAACTTTATGATCGGGTCATAAATATAATTTCTACAAAAATAGACGAGTTCAAGAACGTGACAGTGGTTGGTGTTTTGCAGGAAATCTCTATTTAGAGGTGAATATTAACAAGTACAATCCTCTAAGAGCTTCTTCCTATATTGATCTTCCAAAAAGTATTAAATATAAAAGAGCATGTCTCAATATTCAAAATAGCGACCAATTTTGTTTTTTATGGTGTATCATGGCTGCTTTATTTCCAGCAAAAAATAATGGAAATAGAACTTCTAGCTATCCTCACTTCGAGCAAGTTCTAAACACAAAAGGTTTAACATACCCAGTGGGTCTCTCTGATATTAAAACTTTTGAGAAACGAAATCCTAATATTAGTGTCAATATTTACGGGCTCAAAAACAATATTGTAATTGGACCCTTGTATAAATCAAAGCAAAAAAGGCAAACTCATGTTAATTTGTTGTTATTAGAAAATGGAATTCAGTCGCATTATTGTTTAATTAAAAACTTGAGCCGTTTGATACGACCACAACTTACAAAGCATCATGGAAAAATATTTCTTTGTGATGACTGTATGTTATTTTTCAGTACCGAGTAAATTAAATGAACATGTTTGTGGTGGAATCAAAACTGTTATGCCAGAACATGGTTCTATCTTGCAGTTTAAACATTTTGAACGATTACAAGATATGCCTTTTGTCATTTATGCAGATTTTGAGTCTTTGTTGCAACCTAGAGAGAACGAGTGCGTGTCTAAAAGTACTTCAAATATTCATAAACATATTCCTGCAGCATTTGCTTATTATTTAGTTTGTTCGTATGATTCCTCTTTAAATAGATTTTTAACATATCGAGGTAAAGATTGCGTAAAAATATTTTTAGAGTCTCTCAAAGAAGATATATCAAATATACATAGAATACTTAATGATCCAATCGACATGCTGCCGTTGTCAGAGGAAGAAAAAATTAATTTTAATCAGTCTAACTACTGTCATATTTGCGGAAAAATTATGCTTGATGAAAAAGTTAGAGACCATTGTCATTTGACAGGTAGATACCGTGGTGCAGCACATTCATTTTGTAATATTCGATACAGTCTTCCGAAGTTTGTTCCTCTTTTTTTTCACAATTTGGCTGGCTATGACAGTCATTTGTTTATTCGCGAGTTAGGAGAAATGTTAGGTAACATGAGTGTCATTGCTAAAAATAAAGAAAATTATATCTCATTCACAAAATTCTTTCCTGTTGATGTAAAGCATGGTAAACCAGTATATATGCCTGTTCGTTTTGTAGACTCTTTTAAGTTTTTAGGAACAAGCTTGGAAAAATTAGCAGAAAATTTAAACGAACAAGACTTATGTCATTTGGCACATTTTTTTCCTAATAAAAAAGATTTTAATTTAGTAAAAAGAAAAGGTATTTATCCTTATGAATATATGACTAGTTGGGAAACTTTTAAAGAAACTGCTTTACCATCAAGAGAAAAGTTTTACAGTAGTTTAACGGATGAAACAATTTCCAAATCTGATTACACACATGCTCACAAAGTATGGGACAACTTTAAAATAAAAGATCTTGATGACTATACGAAATTATATTTAAAATGTGACGTTTTATTATTAACAGATATTTTTGAAAACTTTAGGAGTGCTTCTAAAAAACATTATAGATTAGATCCTGCTTTTTACGTCACATCTCCGAGCTTGAGTTTCGACGCAATGTTACTTATGACACAAATCAAATTAGAGCTCATTGATGACTTAGAAATTATCCGTATGATTCAAAGAGGTATTCGTGGTGGGATCTGTCTTTGCTCATCTCGTTATGAAAAAGCGAATAATAAATACCTTGCAGTTCCAAAGCATCTGATAAATACTTGTTTTATATAGACTGTAATAATTTGTATGGATATGCCATGTGTTCTTTCTTACCGTATTCAGAATTCAAATTTGTTGAAAACCCCAAATTTGAATCGAATGACATTCTTAAAATGTCAGATAATGCCGAAATAGGATACATTTTTGAGGTTGATTTAGAGTACCCTGAAAATCTTCATGATTTACATAATGATATTCCGTTTTGTCCACAAAAATTCACTCCTCCTGGCTCTAAGAATCCTAAGTTGATACCGAATTTGTACGATAAATTTAATTACGTTATTCATTACATTCATTTAAAAACTTGTTTGGAAAACGGTTTGAAGTTGAAGAAAATTCATAAGGTCATACAATTTAAACAAAGCCCATTTTAAAGCAATATATTGACCTAAATACTCGCTTAAGACAGAATGCAAAATCTCAATTTGAACAAGACTTTTTTAAATTATTAATCAATGCTATTTTCGGAAAGACTTTGGAAGATACAGAGAAAAGACTAAATGTAAAGCTAGTTAATCAATGGAGTGATACTAATAATAAAACCAAAAAGCAATTATCAGCCGAACAACTAATAGCAAGACCAAACTTCCACAGTTCTACAATTTTTACGGAAAATTTTGTAGCAATACAAATGAGTCCTGAAGAGATTGTTTTAAATAAACCAATATATATTGGATTTACTGTTTTAGAAGTATCCAAAAGTCATATGTACAACTTTCACTACACCGTAATGAAACCTTTTTATGGCTCTAAAATCAAACTTTGCTATACAGATACTGATAGTTTATTATATTCAGTGAAAACGAAAGATATATACAATGACCTTAAACTAAACTTTCATTCCTATTTTGATACTAGCAATTACGAAGAAAATAATAGGTATGGTATAATTTGCAAAAATAAAAAAATCCCAGGTTTATTCAAAGATGAAATGGCCGGACAAGTAATCAGTGAATTTGTAGGACTTAGGTCAAAATTATATAGCATTAGAACTGAAACAAGTGAGTATAAAAAAGCAAAAGGAACAAAGAAATCTGTGGTGAAAACGCTAAAATTCAAAGATTATAAAGATGTTTTGGTAAATAACAGTAAAATACAGAAGAAAAATATAATTTTTAAATCACTTAAGCATGAAATCTTTACACAGTCTGTAAGTAAAGTGGCGTTATCATCAAATGATGATAAACGTATAGTTTTAAAAGATAAAATATCTACTCTGTCATGGGGTCATTATAATTCAATATTATAAATACCTACCTATTTTTAGGTTCACACATAACCTATGTACATTTTATTGAAAGCGATACTTACATAAAAATAATAAATATCTCTAACAAAATAACGTAAGTAACGATTTTAATAAATTATCTGTAAAATAACTTTTGTTTACTTTGTTATTAATATTATAAATACCTACAATATTATAAATACCTACCTATTTTTTAGGTTCACACATAACCTATGTACATTTTATTGAAAGCGATACTTACATAAAAAATAATAAATATCTCCTAACAAAATAATGTAAGTAACGATTTTAATAAATTATCTGTAAAATAACTTTTGTTTACTTTGTTATTAAATGAATATTTTTGAGGTGTTGATGTAATAAATGATATCCAGATGATTTCTTTTGTTTTATTTTTATATACATTTCCCTAACCTATAACTTATTTAATTAAAAAGACAAGATATACCGACCGGACGTCGCATTAAAGAAAATGCAAGCTGTCAGTTTCCTGTTCTAACAAGTTTAAATTGTTGTTTATCGAGTCTATGTACCACGTGCTGTATGTGTCGCAACGTGCAGTGTCTAATTTCGCAAAATGCAAGCTTGCAGTTTCATGAATTGACATGTTCTATAGCAATTTTTAAAAGACGTTCATTATTTAATCAGATTTTGAGACAGTAACACGTTTTCAATATAGTTACTTTATTAAGATGTCCAATTTCCATAAAACAAGTTATTTAGCTTTAGTAAGTGATACAGTTCCTAAGTTAAATATAAAAATTGAAATTGTGGAATATGAAGAAAAATGTAAAAAAGTGGAATATAGAACTTTAGTAAAAAGTGGTTATTTAGTGCACAAAACTGATGATGTGGTGCTTCAGTCAGTGCTTCACGCATTGTACTTGATTTCGCGCGAGGTTGGAGAGCACCGATCTTAAACATGTAAAAAAAAAAAAATACCTACATAATCAGGCAACCAGTTAAAATATAAGTAGATTTCACTAAATTTAACTAATATAATATTTTATTACTATATAATATGTATTACTCGATCATTTACTACGTGAACTAAATTTGTGTTTCTTTGTCGTCAGGTTCTTGACCCAGAACAGAACGTGACAGCAGTGGAAGAAAATCAAGAATCTTCACAGCTATAAATATATACGTATAATACATGTAAGTCTTTTTTATAAATACTACCAGCGATTCGATTTCTATTTCATAAGCTTGATAAACCGCATTGCAAATAGAGCAATAAACATTTCGTAATTTTTCAGATTTATTACAACCATGTCTCTGGATCCTATAATTTCTACAATCACGAAGCATTGCTGCATATTGAGGAACCATGTCCCGAGATACAAAATAATGTGCTGATCAATCAAGAAAAAAGGAAAAAGGAAAACGTATTTCGCAAGAAGAAACGTGTTAAGCGAAGTAGACCAATAATGTCGTACATAAAAACTAAAGAAGAAGGAAAAGGTCAACGTCTGATTAGAATTAATATATTTGACATAAGTGCGACATCGGATGCAGGCATGGCTACTCAGGACGAAGAGGATAGAGCCATACTCAGCGCACAGTACGTCGTGGTTAACCCGGTTGATGATATTTTAGACCAAACTGTACATTTAGTTCATAAAATATCGAAAACTATAAGTAATAGTAATATTTAGGTTTAGAAATTATATATGTGTTTTTCTTTACTTATTAAATAAATGTTTTAAGACTTATCTTCTCTTTTACTTTCTTATCCGTTATTTCAAATAAAACAACTTATTTCATAAAAATAAAAATTTAATATGGTTCTCAAAATACCATTTTTTAAGACAAATAACATTTTTCAAAGCACATTCTTTTAAATGAGTTATACAATTAAAATATGATACTTTGTTACAATATTTCTGGTGAAGGCTTAAAAAATTAGGACAACCTTTAATTCCTAAATCTACTATTTGACAATTGTTACATATATCTTTTATCCATTCAATCTTTTCCTCCCCTTTTACCATAATTTTTTTGTTTTCTAAGTATGGTTTAATAATTCTTCGAAATTCCCTAGAATCAATATGACCTTCACTCCAAAAGATACCACGGTTCTTTTCTATCCACAAAACACGCCTTTTTTCTTCACTTAACAATTTTACAAAAGAAAAAGGAGGTTTAATTAAAAACACTTGCGTATGTTCCTCACTAGCTATTGCAAATTCTTTTATAATTAATTCATTTTTTAGGTTTTTAAAACCTTGAATATCAATTATAAGAGCATTCATGATATTTTTTTTTAACTAAATTGCTTAAAGGTTTGTATTCAACTATGCAGTCATTAAATATTAAACAATATGCTGTTGTTAGATCAGGAATTGTCGCATTACTCTCAATTTCTACGCGCACATTTACTACTGGTCCTGTTTTCAAACAATCAATTTGTCGTGAACAATCAATCACAAATAACGGTGCCAATTCTTTAAATTGTTTAAAACTTAAAAGAGGCTCTACTCACGACCGTAGTATGACTGCTGAAATCTAGCGTACTGCTCATATATTAAAGCTATTTTCCGTCCGAAAAATTTACGTTTAGACTTTCATAGGAAAGTAAGTTGAATTTAAATAAACTCTTACGTCACGCAGATCACAATGATCAAATTGTGACATATCTGCAGCCCCATTATTTTTTCTGTCTGTTTGTAATGCAATAATAACATAACGAGGCTTTTCAATTTGTGAGGATGTTTTAATAGACCATGTATGTTTTGTAGTCATAGGCAATAAAGGATATTCGTATAAGTCCCAATTCCGGAATGCAACTTGAAGTGGTCTGTCTTTTTCTAACATTCGAAGAAAATTTATTCTTTCTTTGTCTGACACTTTTACATGAGGAACTCTCCAAATGATTTTATTTATAGTAATATCATCAACTATTTCGTTCGTGTTAAGTTTCAATGCGTTTAGGTTTGTATTACTACGTAGTAAAATTAATTCATGCTTACAATTAATAACTACTTTTTTATAATCTTCAGCAAAACCAAGTATGTTACTTAGTGGAATAGATGCAGAAAAGTTACCATTGACTGTGGTTTTAGTTCCATTAATATCCCAACCCCATGCCTTAGACATTCGCGATTCACTATCATTCATAGATAATAAAGATTTTATTGTTGTGGTTATACCAGCGTTTTCACTTTGTCTATTTCAACTCCATTTAACTCGTAACGAATGTCTTGAAACAGGTACATTAATGGATTATTGGTAAAGTTAACACTATTTACATGTTGTTTAGTCTCCCTGTTAAGTATTTTAACAGTGCCTTCTAAATATAATGTACTAGCAGATGGCAATACGTATACATCTTGTTGATTTATTGGAATTCTGATTTCATCATTCCTGTTGAAAGTAGTTATGTATGGTTTATACGAATGAAATTCGATCCCATCAATGCTGTTATCAAAAGCAGGCGAACTAGTAATGTTTAATATATTCATTTTAGTAAACCTATGGTTCTAAGAAATTTTTTATTTTGGTGGCTTAGTTTGGGAGGTTTCCTTTTCGATATTTTTTTGAGGTGTTTAGATGTTTCTTTTTTGATTGCACTATTAGTACTGGGGATTTTGCTAATTGAAGGTGAGTATTTATTACTATAGTTAATCATTTTTTCCTTAAATGTACATACAGTTGAATCTCTTTACCACGTAAATTAACTAACTTGTTATCAGCATCTAATATCCTAATATTAATAGAGCTAATATCGTTTTGGTTAACTGGAAAATAAATAATATTTTTCGGAATTTCTATTATTCTATAACCAGGTGGTACATTAGGTGCGAACTCGTAAATTATATGACTCGATTGTCCGTTTATAAATGATCCACTAACAATGTCACATTCGATCCGCACCACGGTTGTTGACAGAATGTTCACTGGCAACTGTGATTCATGTATTATATTCGCTTTTAGAATTTGACTTTTGAAACCTAAAAGGCTTCTCAGTGAATTTTGTTTTTCAAAATTAATTTCTTTCGAACAAAATATTGAGGTTTTTAATGTATTATTGTTACACTGTAATTTCAATTTTATTCCATTTAATTTACTTTTCAAATAATCTTCAATGTCTTGAAGTTCATATGTTCCTTCAGGAAGCTCGACTAAGTCGTTCTCACCGTAGTAAAACTTATTATTTTTAGCTGTTATGTTAGGAAATGAGTTAAATGTACAGAAATGTAATAATGCACACTCGTAGTCGCCTTCTAACTGTAAAGCTGGTGAATAATTAGTAGATAATACTGACTGATTCCCAGTTATGGACAGAGTGAAGGACATGTTGTAAATGATCAATCCAACATCTTTTAGATATTTTATACAATCACCTACTTATTTCTCCAAAATTTCTTAAGTACTTAATGCATAAGTGACCGCAATTTATTGTGTTATATGATTGGAACTTTGTATAATTATAAAGATAGTGCGACCGTTAAGGTATTTAATTAATTCTAACGGAGGTTTTAAATCACCATAACTATCAAAATATTCACAATAATCATTGTATTTGACATAGGCTACCCAATGTGTTCCCCACTTGAAGATTTATCTAGGTTGACTACAGCACATTCTTTGGCGTTTGGTTTCTGTGGTAAATTGTTTCTCATAAAAACACCTCTGAAATATGGTATATCAGTCGTGAATCTTAAAATATCATAATTGGTGAGAGCACGATTCGGCAGCCTTTGCATCAGTTTTTTGAAGTTGTTATAAACAATCCGTTACCTTTCTTATAAGGTTTAATGTAGAGTCCTTTCCAATTGATAATGTTTCCATAGCTTTATTATGACGTTCAGTTTCACGCAGATTTTGCTGAGCTGATTTGTAATCGTTAACAGTTTTGCAATACCTGCCGCTCCACCAGCTAAAGTACCTAAAGCTGACAACCCTGCAAAATTGGGATCAACGGTAGGACTCTCCAGTTTTAGGTAACGGTATAACACGTGGTAAACGAACTTTGTTGTTAGAAAGAATTTTTTTAGCTGCAGTATATGCAAACTTTATTGCTGATTTTTTACTGCAAGGTTTTGCTTTCTTGAGATCAGCACGAATTTTAGAAATAATAGATTTAAAACTTCTCAGACCAGCACCTGATTTAATTTTCGCTTTCATAACTTTACTAACTAACCAAGAAGCAAGTTTTTCACCTCGTCCTGCATTCTTAGAACGAATTCTTCTTTTAGCCATATCTAATAATTCCAAATCTGCTTTGTGGCGATTTATTAAATCCGTATTATTCGAGTAAGCTATATCGTGATGCATACAAGCTTCGTCTAGTTTGTTGACACCTTTGTCTCCTCTTAGCAAACGCTTTCGTAATTTTGTTCCCGGACCACAATAATTGTAGCCTGGTAAGTGCAATTCAAAAGGTAAATTATTTATAACGTTATTTATAAGTCCTTCCCTTTCATTGCCAGATAGAATTTAACAAATTAGTACTATACCACCGCTTTTATATTGATCCAACTATTTTCTCAGTCAGGAAGACCTAACCACTTAACAAATATTTTATTGTCCTTTTTTTTAAGTACTTTTTCAATAAGGTATACATTTGGATATTTAGTTTTTTGAAGTTCTTGTTCATAAAAAGATCCTAATATTGGTTGTTTGTGAAGATCCTCTATACAGTATGTAACAGGAGATGTATTGTTAATATTTTTTACTTGAAATAGTTCAGTTGACCAATTGGGAGTATAACCTTTCTCGAAACAAGTCTTGTATTTACTGATTCTAACATAATCTCCAGGAGAAAATTTTGCTTTTCTAATAGAAGGTTTCTGGTGTGATTGTTTCAAATTCATCATCACGATTGATTCATTTACACTGTTTACATCTTTTGGTTTGAACTTTATAACGCGATGAATTGAATTATTATAGTCGTGTACCACACTATCAAGTGGTTCTCCAATCCACTTGTAACTTCCTTTATAACTAAAATACTTAAACAATTTGTTTTTTAAAGTTCGTATTAACCTCTCAACAATAGAAGCTTTCGTAACGGAATATGTAGAGTAATGATTTATGTTATATAGATCCATTACTTGCTTAAAATCACAATTGTAAAATTCTGTTCCCATGTCAGTGTGCAAATTTTTGGGGTGTCGTTGAGATTTATTAATAACATTTTTGAATGCTTTTGAGACTTCAACTTTGGTTTTTTTCTTGATAGGAGCACACCAAGCAAATTTCGAAAAACAATCAATAACTACTAATATGAAACGATAGCCCTTGTTGTATTTTTGTAAACTTTGAAGATCTATCAGATCTGCTTGCCATAAATCATCAATACCTTTTAATATAACATGTCTTCTACCAAATGTTTTCTAGCTGTCCTATGAATTTCATTTACTATTGTTTTTATCATTATGAATTGATTTCATAATCTTATCTATCTCCTTTCTCGTGTAATATTCCAATACTAACTGATCTCTAAACCTTAAAATCTCGTTTTTTATTGCAGTGTTAATCAATTCTTCAACCTTGCTTTTACTACATAAATTATTAACAATTTTATCTACATAATCTTTATTCACTGCGTCATCTTTTCCAGTAGGATATTTAAGACCTTTCAATGCCTTTTTCTGTAAATCAAACCCACCATCATCTGTTTTTAATATTTTATCAGCATTATCGAATATATCTGGTAACCGCAATCTTTTATGTACATGATGTCCAAATTTATCAATATTCATTTTGTGCAACCTATGTGCTCAAGGAATAAAACAGTAATGATGAAGTTTTTAAAAGAGATCCTTTTTATTACTTAATAATACCATTTTCTCTAAGTTCTTCTATAATAGATATTATTTCATTATCCAATCCAGTGTTACCGGCTTCACGCGAGGCAATCAAAAGTTTGAGTCTTTCAACTAGTTCATTTGGATCGTCCCAATAAACGTAATCAGTATTTTTATTCCATCTCTTCATAACAGACAATCCATTTCCTTTTGGTAAACTGCTATTTGTACTCGTAGAATCACAGCGCAACTTAAACAATGGTTTTATTATGTATAAATATTTCATTCCTTTATTGCTTTTGATAGGTTTTTTTGGATTGAAATCACGTCTATGAGCATTTGTATCTAATAACATAGTTTTATAGTGTTTTAAATCTTCATCTGTAATCAAAGACCGGTCAGGTCTCTTTTTAAAAGTAATTGTGTTATTCCTGGAGTTATTTTATATTTTTGTCCAGATATAGTCACAAAATTACTTTCATCAACTATAACAGAAGAGTTGCCCATCTTAAGTTTTCCACGATCATTTCTTACACCATAAGGTACATTTTCGAAATTCTCTGAAGATAAGGACCAATCAGATACATTCTTAGAAGATCCCAAAATAGAATCAATTGATTTAAATGATTCGTCCGTAGCGTTTGACTTTTCTAAGTCAACTGAATCATCTGAGCTTTCTTCATCTTCAACTTCATCAACTTCATCATCTTCATCATCTTCTACTTCCTCTTCTTCTTCTTCATCATCTTCAAGCTCATTCTCTTCTTTAGAAATTATATTATTTTCATGTTTATATGCTTTGTCAATACTGATTTTCCTTTTTTTTAGGTTGTAAATCTTCTGAAGAACACTGTTGTCCATTAGTATTGTTTGTATTAATTTCTATCATCTTATTTAAAGAACCGGTTATTGGTTTAAACACCTCTTGCAGAGCATTTGCATTTTCAGTTTCAAAATCGCGCATTTTTTTCACCTTCTTCTTAATAGCTTCTGCAGCATTAACAATTTTTCTTTTTAATGTTTGTTCCATTATTGTAGTTTTATTTTACGTCAAGTATCAAGAAGCAAATCAATAGAAATGAAATATTTAATTAGAAAATCGTTTTATATAGCTACTCAAAAGTAGGGCCGTAAGAAACAGCAGATTAATCGAAGATAATAAATGTATCAAATTTTTTTCTATAACATCCATTATTTTTTTGCGCAGTCTTTATTTATTACTAAAAAGCTATATGGATCAGTCCATATTTTAGAACACATATGACGAAAATCTAACCAACTCATATCGGTATTAACATGTTCATCATATATATGTTTCAGATTTGTTTCGTCTTGTTTGAAAACAACTAATAAATTTGCATTATCTCTCACTAATTGTTTAGGTACTTTTGTATAGGTTTGATTTAAGTAGAAACAATCAATGTTTTTATGTCTTCCCATAGCAAAATAGTCTCGCATATTATTTTGGTTTTCACAAGCAACGTCATCGAATATTATAACAGAATTATATTTAGCGTCTTGTGGGCTCAAGATATTGTCATTTTCATGATACTTTGCAAAGAAACACCAGGTACGTGCTGCAAAACTTTTTCTAAAAACATATATTTTGATTGATGAAGAGTTTTGAATATACATATACATTTTTATAGCGTATTCCATTCTTGTGAAGAAGAAGCCCTATCATTAAATTAGTTTTACCACAATTAGATGGTCCGCATATTATGCATCGAATGCTATTTGGAAAAAGTTTACCATGACGAAGAATATTACTTTTTAGATCTGGACAAATTGTATCAACATTGAGAGTTGTTGATTGTTTTATAAATTTCATTTTAATCTGACCGTAAACAACACTTCTATAATAATGACCACATTTCTATAGATCACTTGTATTTATAAAAGGCGAAGTTGGTGATTATTAGGAAATTAAAAATCAATCGTTTTTCGACAAGCAAACAGCTGAGCTTGCGAATTCTCTTAATCACATCTAATATTCACAAAATCATTTTTTATCATTCATCGTATTGCAATAAAATTGTGAGGTTAAATCATCGAATACCATTGCGGGTCAGTACAAGCGCCAAAAGAAGTTTTAAAATTTACACTTTTCCTTTTAACTTCAAATTTTGGTAGGAATGTGGTCTTTTATGAGGTATACAGGAAGTAAAATAACATAAAACAGGTAGTGTTGCAGAGAAAACCCATCTGTAGTATCGATTGGCAGCAAATACTTATGTTCCGAATTCAAATCAATTTTGTTCCCTAGGGCTAAAATAACCTATTTTGATCCTACTTGACGCCCAAATGCGTGTACATGTTACCAGCCAAACCCGATTTTAGGATAAACTAGTTTTCCTAGGCCATAGTAGTTTATCCTGCATGCGATTAGATAAACCGGTATAGACTAGGCTAAACCGGTCCGTCCGATGGCCGATAGGAGAAACTAGTTAATCCTAGGCTGAACTAGTTGAGCCTTAAATTAATAAATAAGCTTCAGGATAAACTGGTTTGGCTTAGTTAAAAATGATTAAGACTACAGTGACGGAGCTTTAGAGGGTAGAGGGTAACGTCGGACATCCTGTAAACATCGGACACCCTGGAGGCTCGAACACCTAGAGGGTGGGGTGTAGCAGCGGACATACTGAAGGCTTGGACGCCCTGGAGGACGCCCTACAGTGATGTAGCTCTAGATAGAGCGTAAAGGGTATAATCGCACACCCTGGAGGCATCAAACATCTGTGAGGCTCGATTATCCTGGAGGGTGTGGGGTAGCGTCGGACACCCTGAAGGCTCACCTTGCAAGGTCGCTGTCGGCGATAGCTCTCACGAGCTGTCACATTACAGGTGTCGCTGGTCTTTGGAAGCCCAGCCCACGGCAGGCAGCGTCCGAGCTTTTAGGGTGTCCTACGCTAACCCGCACCCTCCAGGGCGTTCGAGCCTTATAAGTGTTTGATGCCTCCAGGGTATACGTAGTGCCTCACTGCAGGGCGTCCTTCTGGGGCGTCTAAGCCTGCAGGGTGTCAATGCTACACCCTACCCTTTAGGGTATTCGAGTCTCAGGGTGTCCGATGTCTCCAAGATGTCCAACGTTATCCTTTACCCTCTAGAGCTACGTCACCGTATCCTTTACTATTTTAAGTAAGCCAAACCAGTTTATCCTGAAATGTAATTATTAATTTTAGACTCAACTGGTTCAGCCTAGGATTAACTAGTTTCTCCTATCGGCCATCGGACGGACCGGTTTAGCCTAGTCTATACCGGTTTATCCAAACGCATGTAGGATAAACTACTTTGGCCTAGGAAAAACTAGTTTATCCTTAAATCGGGTTTGGCCGGTAACATACATAATGATGTCACTCCATGACCAACCTAAAGAAAAGAAATGATAGATAATACATAGCTTTTTTACTTTGTATTTTGATGTACATAATAAATGTATAAAAAATAGCATAAAAATGCTATCGAAATTCAGTTTTTCGATTAATGCTTATTCGACTGAACAATGGCTTGAAACGATTTTTGACCGACATCACTTTATTACGAAAAAGCAGTACATCGAATGACTTACTACTCGACTAATCCAAAATCGACTGAACGATACATCGAAATGTTTAATGTAAATTACCAAATCCACTGAACAATATACCATAAAACGATTAGCAGTTCTGAAGGGCTTCTGGCACAGGTTTAGTGTAGTGAAGCCACGATAGCAGCACTGCTTATGAATCGAAAGAGCTAGGATAGTTACCTACGTTTACGTTACATCATTATCATGATAGGAACGCATTAAAATGATGTTTAGAGGTTAAATTACGATCGTTATTATGTTTTGGATACAATAACATAATAGCACAAATCCTTCAGATTGTAACTTATGTTATTATTATATTAGACTTGTTCCTGTATTTTGTAACGGGTGGCGAGAATAGGAGCCATGGCTGAACAATAGAGCGGTTAGCTATAGTTAGTATTCTTTGACAATAGAGAAGCGAAACAATGGCGGTTGACAGGAGTTGTCATTCAAATCTGTGATAGCGGCGTTGTTGCATTCTAGAAAACCTTCGAGCAACTCGATCTTCCGTCCCGTTCCGGAAGCTAGAAAACTGATAAAATTGTGAAATAATTGCTGTTATCGCTTTAATTCAGTATGTAAAAAAATCAACTGCAAATATTTTAGGGGGTGAACCAGCCCATGAAACTGAACAACTTTCCCCAAGAAACAAAGGTCGAAATATAAAAAAAAATTTTTTGATCCTCCCATACAAAATGTACCAGTCGACTGAGTCAATTTGTATGGGAGGTCCAATTTTTTTTTTATATTTCGACCTTTGTTTCTTGGCGAAAGTTGTTCAGTTTCATGGGCTGATTCTCAAAATATTTGCACTTGATTTTACACCTTATATAAAATGGTGTGATACAATGAAAAACCCCTTTGATTTGCTAGAAAATCCTGACTATTATAGTCAGAAGCGGGATATTTCCAAGTCTATCGTGAAGAAATCTGCGACAAATGACAATCAGGCTTGGATTGGAACCTGGATTGTACGTTCGACTAAAGAAGCGCCGAAATTATTGTGGAAAAAATTCGGATGAAGGCAGTTGCTCGTTGATGTCACGTTTTTTAACCGACGAAAAAAAACGGAGAAGGTTCTCAATTCATCGCGAACTTTTATGTTTTTTATTTTTATTTTTTATGTATGTTCACCGATTACTCAGAGACGCCTGGACCGATTTGGAAAATTCTTTTTTGTTTGAAAGGGTGCACTGTCCAGGTGGTCCCATAGTCATCAGGTCAGGATCTGATAGAAGGATCTTAAGAAATTCACAAATCCTACTTCCTACTAATATTATAAAGGCGGATGTTTGTGTGTGTGTTTGTTACGACATCACGCAAAAACGGCTGATTAGATTGACATGAAATTTTGCACAAATATAGAAGAGCATCCAGAATAACACATAGGCTACTTTTTACCACGGAAAAATGTCTTATTCCTACGGGATCACGCATTTTCCAATATTTTTGAAATAGGTGGCGCGACTGAGCTGATTCGCGTTTTAGAAACTAACAGCGACACCTCTTGGTGAGTAACGAAGCCCAAATTGACTGAATGAATTAGGCTACTCGCCCACGTCCGATAATCGGTGTCCGTTTTTGTAGGAAAAATGGAACGTATTGATTGCAATGGTGTAACGCCCACATCCTACAAATAGTAGGTCAGAAATGAAATCGGTGAATCTCGACCGATCCGATTGTCGGTGAAAAATGGAACACTCTGAAATGTATGCGTAAACGCACACTACTCACCGACAGTCGGCCGCATGAACTTGCTAGAGAAGGGCATATCTCGAGTCGCATTTCTCGTACACATCAATATGCAGCATCAACATATTTCAAATTATTATTTTCTAGTAAAGACTAATTTGCAAATTCAGATTAGTGTCATAATAAAATCTTTTCAGTATCAAAACTGTAAACTTGACAAGAAGACATGAATTAAAAAGAAGAAAGGATAGGTAAGTTGAAGTGGTTAAAAACAGTTACCCGACTTCGGTAGTTTCAAAATTGTATTTTACAATGGAAATCCGCAAGTTGAATTACATACCAAAATACATATGTCACCGTAAAATTACAAACAATCTATCTCGCTAAATTATAATATGTCGGAATATTGTAACCCATTCACACGTATAATTTTTCAGTAGATTACAATATAACGAACCAAAACCGTAAAACTGTGATACGATACGCTGCTCGCGTTCTGATTGATCAAGTCAAGTCTCATGTTGCGAGCGACGCCATGTTTGTTTAACAGCTAATTGCCATCTCGTTGGTTCTCGAACGTAAACTAACAGTTTTTCTTCTGTTTTATAACTCCGTGTTGAAAATTGCTCATAAGAACTTATGAAATAAGAAAATAATCTTATAAGCACTGTTTGCTTAGGTTCGATACTTGTTAGATACCCATCGATATGGCGATCAGCTGTCAAATAAACATGGCGGCGCGATGTACATGACATTCGACCAATCAGAACGCGAGTTGACAATTTTACCGTTTTACTGCATAATATTATTTAATCTTTCGAAAATTGATACGTTAAATGGTGATCCGTGTGTATGTATGTCCTACAATATTTCGACAGATTGTAATTTAGGGAAATATGATAATCTAGCGGTGTTTGTAATTTCACGGTGACACATACATGCATACTTTCGATGGACGGGTTCTTCTTGGGGAAGTCGGGTAAAAGGAAGCGAGATGTAGTGTGGGCGATTTGAAAAATGTCAAAAGGAAAAAGATTATTAGAACAGTATTATTGGACAGAAGGCTAAATAGCATTTGATTAGATAATAAAATAATTTCTTGTCATAAAAGTGGAGAAGCACAATATATAAGACATGAATTAAATTCCTTTAGTAATTTTATTGAGTTCAGTTTATTTAAAAATAAATGAAATAGTTAATTTAGTTATATAACACATATTAATATTGTTCTAAATAAATAGAATAATGTCAAATGAAAAAATATTAAAGTATGAAATTAAGTTTATTCCAAAAGATTGTTGAGATTTATTATCAGCCTTCTAGTAATACAGCAAAACAGGTTATAAAGTAAAATTTAGTCATTCCAAAATCGAAATAATATTTATTTCAGTTCTTGTACGTTAATTAAAAGACGATTACTTACTTGAATTAATCATACTTAGGCCAAGCAGGTCAGTGCCTCGATAGCTATTCCTATAGGTACTAAGATGGAATGGGTTACTATCAACGAGTTCTATTCTATTCTATTTCAGCCTATTGCAGTCCACTGCTGGACGTAGGCCTCCCCCAGGGAATGCCATAAGGCACGATCTCCCGTTTTTGCCATCCAGTCGCTACCAGCCGCCTTTTTTAAGTCATCGGTCCATCTGGCCGAAGGGCGTCCAACGCTACGCTTGCCGAGGCGTGGCCTCCACTCGAGAACTCGCTTACTCCACCGTCCGTCGGTTCTACGACAAATGTGGCCAGCCACTTCAGCTTGCTACACTTCCAGACTATGTCCGTCACTTTGGTATTTTTTCGGATGGCCTCATTCCGGACTTTATCTATTATAGGGCTTATTCTTCTCGGTGATGGATCTGATGAGTGGCACAAGAAAACACACAGATGTGATCATGGTAAAAATATGACGATTTTTTCTTAGGTAGTATAAACCATTGGTTATGCAGGCAAGGTTTCAAAATTAGCATTAATATTGTAGATAATTCAAAAATATTTTTCAAACCTTCATTCTCTAAATTCCGTAGGCGGTGTCCACTCCACTTTTGGCTGTTAAACGCCTTAAAATTGGTACTGTTTCAGTAAAGTCGGCTTTCATTTTGATGAATATAGATGAAGAGTGAACCAAAGTATCATATTATGGCATCGTATATTTTGTTGGGACCATAGTTTAAAAAACAAGCTAACTTAAACAATGGTGTCCACTGTCCATATCAGTTCCGTAAGCACCCCTTTAAAAGCATATCTCTATTCAACTATTACACCTAGATATAATTTTATCCTGCCAGGACGTTACCTCATACTTATTAAAGAAGATTTATTGGTCAGATCTGCATAATATTTACAGAAATAGGCAAAATAAGCGTAGACATTTCAGATCCGTATTTTTGTTTCCCGATTTCATCATACCTATTAAGGTGATTTTTTCCTGTTAGTAACACATTTATTTTTTTTGAACACTGGTATGTCATGTACGACTTTTTACTGAAATTAATCGTATATAGCAATCTGCCTTACGCGTAGTAAGTTTCTTGCAAATTGAAAAAATATGCCTTGGTCATCAGATCCATCACCTCAGATCCGTCAAATTCCGTCATCCTTGCGGTGATGGATCTGATAAGGTGATGACGGAATAAAGAGAATCGATAAAAGTGGACAAAATTTGGTGTCCACAGTTGGCCACTTTTTATCCTAATACATACTTAGGTACTAATCATAGAAGTGAAAATAAATATTTTGATATTGCTAGTACATCAAAGACGAACATAACTTATTTCTTTTATCATTCTTGTTAGCACTGGAGGATTCAATCCAAAGTGGTATAGACCACCAGGAGGCCATCTCAACTATAACATATACGTGAATGGCTCCTTAGCATAACTTGTTCAGCGTGGTGGGTAGGTTTTGCTGGCACATGGAGATCGAGGGTCTGGCGTCCGTGATGTAGACCACCAGGAACTTGGCTAATTTATAAGATATACGAAAATGGCCTAAAAGCGAAAGTTGTTTGGTATGATAGGCTGGTTCTGCTGGTACATGCAAATCAAAGATCGTAATATATATCAGCCTATTGCAGTCCACTGCTGGACGTAGGCGTCTCCCGTTTTGACGCTACCAGCCGCCTTTTTTAAGTCGTCAGTCCATCTGGCCGGAGGGCGGTAACGCTGCGCTTGCCGAGACGTGGCCGAGAACCCGCTTACTCCACCGTGCATCGCTTATAGGACAAATTTGACCAGCCCACTGCCACTTCATCTTGCAACACTTATGTTCGTCACTTTGGTCTTTTTGCGGATAGCCTCATTTCGGATTTTACCCAGAGATACCTAACATAGACCTTTCCATACCTCTTTGAGTGACATGTAGCCTGTGGGCCAGTTGTACTGTCAAGTTCCACGTCTCGGCTCCGTAAGACATGGCTGGTAGGACGCATTGACCGAACACCTTGGTCTTGAGGCATTGTGGCATCTATATTAGGACCATTTTTATTTCTAATTTATATAAATGATTTGCCTTACATGGTACAGAACTTGTCCAAGATTGTATTATTTGCTGATGATACATCCCTTATATTTAAGGTTGATAGACATGCACAGAATTATGACGAAGTAAATCACACTCTTGGACAAATTCATAGTTGGTTTACTGCAAATAATTTAGTTCTAAATGCGAAGAAAACAAAATGTGTATTATTTACTTTGCCAAATGTAGTACATTCATCGAGTAATTATGTACAACTTAACAATGAAAAATTACAATTTACTACCAGCACAGTTTTCTTAGGGATTACTCTTGACTCAAAGCTACAATGGGGTCCACATATTACATCTTTATCGGGAAGATTAAGCTCGGCTGCCTATGCGGTACGTAAAATTAGAGTTTCAAGGTCTAAGTATACGATACTATAACAAAATACCGGAAGATATATTAAGTCTATCAGAAAGTAAATTTAAGTCTGTTATTAAGAAAACTTTATGTTATAAAGCTTATTATAAGTTAGATGATTATATTAATGACAAAAATGCGTGGACTTCTGAAATTCCAGCGCAGCACAAGAAACACGCACTCGTTTTGAATACCAAATCAGGACTTACAAGGAGTATAAAATTGTCATAATCAATTGTAACTTCGTCTTAATCATAATTTGAATTTTATATGTACCTACTTTTATTATATTTGATTTGTTTAATATTGACATTCTAAAAGTATTCTTTGTGAATCTACTTGGAAATAAAAGTTTTTGAATCTTTGAATCTTTAAAAAGATGATTCGAGGATGTGACGCAACTTCCCAAATGCTACCAAGCCAAGCTGCACTCTTCTGGTGATTTCAGCCTCAAAGTTGTCTCTACCCATCTGCAAACTTCAAGGGCAACACCTTCGACGGAGACCGGTTTGGGGATAATGAGTGATTATGTCGTTTTTGTACTTGAACGGACATCGTAGCCATTTGATAGAAGCTTCTCAGCACCTCAACATACCGCCAGTCGACTTGGCACCGCTGCAAGGACTCCACAATACAGGTTTCGATAGAGTCGAAGGCTTTTTCGTAGTCCACAAAAGCCACACAGTGGTTAGTTGTACTCTTTCGGCATTTGAATAACCTGCCTTGCAATATGAACCTGTTCCGGTGGCTAAAAGGCATCAAATCTTGATGCGACAATTTCTGACGACTCTCGAGAATAGCTTGTAGACGTGGCCTTAAGTAGCTCAGAGGCCACTCCGTCTTCCCCGGGAGCCTTCCCATTCTTAATATGTCTGAAAGCCACCCTGATTTCGTCTATACCTACGTCCGGAAGATCTTCTGTACGGTAAAGAGGAGCTCTAGGGTTTGAGGTCGCGACAGGTGGAGGTTTTGCGCATGCGAGGCAGACTACAGATTTCCATAGGAAGTCCTCAATTTCAGCGAGAATATCCGGAACCGATATGACAGTTACACCATTCGAGGTAGTTTAGCTTTGCCAGATGACTCCTTCCCAGTGTCTTGGTAAAAACTTTCGACCCTCGGTTCTTGTCAATCGCCTCCTTTACGAATCGAGTGTTATAGCTTCGGAGGTCGCGTCTTACTATACTTCGGATCTTTTTGTTAAGTGACTGGGGATCTGGCAATGCATTATCTGGCGTATCCAGACTAATTCGCGTCAGTACCAGACCAGGGCCTCATTTGAAAGTTTGGACTTCTAATCTGTTCGCCTTTTACGAAAGTGCTTCGTTCCCACTTCGCGAACAACCCCGACTATGCCCTCTTGGTCCTCGTCACCGTTTATCGGGGTCTCCAGGGCAGCGAATCGATTTTTCACTTCAACTTAGAACTCCTCATGTCCGGATGGGGCAGCTTGGGGCGGAGAACTGGCTTCACCGTGCGGTTTCTTTCTAGCTTGAAGTTGATATTTAGTGTGTTACTAGTCGTTGATCGCTTCCGGTATTGAATCTACTGATCACTGAGACATTCCTAAATATATGTCGTTTATCCGTCATGATGAAGTTGATTTCGTTCTTCGTCCTGCCGTTAGGGCTCTTCCAGGTCTACTTCCGTTTGAGCTTTTTCTGATGAAAGGTGTTTAAATTCTGAAATACAGATCAGTCCCTGCCTGCTAAGGAAGTTGACTAGCATTTGGCCCCTCTGGTTTCTGCTCACGTAGCCATGTAGTCCCAAGCTTGATTCGCCGTGCTCCTGTCCCACTTTAGCGTTAAAGTCCCCCATGACGACAGTGAAGTAGGTCTTAGTGGTTTGGTGCATAGCCTTTGACACGTCATCGTTTAGGGCTTCCCCCTCTTCATCTGAGCTGCTCGAACTCAGCGCATATACCTGTACGACCTAGAGAGAGTACCTCTCGGTCAGCTTTAGTATTAGGTACGCTACCCTCTTCGAGACGCTGCAGATCTCCTTCACTTTGTCACAGACAGCTTTATTGACGAATACCCCTACGCCACCCTGAGATTGCGCGGTCCCTTCCCTGTGACCTGAATCTAGGGTTATCGTGTCCTTCCCCTCTCTTTGGACTTCTGACAACCCAAGAACATGCCACCGTATCTTATTTAATTCCACTTCAAGGATTTGGAGGCTGTCATCCAGCCGCTGACTGCGTTTATTGTAAGTCGCCAGGGTCAGTTTACGGCAGCCGTCGTCCATAGCCCGCGGATTCTTCGCACCCCCTGCCCTACCATAACCCGGGCCGCTATAGTAGCTTGGGGTAGTAGGGCGGCCGGGAACTAGAGGCCGTTTCTTTCTTGACCTATTTATTCACCACGCTGGGCACGCGGGTTGGTGACCGCAGTGTGTGTTTGTGGACTATGTTGTCAACTCGGCAAGCGCTGCTGCCCACCCCCCGGTAGCCCTTTATCGCCTCTTACGATACCCACGGGCAGACTTGGGGTGGTGAAATTCTTTTCTGTCGACACCACACGGCAAAGATCGTAATGCGGAACTCAAAAGCCTAACTAAACTATAAATATTGATATTGATATCTAAACATTTTCTTATTCCCAGCCTCCCACTAACAGAAAGACGCTGGTCTGAAAAAGAAATTTCACGCACTAACAGCTTTCTATTCGTGTTTTAAAGTAAGCGAAACCAAGAAATGATGTACCATTAGCAGGAATGATATGAACAGGGTTTTAGCAAAAATAAACCATGCCATTTTATCAGATCCGTCACCCAAATAGTGGACATTTTATCAGATCCGTCACATAAAATAGTGGGCTTCAATTTTCTTTATGAATATTGTTTTAAATTCAAAACAGATTTGTAAATTTTCCTTATAAAACGATAATGTATGCACATGTTTATGAACATCTTGTCAATACTTGTAAACAAAGCCACACGAATCATTTTTGTTAGATCCATCATACAACCCAATTCCGTTCTCTAGATTCCGTCACAGCAAATAGTGGCCTTGTTATAACTTCGCATTTACTCGATAAAAAAGTGGGCCTCTCACATCATTTTATTTACATTCCTACAAAGAATGACCCCATGCCTTCAAAATAACAAAAAAAAACAATTTGAAAAATGATGACGGAATTCTCAGGAGAACGCGTCCCGAGGAGAATAAGCCATAGAGATACCAAGCATAGACCTTTCCATAGCTCTCTGAGTGACATGTAGCCGGTGGGCCAGTTTTACTGTCAAGTTCCACGTCTCGGCTCCGTAGGTCATGACTGGTAGGACGCATTGATCGAACACTTTGGTCTTGAGGCATTGTGGCAAAGATGATTCGAGGATGTGACGCAGCTTTCCAAACGCTACCCAGCCAAGCAGCACTCTTCTGGTGATTTCAGCCTCAAAGTTGTCTCTTCCATCTGCAAAGTTTGCCCAAGGTACATATATTTCTGGACAACTTCAAGGACTACACCTTCGACGGAGACCGGCTCGGGGATTATGTGTTGATTGAACATGACCCTCGTCTTATCCAAATTCATCCCAAGTCCAACACGTCTCGAAGCAGAGTTAAGACTAGATAGCATTTTTTGCAGGTCCTGCAGCGATTCGGCCATTATGACTATGTCGTCGGTAAAGCATAGATGCTATAAATTGGAAAATATAATTTAATATATTTTTTTAATGTTAATTATATGACATGATATGATAATATGATATGATATTATTATATGTTATAGGTATGTTACTATGTAATATTTTTGAAATAAATAAAGAATGTAGAAAAGAATTATATGATGATAAATGATCGGATTTGACTACTTAGGTAATCAAAGTATAAACTACCAGTGAAAGATTTTCGGCAGTTAGCATTTTTAATTACTTGACAAAGACAAATGTTAAATAATATAACAATCATTATGCATGCATTAATGTAAAATAATAAAGTAGTAATAATACTAAAAGCTAATAAACAAATAATTATTTTAATAATTATAATGTATTTTTATGCAATATTGCTATAAACGATAACACTTACTTACTTACTTACTAAGGTGGCTCAATGACCCAAAGAGGATCTTGGCCTCCGACACCAGAAGTCGCCAGCTATCTCTATCTTGAGCTGTCGTTCGCCAGTCAGGGTGCTGAAGCTGCAGGAGGTCTTTTTCTGCTTCGTCGGCCCAGCGATATCTAGGGCGTCCAACCGGGCGTTTGCCGTTTGGTTTCCCCAGATATGCTCTCTTCACGGCGGCGCGATCCTCCCCCATCCTTTCTAGGTGTCCGAGCCAGCGGATTCGGGCTGACTTAATTTCGCCTATAATGTTCGGCTCGGCCACCAGCTCTTCAAGCTCCCGGTTCTTTCGAACTCGCCAGCTGCCGTCGTCTCGTCTAGTTGGTCCCAGCATCTTCCGGTAGATCTTTTTTTCTGCCACCAAGAGTTTATTCTCTTCCTTCTGGGTCAGTGTTCAAGCTTCACATCCGTACATCAAGATAGGTCTAATAACGGTTTTGTAGACGCGTATCTTGGTTTTTCTGCTAATCAGCTTGGACACTAACACCTTATGTAGGGCTGCGGAACACCTCAGGGCATTGTGTATACGGATATCTATCTCTTCATTCCTCTGGTTGGTATCGGTTACAGTGCACCCTAGATATTTAAATTTATCTACTCCTTTGTAGGTCGTTCCATCTACGTGCAGATCTTTTCGCTTTTGTCTAGGGTTCTTATACCTCCGCATGAGAAAGTACTCCGTTTTATCACGGTTGATGCTGAGACCAACCGATTTGCCCTCTAGCTCTAAAGTTCTGACCATGGCCTCTACATCAGATTGACACTGTCCAAGTACCGCCAGATTGTCGGCATAACCAATTACTTTGTGTTTACCGTTCAACTCTACTCCTCCGTCCAAAGCTAGTACTTAACGTATGGCGTGTTCGAGTACCAAGTTGAACAGTAATGGTGACAGCGCATCCCCCTGCTTGAGGCCAGTGATCACGTCAAACTCTTCAGTGAGGCTCCCCTTCGGCTCTAACTCTCATTTTGCTGGTCTTAGTCGCAACCTCCACCATTTTCACGAGTTTTAGTGGTATTTTAAAAGATCTTAAAATTGTGAAGAGCGTTTTTCTGTCCACACTGTCGTAAGCCTTGGAGAAGTCAACAAAGAGGCAATGCATACTCTGGGCGTACTCCCACCTTTTCTCCATAATTTGTTTGAGGAGGAAGATTTGATCCACCGTACTCCGGTTTCTTCGAAAGCCATATTGATAATCGCCCAGAATATTTTCAGCGTACGGTTCTAACCGGCCCAGGAGAACGTATGATAGCACTTTATAGGCTGTTGGGAGTAGTGCAATACCTCTGTAGTTTCAACATTTTTCCTTGTCCCTTTCTTGTGAATGGGGCATATAATTCCACGTTCCATTCTTCTGGTTGTTGCTCCTTTTCCCATATCATCATTATGATTTCGTAGAGTCTTGATTGCACTCCTCCTCCGCCGTATTTCCATAGCTCTCCTGGTATGCCGTCAATGCCGGGACATTTGTTATTCTTAAGGCGCATTATTGCTTTTCTTACTTCCTCAAAGCTCGGCGGGTCAATGCTACTATCCTCGGCGTCTTCCACCTCAGCCATTGGTTGTTCTATGGAAGGACAGTTTAACAGCTCTTTAAAGTATTTACGCCACATATCCTTGAGTTCTTCTGAGTCGGAGATGAGATTGCCGTCTTCATTTTCGAGTATTTGGACATTGGGCTGATAACCTTTTCGGACTGTCTTCAGTTCTTGATAGAATTTGCGAACCTCACTTGCTCTTAGCAGTGTTTTTATCTCTGTAATTTTACTTTCCAGGTGGGTCCTCTTTGCATGCCGAACTGTGTTCCTAAATTTTTCTCTTGCTGTTTTATACTTATCTTCCCAACATTCATTTTGCTCTGCCAGAAGCCTCGCTTTTCCTCTCTCTTCCATTGCCAGGTCGCATTCCTTATTCCACCATTTACGCTTCTTGTGTCGTTTTTTCTTCCCTAAAATTTTGATTGCAGTACCTTTAACTATTGCTTTTGTTTCTTCCCACGTGTCATTTACCCCATCCTGTACTTCAAGCCCCTGAAAACGGTTGTTTAGCTCTATTTCAAACAGTTATACCGTCCGGAGATTTCCATGTAGCTTTGTGGATGTTTTTGTGGGGAAACATCGTGCTCTTGACTACCATGGATTTTGAGGCTGCAAAACTAATAAGCCTAAGACCATTATCATTGGTCTTTTCGTGTTTGCTGTGTCTTCCTATGGTAGGGACGAATATTTCTTCGCGTCCTACTTGAGCGTTAAAGTCCCCCACGATGATTTTGGTGTCAAATTCAGGGACTTGATCATAAACCAATTCTAGGTCTTGATAGAATTGGTCTTTTGCCTTCTCGTTTGTAATTTCAGTTGGGGCATAGGCGTTGATGATGGTTATGTTGTTGAATTTGCTTCTGACGCGTAATAAGCAGAGTCTGTCTGATATAGCTTCAAATTTAATTACGCTTCCCACAACTCTTTTGTTGACCATAAAACCTGTGCCGTTATAATGTCGACCATCATCTCCGCCACTGTAGAACAGAATTGAGTTGTTGTCTACATTACATTCTCCCTTACCAAGCCACCTGACTTCCTGCAGGGCTGCTATTTGTATGTGGTAGCGGTGCAGTTCTTTGCTCACTTGGTACATTGATCCAGGTCTAAATAAACTTCTAACATTCCATGAGGCAAATCGGAAGTCCGTGAAGCCATGCCGTAGGTCGTCATTGAGATCGGATCGTTTATACTTCTTTGTCGGTTTCATAACAATGTTCTTTTTACATGGGAGGGCTGTTAACCCGCCGCACAACCCCCAAAATGCTGGAGGACCACACCCGTTTTGGTCAGCGAGTCCATCGGACGGCTGTAGCTAGGCTGTGCTACCGACCATTCCCCTATCCGCCACCCAGGGGACGCTCCTCTACGCCGTGAGGGCCAGCGCGAGGAAACGATAACACTAGATTACCTTTATTTCTAAATGAAATACAGAGTAACGATCATAGTCAAAATGTTCGTTAATAATAGCACTTTCATTTGATATTAATTTTATAAGTGGCCGCTAAGCGCCCAACGGCGCCCATTCTCCTTAGTCACTTTAAGATCAAAACTTTCTCTAGATATCAAATAACAAATTTTCAATTTACTACAACAGCTGGGACTACCTATGGTGATATGATATGATAACTTCTTTTCGTGTACGACACCGGGTCGTTCAACGACACGAGGAACCCTGGTGTCAGAGTTTTGTAACTCTAGCGTCTAGATAACTGATAAGTTATAGAAAAATACTCTTAATCAAAGAATATTAATGGGTTTACGAGTATCACCCAGCCTGCGTCTCAAAGAACCACAAGTAAGAAATGCTCTTTAAGCTTCTATGCAAATAATTTAGAATGTTTTCATAGTTAGGACATATTCATAGGAAATGAACGTCGAGTTTTCGCCATTCAGAAGCAAAAGTTATTATATTTTTTGGCGTGGGTTCTCAATGTGCCGGATCCGCGGATCCGCCTTGTGAAAGTGGGGTCCGCAGGCTAAAAATAGCGTGAGATCCGCGGGATTGCGGATCCCGCATTGCGGGATTGCAATCCCTAGACGTGCTACTAACAACAGCCAAAAAGACGGACGTGTGCTTTGAGTCGGTCACAAAATCGGACATAAATCGGAGGAAAAATCTGAGCGATTATCGGTCCTACAAAAAGTCTGACGTGGGCGAGCAGCCTTAGAAGAATCACTAAGACGCGGGTGAAACCGCGGGCCAGAAAGCTAGTTCGTTAAAACGTACTTAGGCTGCTAGCCCACGTCAGTCTTTTGTAGGACCGATAATCGCTCAGATTTTTCCTCCGATTCTTATGTCCGATTTTGTGACCGACTCAAAGCACACGTCCGTCTTTGACTGTTGTTAGTAGCACGTCTAGATTGCAATCGCAATGCGGATCCGCAAGACGGATCTCGCGCTATTTTTAGCCTTGCCTATTTATATCCGCGGATCCGGCACATTGAAAACCACGCCAAAAATATAATAACTTTTGCTTCTGAATGGCGAAAACTCGACGTTCATTTCCTATGAATATGTCCTAACTATGTAAACATTCTAAATTATTTGCATAGAAGCTGAAAGAGCATTTCTTACTTGTGGTTCTTTGACGCAGGCTGGGTGATACTCGTAAAACCATTAATATTCTTTGATTAAGAGTATTTTCTATAACTTATCAGTTATCTAGACGCTAGAGTTACAAAACTCTGACACCAGGGTTCCTCGTGTCGTTGAACGAGTGTCGTACACGAAAAGAAGTTATCTTATCATATCAAAATTAAAAATATGAGATGCACTCACCAGGTCCGCTGCACGATGACTGCCTCAAAACCCTATTTCCCCAATCATGCTTTTTTTGTTTTCAAACAATAATTCACATATTTTTTTTTCGACTTTTTTCAAATCGCCCACACTACATCTCGCTCCCTTTTACCCGACTTCCCCAAGAAGATCCCGTCCCTCGAAAGTATGCATGTATGTGTCACCGTGAAATTACAAACACCGCTAGATTATCATATTTCCCGCTAAATTACAATCTGTCGAAATATTGTAGGACATACATACACACGGATCACCATTTAACGTATCAATTTTCGAAAGATTAAATAATATTATGCAGTAAAACGGTAAAATTGTCAACTCGCGTTCTGATTGGTCGAATGTCATGTACATCGCGCCGCCATGTTTATTTGACAGCTGATCGCCATATCGATGGGTATCTAACAAGTATCGAACCTAAGCAAACAGTGCTTATGAGATTATTTTCTTATTTCATAAGTTCTTATGAGCAATTTTCAACACGGAGTTATAAAAACAGAAGAAAAACTGTTAGTTTACGTTCGAGAACCAACGAGATGGCAATTAGCTGTTATACAAACATGGCGTCGCTGGCAACATGAGACTTGACTTGACCAATCAGAACGCGAGCAGCGTATCGTATCACAGTTCTACGGTTTTGGTTTGTTATATTGTAATCTACTGAAAAATTATACGTGTGAATGGGTTACAATATTACGACATAATATTATAATTTAGCGAGATAAGATAAGATAAGATAAGAATATACTTTATTGCACAGAAATGTTACAAAAACAGAAACGGATTACAAAAAATTCAAAGACATGTACAAATAGGCGGCCTTATTGCTCAGAAGCAATTTCTTCCAGGCAACCATAGGGCATAAGGGGGGGTAAGGGGGAGAACGGAAATAACATCTTTACCGGCCCCAATTGTCAACCTCACCTGCTCGCGCTAGTAGCGGCGGCAGTCTTTCAGGCAGTCGTGGTGCCCCCTGCTAGATAACGGACGAGGCTCTGGCGACCGAACATTGGCGGTATAACCAAACACCCAAGCGGGAAATCGCCTGGAAGAGGTTTCAGCGGCCTTGAAGACTAAATTTCTTCTAAAATGTTTGGTGCAGAAAGCAAGGGGAAACTACTGCACTATTTTCCCAAAGAAAGTCATCATGAAAGTACATAAAAATAATGTGAGAAGGCAATGCGACCCGCTTTGCAACCGGCGCCGTCCTGCGTCCGGGGCAGACGGTGGGAAATGTGCTACCGGCCATGCGGATGTGGTAGACCAGGCTCAGCATGGAAACAATGCTACTGGAAACCCTGTTAAGCTGCGACAGATACAAAATATAGGCACGTGGAATGTGCGCGGCTTACTACAAGCAGGAAAACTGGACATCGTGGAGAAAGAGATAGCCAGATGTAAATTGAATATGTGTGGCTTGAGTGAAACTCATTGGAAGGTCATGGTCACCTTTTAACGGAAAGTAATGTCATCTACTTCTCTGGAAATGATCTGACTACCGAAAATGGAGTTGCTTTTGTCTTACCAAAGCATCTACGAAACTGTGTCCTGGGATACGAGCCTGTAAGTGACCGCATATTAAGTATCAAGATCAAAGCGTCACCCATCAATTTAAACATCATACAGGTATACGCACCCACAACTAGAGCAAAAGATGACGTAATTGAGACATTCTACTCATCTTTGGAAGCAACTATCTCAAAGTGCCCTAAAGAGAAATGCTTATGATTATAGGTGACTTTAACGCAAAAATAGGAGACAATGCGCAACAACTGAGTCATGTAGTTGGTAGATACGGGTTAGGTCAGCGCAATGAACGCGGTGAGCGACTTATACAGTTCTCAGCTGATAACAACTTGGTGATCGCGAACAGTTTCTATCAAAACCACCCAAGAAGACTTTATACCTGGACGTCTCCGGACGGCAACTACAAAAACCAGATTGATTATATCTTGATTGGATCAAGATGGAAGTCTTCAGTCAAGAATGCACACACTCTCCTGGAGCTGACTGTGGATCAGACCATGAATTACTGATCTCCAAAGTACAGCTAAAATTAAAAGCGGCTAGAAAACTTGAAAAGCAAAGGAGGATAGAAATAAAAGATACACCTAAGTTCATAGCAGCGCTTGAACAAAACTGGAGTCATTGGTCCAACGCAGAGATAAATGAAGAAGATCCAGAAACACTGTGGGAAAGATCAAAAAAGTTTGATAGAGGATGCAGTAAGTAAATCCAAGTCACCAACAGCCGTTCGCAAACGCCAACACTGGATGAACGACAGCACCCTGGTACTTGTTGAAAAGCGACGGAGATTGAAGGCATCAGGTGCTGACGTCAGAACTTTAAACGAGTTGTCTGCAAGAATTCAAACGGCTTGTAGGCGTGATCTCAACACAAGACTGCGTACCTAATATATGCGGAGAAATTGAGACCCATGCGGACAAATACGAAACAAGAGATCTGCATCAAAAAATTCGTTCACTTACGAAAACTCTGTCCTCTAAGACATGGGCTATTGAGAACTGTGACGGCGACCTAATAACTGAAATAGACAAAATATCCGAGACCTGGAAAGATTACTGTCAAGCATTATTTCAGGACATGAACTCAACCAACTTTGTCTCGACGGAACCCACCTCAAGCGAATTAGAGCCTGACATTCTTAAAGAAGAAATAAGAGCCGCGATAAAACATCTGAAAAATGGGAAGGCTACAGGAGTGGATGTAATCCCGATAGAAGTAATTAAGGCTGCGGGCGAACATGGCGTCGTAATGCTTCATGCCATATGCAATAAGATCTGGCACACCGGTAAATGGCCGAAAGAATGGGCTCACACTGTGTTCATCCCTCTACATAAAAAAGGGTCTACGAAGAACTGCGGTAATTACAGACTTATGGCTTTAATATCTCACGCTAGCAAAATAATACTGCATATCGTAAATGAGCGTCTCAAAGCATTTTTATCTAAAGAGATTGCTCCCGAACAAGCGGGTTTTGTGAATGGAAAAGGAACACGTGAACAAATATTTAACGTACGTCAAATTGTTGAAAAGGCCCGGGAATACAACAAGCCGACATACATTTGCTTTGTAGACTTTTCAAAAGCGTTTGATTCCGTTAAGTGGCCAGTGCTGTGGAGATCGCTATTGGAAATGGGTACGCCAAAACATCTCGTACATCTACTTAGGCGTCTCTATGAGGATGGAACTGCATCAGTAAGAACAGATGAAGTTTTATGAGTTGCGCGCGCGCCGGCCGAGCGTGCGGTTGTGTGACGTCCGACAGTTCCTACGCTATGCGCGGACATTTTCGAATTTGACCGTTACGTACCTTTCACGGTTTCGCGAGATTTTGTGTTTGATTACGATAGTGCCATTCGTAATTCACAATGCCGGATCAGTGTAAGCTGTTGATAAATGAGTTGCTGTGCTTTGTGCAGTGCAAATCGGTAATTTTGGATGAGCAAAGCCTGTTACAAATATGTGAATCGGCGTTCACGGACAAAGACGTGGAGATAGCAAGGAAAGTACTCGCGGATCTTTCTCCTGCGCACATCGCGACAGGGAGAAGGGAAGAAGAAACGAAGCCTTCAAGATATAATAAACGTCGTGAAGGAACAGGCGTCTAACCAGCAGCTCCCGGTATTTGTGGCTAAGGATCTCCATCGTCTGCCACCGGTGACATTTGACTACATAGACGTCTCAACTTTGCTTAGAGAGATTACTTGCCTTAAACAAGACGTACACAACATACAGTGTGACTATATTCGAGAAGAGATATAGCGGATATTCGCGACCAGGTACAGAACCTTCAAGCTAAGACGAAAGAATTTGACGACAGCAAAGCTGGAAAGAAAACATTAAAACATAAGAACGAAGAACAGAAGAAGAATAAAAGTTCATATTCTGCAGCTACGGAAAAGAAGGTAGACGTAGAAACCGGTACCGCGCGAGGAGCGAGCGAGCGCCCTCAACCGCGAACGACGTTTCGAGAGCTGCGAGCGCCCCGCGCGCCCCCGCGCCCGCGCGCCCCCCGCGCCCCCCGCGCTGCCGGGGCCCCCCGCGCCCCGCCGCCGCCACCGCGCCACTCGCGCCCGCACCCGCCGGTAGCACCTGAAAATACACCTGAAAATATACCACTGCGCGCAACTAGCAGTCCAGCACATAAGTCTCGTTTGACTGTGGACGACACAATTATTGACCACAATATTATTGATACTGACGATAGTTTTACAACAGTTGTAAACAAGAAAACCAGGTATAGATCAATAAAAAACCAACAACAAGGTTGGAAAAGCGCAGCTTACTGCTTCTACTAAGACCTTGGTGGCACCAAGATTGACCTATATTTACGCGTCAAGATTTCTACCTGACACATCAGTAGATGACATATCAACTTTTCTTCAAGAAAGTGGAAAATCTGTTGTAAAAATTGAAAAGCTCACGCAGTACAAAAGTACAGATTTTTCTTCATTTAAATTGACGATATATCAGGCACAAGAAGACTCATTTTTGAGTGAAGAGCTGTGGCCCAGTGGCATTGTATATAGGCGTTTTAAACTAAAACGTAATTTACAGACGCCCGTCGGCACAGAAAATAGTCGCAAAGCAGCTGATGTCAAAACAGGTTAGCTAAGGTACCTTATCTATCTACCTACCAACCTAATCGCAATGAAATCAAGTTTCATCTCATTTAACTGCAAAGGAATAAAACGTAACCGACAACACGTACATGACTTATGTCAACAGTATGATATTATTACTCTGCAAGAACTATGGCTAATACCTGAGGAACTGGATTTTCTACAAACCATTCATCCCGACTTCGCGTATCATGGAGTGTCTGCTGTTGATACGTCTGCAGGCGTACTCGTGGGACGCCCATACGGAGGTGTGGCGATTCTATGGAGAAAGTCGTTGTTTACCAGTGTTACGCCAATTGATACGGGTTCGACGAGGGTGGTCGCCGTGCGTGTGAGCATCGCTGCGGCGACGCCGCCCGCGTCCCTGCGTAGTTTTATTATAGTGTCCGTGTATATGCCTACTCAACACGTAGATAACATCCCACTGTTTACGGGTGTCTAGCGGTAATTAGTGCTGTGATAGAAAATAACAGTGATGAAAACGTAATATGTCTGGGAGATTTTAATGCGGATTTGACACGATCGAATAGTGTCTTTGGACGAGAGCTGAAAAACTACTGTGAGGACCAGAACTGGGTATGTGTTGATGTTTTACTACTAGGACTATCGTCCAACACGTATACTTTCCAAAGTGATGCACATGTTTCGCTTACTACGAGCTGGATAGACCACTGTATAGTGACTGAGTCGGCGCGTTGTATGTTTACGAGTGCGCGAGTTCTTAGTGATGTTTACGCGTCGGACCACTTTCCTCTTGTTTTGGAGTGCGATATTGATATGGTTGTACCTAAGGTTGATGATGTATGCAACGTGCGTGTGAACAGGGTGATCTGGGGCATGAGAAATTCAGACCAAATACGTCACTACTCTGAGTTGTGCGATAAGTACCTAAACGCTTGTACCTGGCCCGCGTCACCCTGTAAAGACGACACAGGGCATTGCAATCCTAAACAATTAATAGAAACTATGTATAGTCAGATTACAGACTGCATGGCGAGGGCTGCTATACATTCCTACCTAGGTAAAAATAAAAGATCTAATAAAAGCAGATTACTGGATGGAACTACCATGTTAGTAGTAGTCATCAAAACGCTCGTTTAGCTTATCAAACCTGGATCATGTACGGAAGTCCACGTCAAGGCGGTCTGTATGATGATATGTGTAATACCCGTAAAATCTTCAGGAATAAGTTGAGGTGGTGTCAGCGAAATGAGAGTAAAATCAAAGCGGATATTATAGCCATGTATAGATCAAAAAATGACTTCTTTAACTTTTGGAAAGAGACAAACAAGCTAAAATATAAGTCAAACTTGCCTATATCTATAAATGGTAACTGTAACCAAAATGAAATTGCTGAAATGTTTGTAAACAAATTCAAGTCATCGAACCCGCTGCCCATACATACACAGAGCGTAGGTTTTCCAACCGTTCCGTCGGACACGGGCGGCGCGCGCCGGGCCGGCAGGGCAGGAGATAAGACGCAAGCGCACGTGCATATCACAGCTGATAAGCTATTTAAGATTGTCAAAAGTATGAAACGCGGCAAATCACCCGGCCATGACGGCCTAAGCGTGGAGCACGTTCTGTACGGTGGTTCATTATTGTATGAAAAACTAAGTTGTCTTTTTAATACGTGTATGGATAATGGTTGTTTACCAGATAAATTGATGAAAACGATTGTAGTACCTATTTTAAAGAATAGAACGGGTGACGTATCTAGCCTGGCTAATTACCGTCCTATATCTTTGGCAACTATTGTATCTAAAATATTCGAACGATTCCTAAACACGCAACTTAATGAGGCTAATATCCCACTGAACTCTGGCCAGTTTGGCTTTAGAAAGGTCTATCTACAGACTTAGCCATATTTTCTCTTAAAAATACTGTTAAGTACTACGTCACTAGAAACACTTCTGTCTATGCGTGTTTTTTAGACCTAAGCCGCGCCTTTGATACAATTAATTATGATATACTCTGGCATAAACTTAGACATACAGGAGTATCTGACAAGGTCACTAATGTGTTACAGTACTGGTACACAAACCAAGAGAACCAAGTCAGGTGGGATCGGTCTCTCTCTGAATCATATAAGTTGGAATGCGGGGTGAGGCAGGGCGGGTTAAGCTCGCCTGTCCTGTTTAACTTATACGTAAATGGTCTTCTGGAGGAGCTCAGCAGCGCCAGGATCGGCTGCCATGTTGGCGGTGTCTGTGCCAACAACCTAAGCTATGCGGATGACATGGTGCTGCTGGCTCCTTCAGCAGACGGACTTCGTCAACTATTACACATTTGTGAAAGGTATGCGTGTGCACACGGCCTTACATACAATGTAGCGAAAACGGAAGTAATGATATTTAAAGCAGGGCAAGGTCCCAGTTGTATACCTGTGATATCGTTGTGCGGTAGTCCTTTGGCTATAGTAAATAAATTTAAATATTTAGGTCATATTATTACCGACTCATTAAAGGATGATGATGACTTGGAAAGACAAAGACGTGCACTCGCGATGCGCGCTAACATGCTAGCTAGGCGGTTTGCACACTGCTCTAAACAGGCGAAAATCACGTTATTCACGGCCTACTGTCAGTCGTTCTATACCAGCCAACTTTGGTACAACTACACGAAGGGTGTTTTAATACTTTTCGTGTGCAGTACAATAACGCCCTAAGGGCAATACTGGGACTACCTTGGCGGTGTAGTGCGACTGGCATGTTTGCTGAGAATGGAGTGGTTGATGTTTTGTTCTATTGAATAGACTGAAATTATCTTTTCATAAAGACTGTCAGATTCAAAAATTATATTGTTGAAGCATTGTATAAAACATGTTACTTAAATGACTTTAATATGATTCGTATGTTTGTCATGTAATAATATCTACTAGTATTGTAGTACTTTATTTATTAATGACGTTATGTACCTATTTTAATTTAATCTATGACATGTTGCTTTGTGACTATTTATATTGGACTTGTGCCTGAAATAAACGTATTTTAATTTTAATTTAATTTAATTTTAATTTTTTTATCCGGAAAATTCCATCCAAGTGCAGAAGTTCGTCAAGGATGCATCATTTCACCTCTCCTATTTAACATCTATACAGAGATGATTATGCGAATTGCCCTTGAGGACTGGACAGATGGCGTTGCAATAGGCGGAAAGAAGATCTCAATCTCAGATATGCAGATGATACAACCCTGTTCGCAACTAGTCCTGAGCTAATGGAAGATCTACTTGGAAGATTAGAGAGCGTCAGTCTTGACTTTGGGTTAAAGATTAATCGTACCAAAACCAAGGTTATGATTGTAGATCGTGTTAAAAATAACTCACCTGAGATCAAACAAATAGCGAATTGCGGAGTTGTTCAGTCATATATATACTTAGGAGCACTTATATCAAACAATGGTGGTTGTGTGGATGAAATAAAGCGACGAATGGCTATAACAAGGAGTGCTATGGAAAACTGAGAAACATATGGCGAAACAGAAACATAACAAAGGCCACTAAAATGCGACTAGTCAGAGCATTGGTGTTTCCCATTTTTCTTTACGCCTCAGAGACGTGGACAGTTCGCGAGAGCGAAAGGAAGAAAATAGACGCGCTGGAGTTGTGGTGTTGGAGGAGAATGCTCGGCGTGTCATGGACTGAATTTCGCACAAACATGTCTATACTCAAAGAACTGAACATCAAACAACGCCTTTCGTCGATAGTTCAAACGCGTATACTAACCTTCTTCGGTCATATTTCCAGGCGTAACAATGAGTCCATCGAACGCTTAGTGGTACAGGGGAAGGTTGAGGGCACGAGAGCTCGCGGAAGATCGCCAATGAGATGGACCGACCAGATTAAGGCTGCAGCCAACAGCACAGTTCACGAGTGCACCAGAAGAGCAGCTGTGAGAGAAGAATGGCGTCGTACAATCAAGCGGGCCACTCAGCATGATGACAGAATGACTACTACATGATGACCACGACCACTCTGTCAAGAGTGCTACGACTAAGAAGAAGAACCATAGGGCATAGGAGAGTGATCCAATATAATAGCGGGAGGCTTTTCTGGCAACTACTACCTACTTTTAATACTAAACCTAATATATAAGAATAAATAAATATGTACCTACTATCTATAAATATACACTAAAATACATTAATATATACTTATAATATAACTTATAATACATATATATATATATAGAGATACCTTCACGGTAAATGTTGATCAGGCGCGACTTCACGCGAGTTATTTGTTGATCCGAAAACACATGTTGATCCGACGTCTTAAGTTGATCCAATGTGCATGTCTGGTAACTAATGTGGCTCCGATCGGATCAACATCTGCACTCAGGGACTAAAAAGGGACTAAAATAAAGTCTATGGAAATGTTGATCCGATATACGAATCCACCCTGCAGTAGTTTTGGCAAATGTTGATCCGATTTGAATGAGCCAATCAGAGCACAGTAATGATTGGATTGGCTGAAATCAGCCGCGACGTTGCCATTTCGTACATTGGCCGCACAAACTTAGAATTTATCTTCCGGCACTTGACTAACATGTTGGCGGGTGCTTACGCATCGGATTTTCCGCATCTTCGGGATCTGGTGCCACGCGCGATCACCGGTTTGGAGGAGCTTGACGAGGGTTCCACCTGATTTTACTCTTAATGGACTTTACTTCCGCCGCTGGTTGATGGCTTTGTACGCACATTTTGTACTTATGGCCTCTACCGGATTTGTACTACCTGATGTGATAATCAGCGGTCCATCGGGCCCGAATTCTTTTGGGTCAAGCTCATCGGTCTTCCCCGGTCAACATCATCACCGCATGGCTGGAAGTCACTCACTGGGCCTCCCTGAAAAGGGCCTCACCTGGTGGCCTTGCTTGCCGGCGGTCCTCGAAGAAGACAAGAGCGAAAGGGTAACTTCCAACTAATTCTGGCGAAAGCGCTCGTATTAAATGGGAATCTGTATACAGGATGTAAAAACGAGGCACCCGCGAAGGCAGCAAGGACAATTGCGAAGGGCGACGGCGAACAGCAACAGCGAAAGGCGAACAGTGACGACGAAGAGCCAGGGTAAGGACGACGTCAAAGGCCCACGGTAAAGAGCGACGGCGAAGGGCGACGTCGAAGGGCGATGGCAAAGGGCGAAGGGCAACGGCGAAGGGTGACGGCCAAGAGCGACGAAAAAGGGCGATGGTCAAAGGCGACAGCCTCCAAATCCTTGGGGTAGAATTAGATAAGATACGCTGGCATTTCCTGGGGTTGTCAGAAGTCCGAAGAGGGAGGAGGGCACGATAAACCTAGAATCAGGTCACCTTTTTACTTCAGGAAAGAGCACACAGTCCCAGGGTGGCGTAGGTTTCCTCGTCAATAAAGCTCTCTGTGACAACGTGAAGGAGATCTGCAGCGTCTCGAACAGGGTAGAGTATCTCGTACTGAAGTTGACCGAGAGGTACTCTCTCAACAGACATTATGCGCCGACTTCGAGCAGCTCAAACGAAGAGGTGGAGGCCCTATACGACGACGTGTCGAAGGCTATACACCTAACCACAAAAATCCACTTCACTGTTGTCATGGGGGACTTTAACGCTAAAATGAAACACGGAGCACGGCGAATCAAGCTTGGGTCAGATGGCTGCAGGAGCAGAAACCAGAGGGCCAAATGCTATTCAACTTCCTAAGCAGACACAGGCCTAGTGCACTCCGCGGCGTAGGTATAGGTAGAGGTGCAAGTACATGCGGCGGCCCCCGACGCCCTCACCAAAGTCCGAAGGATCGCTCTCCAAGCAGTCCAAGGCGTTGCGTATCATTGTCGACGCGCCGATGTTCGTCCGCAATGAAGTCATTCGGACGAACCTAAAAGTCGAGACCTTGGATGAGTTTGTCTCCAAGCTTTTGAATAGGATATTCGCGCGCGCAGACAAGTCAGACTTCGGACACATCCGAGGCCTGGCCCTGTACCACATGCACCCTCCTGATTGGAAACCGTATTCCCGCAAGCTCGCTGTGGTGCAGGAGCTCGCGGAGGTACTGACACACCGGACTGACCTTGGCCGCCAGCTGGTAGCGCGCTGTCATGCTGATAGCGCGTACCAGCCAGCGTCCCGCGCAGGATTGTTTTCACTGTCCAAGCGACTTTACCTGACCATGACCAGCCGGCTGACGCGGGCCCGATTCTCCTTCGGGTCAGGCTCGCCGGCTCCCCGGATATTTCTCTCTTACCGTCAGCTAGAAGGCGCTCACTGGGCCTCCCCGGGCATTGGGGTCCCACCCGGTAGGCGACTCGCTGGTGGTATTGCTGGTCCGTCTGCGACCGGTTCTGTCTGGCTGCACACGGGCCTTAATTTTTGACCCTTCGGGTCGTGGTGAAGTGTTCCCACACTTACCACGGCCCTTTACCCCATGACCTGCCCGTCTTCGCGTGCAGCGAAAGAAACAACCCCAGCAGGATTTTCTCATAAGGCGTCTCCCCGACGGCCTCACGGCCTTCGAGAAGACAACTACGACGACGGCGAGGGGAGAAATCAGTTGGTTGCCGCGCGCCGCACGTTACGCGCGCGCTCCGATGCCGTTCTCATTTCTTTACGAGATTTATTTTATTTTATCAGTTGTGTATTAAATAACTCACCTTCCTGCCTCATTCGTAAATTTTGTATAATAATGCAATTTTAATATTTTGTCTAATATTTGTGCTTTGATTTTTTTTCAATATCCTACGTTTAACGAAACATTTTATTTATGTTTTATTTGGGTGTAGAAATGTACTCAGTAAACTTTTCGTAGGTATTTCATATAAATCTCGAAATTCGCATTCCTACAAAGCGCACCAGCTGTGACCTTCAGAGGTGTTCTGCGGCAGCGATATATTTCTTCTGGTAGCAATGGCATTTGACAGGGTCTGGCACGCAAGTCTTATTAACAAGCTTCCGCCTACGGGCTACCTACTGGACTTTGCAACTGGATCGCAGATTTCTTGAGTGGACGGTCAATACGAGTGGTCCTAGAAGGACGCTCTTCAGATGAACAGGCTATTGATGCCGGCGTCCCTCAAGGGTCTGTACTTTCTGCAACCCTATTTCTGCTGCACATCAACGATATGCTCACGCCCGACACCTTTGGGTATGCAGATGACAGCACGGTTGTTGATAGGTACCTGTCCAGTGCAAAGGCCAGCAATGAATCTACTCCGTCTTGTCGAGAGGCCCTAGTGAGTCGCCTAAACTTGAATCTTGAAGCAATATCCGAATGGGGTGATGCAAATCTTGTCAAGTTTAATGCATCTAAAACACAGGCATGTCTATTCTCCACAAAACGGAGTCCCTTCGACCTGACTCCGACTTTCCGAGGTGTATCCGTACCGATTTCCGACCATCTTGAGCTTCTTGGCATGAACCTTTCATCTGACCTGAACTTTGGACAATATATTGAGTCTTTGGCCACGACTGCAGCAAAAAGACTCGGAATTCTCTCGAAGGTCAGGCGATACTTCACACCAGTACAGCTTTTACAACTATACCAAGCTCAAGTCCGTTCCTGCATGGAGTATTGCTGTCACCTGTGGGACGGGTCTGCCAAATACCAACTGGCAGCCCTGGACTCGATTGAGAAGCGCGCCAAAAAACTCATCGCTGATAGGGCACTTATGGACGCAAAGTTACAGAGCCTCGAACACCGTCGCAAAGTAGCTTGCTTGTCGGTATTCTACAGGATACATTTCGGGGAGTGTGCACAGTCTCTCCATGACCTGATACCTCCGTCACCATTCCATCTCCGGTGCACGAGACGCCGGTTGGGATTCCACCCTTATATCGTAGACATCCCAAAACTGAAGCGCTAAAACAGACGGCTTACCTAGCCTGGGCTGACGCTCGATCGCGCAAAGCTCCGAATACTCGGATTTGAAGAAAACCTACAATAAGGCCTCTAAGTCTTGCAAAAAGGAATAACGCTGAGCACGTTTCAAGCACATCGGCACTGTAGGCGCCAAACTTGCCTCCCATCCTGCTAGCAGTAAGGCATTCTGGTCTCTGGCAAAGGCAGTTGAGACCAATTTCTGCCAGCCTTCTTTGCCGCCATTGCAGAAATCTGATGGGTCGCTTACTTACACTGCGGAAGAAAGCGAACCTGTTTGCTTCCCTTTTGCGGAAAACTCGCGTCTAGATACCGCAGGTAAAACGCCACCAACGTTACCTAAAGTCGGCTGCAACATGCCAGCCGTCTGTTTTCGCCAGAAAGAGGTACTTAAAATCCTGCGAAACCTAGACGTAAATAAAGCGAGCGGCCATGAGGTTATCCCTGCAATTGTTCTGCGTAACTGTGCGCCTGAGTTGTCTCCGATATTGACACGCCTGTTCCGCCTCTCACTGGAGACTGGTGTAGTTCCCCAAACGTGGAAGCTTGCAAACGTGCAACCTGTGCCCAAAAAAGGCAGCCGTGCTGACCCTGCCAATTATAGACCCATATCAGTCACCTCTATACTCTGCAAGACCATGGAGCGTGTACTAAACAATCGGCTCCAGGCTTACCTCGTGAGCAATGATCTCCTTAACGACCGTCAATACGGCTTCCGCCGCGGGCGGTCGACAAGGGACCTCCTCGTGCATGCCACCCACTCATGGAGCGAGGCTATCGAGAGGCACGGCGAAGCCCTCGCCGTATCTCTGGATGTCTCAAAGGCATTTGACAGGGTCTGGCACGCAAGTCTTATTAACAAGCTTCCCGCCTACGGGCTACCTACTGGACTTTGCAACTGGATCGCAGATTTCTTGAGTGGACGGTCAATACGAGTGGTCCTAGAAGGACGCTCTTCAGATGAACAGGCTATTGATTACCGGCGTCCCTCAAGGGTCTGTACTTTCTGCAACCTTATTTCTGCTGCACATCAACGATTTTTACGATCACATTATACTTTGACATTTTTATTTAGTTTAAGTACATCAATGACCTTCTATCTTCAGGAATTGTTGGGTACGCAGATGACAGTACTGTCACCGAGAAATATCTGTCCGGCGCAGGAGCCAGTGGTGATGAAATCCAAAGATTGAGAAAGGCTATGATTGAGCGTACGAGCCTGACGTTAAGTAACGTCTCCCAGTGGGGCGAAGACAATCTCGTCAGCTTCAATGCTTCAAAAACGCAGGCGTGTCTTTTCTCCGCAAAAAGGAGTCCTTTCACCTTTTCTCCTACTTTTCGGGTACATCTGTTCCAGTGACCAACACTCTTCAACTCCTTGGCATGGAGTTGTCCTCTGACCTCAACTTCGGCACCACCATCGAGTCCAAGGCTCAAATTGCAGCTAGAAAGTTGGGCGTCCTGAATAAAGTCAAGCGGTACTTCACGCCTGAACAGCTTCTAACTCTTTATAAAGCTCAAGTCCGATCTTGCATGGAGTACTGCTGTCACCTTTGGGATGGCTCGGCTAAATACCAACTTGCTGCACTGGATTCGGTGGAACGCAGAGCCAAGAGATTAATAGGCGATAAAAAACTGGTGGCGACCAAGCACAGCCTGGCTCACCGCCGCAAGGTTGCTTGCCTATCGGTCTTCTACAGATTGTACTTCGGAGAGTGTGCGCGTGAGCTGCATGAGCTCATACCACCGTCTCCTTTCTTCTATCGGACATCCAGACGCACGGCCGGCTACCATCCGTTCTTAGTTGATATACCCACATTACGCACTAAGCGCTTCAAATCATCTTTCATTATGCGCACGGCTAAAGAATGGAATTCCCTGCCTGCGTCTGTATTTCCGAGTGCATATAACCTGAATCTCTTTAAGTCTAGAGTGAATAGGCATCTTCTGGGCAAGCTCGCTCCACCGTAGATCCCATCTCTGCTCTTGGGTAATATTGGGGTCAAGATAACCCCATCATAAATAAAAAAAAAAAAAAAAAAAAAAAAAAAAAAAAGTACTGTTTGTAACTATGAATTTGATAATCTCTCTCTCCTTGGCAATTATTATTCCCATCTGATGGTGGGGTCTGCCTTTCTCGTCTTCTCTCTCCACTTCGCTCTGTTGGACGTATCTTCTTCAGTAACTTATGAATTTGATAATGTGAAATAAAATATCTAATCTAATCTAAACGATATGCTCACGCCCGATACCTTTGGGTATGCAGATGACAGCACGGTTGTTGATAGGTACCTGTCAGTACAAAGGACAGCAATGAATCTACTCAGTCTTGTCGAGAGGCCCTAGTGAGTCGCCTAAACTTGAATCTTGAAGCAATATCTGAATGGTGTGATGCAAATCTTGTCAAGTTTAATGCATCTAAAACACAGGCATGTCTATTCTCCACTAAACGAAGTCCCTTCGACCTGATTCCGACTTTCCGAGGTGTATCCGTACCGATTTCTGACCATCTTGAGCTTCTTGGCATGAACCTTTCATCTGACCTGAACTTTGGACAATATATTGAGTTTTGGCCACGACTGCAGCAAAAGACTCGGAATTCTCTCGAAGGTCAGGCGATACTTCACACCAGTACAGCTTTTACAACTATACCAAGCTCAAGTCCGTTCCTGCATGGAGTATTGCTGTCACCTGTGGGACAGGTCTGCCAAATACCAGCTGGCAGCCCTGGACTCGATTGAGAAGCGCGCCAAGAAACTCATCGCTGATAGGGCACTCATTGACGCAAAGTTACAGAGCCTCGAACACCGTCGCACAGTAGCGTGCTTGTCGGTATTCTACAGGATACATGTCGGGGAGTGTGCACAGTCTCTCCATGACCTGATACCTCCGTCACTTTTCCATCTCCGGTGCACGAGACGCCGGTTGGGATACCACCCTTATATCGTAGACATCCCGCAAATTCGCACAAAGCGCTTCCTTCTACATTTTAATGCGAACTGCTAAGGAGTGGAACTCCATGCCTGCGGATCTGTTTCCGGAACATTATAACCTGGGCCTTTTCAAGGCGAGTGAATAGGCATTATCTGGGCGAGCATGTTCCATCATCGTCTGCATCGTCACTTAATATCAGGTGAGATTGCGGACAAATGCTTACTTACCCATTGTTTATAAAAAAAAAGTGTCCCATTAAGCTAAACAACTTTTGCTTAGGTGTCATATCTGTATCTCCTATAGTTAAGCAGTGTTCCTGTTGGTACACCTGGTGGCCTAAATCAAGCATGTTTTTCAAACCTTCGAAGTTTATTGGTCAGCAGAAGCATCTCATTAAGTTGAAGAACTTTTGCTTTGGAGTCATATTTTTATCATCTATAGTTTAGTAGGGCTCCTGTTGGCGCACCTGGTGGTCTACATCAGGCACTCTAAACCTTTGATGTCTTTTAGCCAGCAGCAGCATCTCATCAAGCTAAACAACTTTTACATCGAAGTCATAACTGTATCTCCTATAGTATAGCAGTGCTTCTGGTTGCCTACTTCAGGTACTTTAAACCTTCGATGTCTATTCGCCAGCAGAAGCGTCCTATCAAGCTAAACAACTTTTACCTTGGAGTCATATCGGTATCTCCTAAAGTTTAGCAGGGCTCCAGTTGGTGCACCTGGTGGTCTACATCAGGTACTTCCAACCTTCGATGTCTATTGGACAGCAAATGCGTCTCATCAAGCTGAACAAGTTTTGCTTTAGAGTCATATCTCTTATAGTTTAGCAGGGCTCCTGTTGGTGTACCTGATGGTCTACATCAGAGTAGAATCCATTTTTGATAACTAGGAGCCAGCAGAAGCGTCCTAAAAGCTTAACATGTTATGCTTTGTAGTCGTATCTGTATCACCTATAGTTAAGCAGGGCTTCTATTGATACATCTGGTGGCCTATATCAAGTATGTACTTCAAACCTTTGATGTTTATTGGCCAGCAGAAGCGTTTTATAAAGCTGAACAGGTTTTGCTTTGGTTCCATGTCTGTGTCTCCTACAGTTAAGCAGGGTTCCTGTTGGTGTACCTGGTGGTCTACATCAGGTCCTGCAAACCAGTATCTCCTATAGTTTAGCAGGGCTATAAGTTGGTGCGCCTGATGGTCTACATCAGGTACTCTAAACTTTCGATGTCTATTGGCTAGCAGAAGCGTCCCATCAAAATTAACAACTTTTGCTTTGGAGTCATATCTGTATCTCCTAAAGTTTAGCAGAGCACCTATTGGTGCAACTGGTGGTGTACTTCAGGTACTTCAAACCTTCAATATTTATTCACCAGCATAAGCGTCTCATTACGCTGAAAAACTTTTACCTTGGAGTCATATCGGTATCTCCTATAGTTTAGGAGGGCTCGTGTGGGTACACCTGGTTTACATCAGATACTTCAAACCTTCGATGTCTATTCTCCAATATTCATAATATTAAGTTTGGAAGAATGGATATTTGGTCCAAAGCTATCTTTCTTACCTTGTTACTCAAACGAAAAAGCATACTGTGTTATTTGTCACACGAAAAACGCGACGTTGCCGCTTTGTGATCAAGTACCTATTCGTGAAGTTTGGCTCCGGATCTACTTAGTCTAAGTAAATGTGGCATATAAATCAAATATACTCTGGATCAAAAAAATCCTTTTCAGTGTGATTTTTTTGACCGTTAATGGATCAACGAATGTCGGTCAAATCGCTGACGAGTATGTTGAAATCGTGTCAGTGCAGATCCACTGACGTCACACGCGCAGGAAGGCCGGATCAAAGTATATCAGATCGCGCCATGCGGAGCTGAGTATACACCCCAAAAAGGTGGATCAACATTTGTTCTAACTTCACACTGGAGCTACATTTACCGTGAACGGTTCATTATATATTTATAAATATATATACCTACATATTATGTATAAAATAATGACGAGGAAAGTGACAAAGTTACAACCAAAGATCATTATCATCATCATCATATCAGCCATAGGACGTCCACTGCTGAACATAGGCCTCCCCTAAATATTTCCACCTTGTCCGATTAGAAGCGGCCTGCATCCAGCATTTCCCCGCGGACTTGACCAGATCGTCTGTCCATCTCGCGGGGGGCCGTCCTACGCTGCGTCTGCCGGTACGTGGTCTCCACTCGAGAACTCTCCTGCTCCACCGATTATCAGTCCTTCGAGCAATGTGGCCTGCCCATTGCCACTGACTCTCTTAGCTATGTCGGTTACCTTGGTTCGTCTACGGATCTCCTCGTTTCTGATTCGATCACGTAGGAAACACCGAGCATAGCTCTCCATAGCTCGCTGAGTGACTCCTAGTCTATTAAGGAGGCCGACAGTTAGAGACCACGTCTCGGCACCGTAGGTCATCACTGGCATGACACACTGTTCGAAAACTTTCGTCTTGAGACACTGAGGAATTTTGGACGTGAAGACGCTGCGTAACTTCCGAAAGCTGCCCAGCCGAGCTGGATTCGCCGAGTGACCTCCTTCTCAAAGTTAGATCTTCCTAGTTGGACTGTTTGTCCTAGATAGACGTATTTGTCCACCACTTCGAGTATCGAGTTCCCTACTGATATTGGGGTGGGCGCTACATGAGAGTTGGCCATGACTTTCGTCTTGTCCATATTCATCTTGAGTCCCACTTGTTGGGAAACCCGATTGAGGTCCTGTAGCATTTTGCTGAGGTCTTCGAATGACTCTGCCATGACCACGATATCGTCAGCAAACCGAAGGTGAGTAATGTATTCGCCATTGATATTGATGCCAAGTTCTTCCCATTCCAGGAGCTTGAAGGCATCTTCCATCGCATTGGTGAAGAGCTTCGGAGATAGTACATCTCCTTGTCTTACACCCCTCTGCAATGGAATAGCCGCCGTGGTCTGATCTTGTATTCGAACTGACATTGTGGCGTTTCTATACAGGGAGTAACAGAAAGGGTATAACAAGCTGAAAGGAGGTCAAGGTACTCATGAAACTGAACAACTTTCCCCATGGAACATGATTCGAAATATGAAAAAAAAATTTGGACCTCCCATACAAAACCGCCGATGAGCTAATTGATTTACTATGGGAGATCCAAATATTTTTTTCATATTTCGACCCATGTTCCATGGGGAAAGTTGTTCAGTTTCATGAGTACCTTGACCTCCTTTCGGCTTGTTATACCCTTTCCGTTACTCCCGGTATAAACACTTCAACACTTCGATATACCTGTAGTCAATGTGGCACCGCTGTAGAGCCTGCAGTACTGCCCACGTCTCGATAGAATCAAAGGCCTTCTCATAGTCCACAAACGCTAAGTGTTTAGTTTCGTATCAAATACGCGCGGTGCGATTTGCGTCTCGAGTCACTTCTTTTTGAGCGGACGGCGCTGGCAACACTGTTTGTCCTTGTCCCGTCCTGTGGCCGTGCGCTCGCATCGTTGATGCGAATTTTAATTATAAATGGTGTAATTTAGTGTGCTTTCGGTATTCTCGTGTGGTTTTCCTGTTCGGTGGGAAGTGAACCAAGTGGATTTGGTTCCGGCGCTTTGATTGAGAATCACGCGGTCGCCGGCAAAATATAACCTCACTTTTTCGTCGCTCGCGTCGCGGCTGCCGATAGCCACATATTTTTAATTATAAATGATTGGGGGCCAACGGGGCCGATTTCTCATTCGGAGAGAAATCTTTTAGTTATTTTGTGTTAAAAAACATTATGTGATGTCGAACTGTGAACTATAGTGCAAATTGGAGGAAAGGAGTTCGAGAACGAGCGGATGTTCCAGTGCAGTGAGTTTAGGTTATTCCCTATTCCTGTGCTCCTCAAATATCCTGAATACCTGATTCCTGTCATACTTAAACTCACAAAGAAACGGCGTCATAATTCGCACGGTAAGCAATTCGCTGTCAGATTCTGTATTGCAGTGATTTAGCAACATTACGTGGAGTCACCACCCTGATGACCTTTGGTACAACCGGAACTTGGTACATATACTTTAGACATGAGCTGCGATAGTGCAGTAGAATATTAGTCATATTGTAGGAAATTAAGGGCCGTTGCAGACGGATCCCAGAATTTCTCGGCCGGAAACTTTCCGGAACGAAAATTTTCTCATTAAATCTATTTTATTTAGCTATAGTAACGAGCACTACGAATCGTAGTCAAATGTTGTTCCGAGGCTGATCGACCATTTAGTTTTAGATTTTAAGATAACTTTGATTTGCTTCCACTGCGCTAAGATCAGCTTCGGAATCAAACACTAAGCATAGTGGCAAATTGTACTCCTCTGTCTTCTGTACAATCTGCCGCAGCGTGAAAATGTGATCTATGGTACTGTACCCTTTTCGGAAGCCGGCTTGTTCGGGAGGCTGGAAGTCATCAAACCTGCGAGCCAGACGATTCGTAATTACCCTCGAAAACAGCTTGTAAACATGACTCAGAAGCGAGATGGGCCTATAATTCTTAAGGAGAGTCTTATCACCCTTCTTAAAGAAAAGCACCACCACGCTTCTGTTCCATGCTTCTGGCGTCACACCTTCGAACAAGACAGAATTAAAGAGCTTCTGAAGGACTTTAAGTACTGGTGTTCCACCCGCTTTCAGTAGCTCTGATGTGATTCCGTCCTCGCCCGGCGCCTTGTTGTTTTTGAGCTGTTTAAGGGCCATCCTAATCTCATACAAGCTGATGTCCGGGATATCTTCGGTATAGTGTCGGGTAAGTTTTGCTCTAGGGTCTGTTAAGCTATTAACAGGTTTTGCAACTGAAGTGTACAGCTGTCCATAGAACCGTTCGATCTCCCTCAGTACCTCTGGCCTCGTGGACGCTACCCTGCCGTCCTCCGTCTTCAGCTTTGTCAGCTGGCTCTGCCCAATAGACTGGTCCCTGGCGAAAACTTTGATGCCCTTGTTTCGCTCAATCGTATCTTTAATATTTTTAGTATTAAAGTTTCGAATATCGCTCCGCAGGGACTGGCATATCTGTCTGTTGAGCCGCCGATATGACTCCGTGTCATCAGAGGATTGTAGCGTCATAGAACGCCTTTCAGCCATGAGGTTCAGAGTTCGATCGGTTAGTTTTTGAGGTCTATTTTTACGACAGGGCTTAAAGAACTTGGAGCCGACTGTGTGGACAGTTTCCACTAAACTGTTATTAATATCGTCCACGGAATCGCAATCTAGGCAAGCAAAGCGATTTGTAAGTTCCAGTTGGAAGCTTTCCTGGTTTTGAATATGGGTCGCAGATGGTCGGAGCGTAGACTTCACTAGGCGAGACCGTTCTAATTTGACGTTTATGTTCAATGTGCCTCTGACCATTCGGTGATCGCTTCCGGTTTTAACCCTGTTGATCACCGAGACATCATTGAAAATTTGTCTCTTTGTGGCCATAATGAAGTCTATCTCATTTCTGGTAGAACCGTCGGGGCTCAACCAGGTCCATTTCCTATGAGGCGGCTTTCTGAAGAACGAGTTCATCATGTAGAGTTCCTCCTTCTCCAGGAACTCGGCCAGCCTCTGGCCCCTCAGATTCCGATCCCCATATCCAAATGGCCCCACCCCAACTCATCACCGCTTCTCTCGCCCAACTTTGCATTGAAGTCCCCATTACAACACTGTAGTGCGACTTTGAAGCATGTATGGCTTGTGAGATGTCCTCATACAAAACTTCTACTTCATCGTCAGGGTGTTTCGAGGTCGGTGCGTAAACCTGTATGACCTTCAGCGAATATCTTTTAGATATTCTGAGTATCAGGTACGCCACCCTGCTTGATATGCTTGTAACAGAGATGATATTGTTGACGAGGACTTGTGCACGATAAACCCGACACCACCTTGGGACTGTTGATCGCCCTCCCGGTAATAGAACAGGTGACCGGATTTGGGGTTATCGTGTCCTCCTCTCTTCGGACTTCAGATAACCCTATGATATCCCAGTTCAGCCTGCCTATCTCTTCTTCCAGCTCGGCGAGCTTCTCGTCGGTCCTTAAAGTGCGCGTGTTGTATGTCATCAGTGATAATCTACGTCGGTTGTCCGTGGGTGCGTTTGCTTTGGTCGTTTGACGGAGGAGCGCCGCCCGGGGATTCTTAGCACCCCTAGTTCCAGTGCTTGGCCGGCGCCCGTCAACGCCAGTTCTGCAACTGGAGCCGCCGAGAACTTGGGGCCATGGTTTGACTTGTACTGCCATGTTTATTTAGGGGGGTTGGATCGTCACCCGCCACGCTGATCCAGTGCGGGTTGGCGGGTCGCCATTGCCTCGTCCGTTGACCAGCAGGGTGCACCACGGGCAGGTAAGGTTGGCTTGGGCCCCGAAGGTGTTGGTAGGGCCCCTTACACCCCTTGGTAGGGCCCCTTACACCCCAAAGATAGTAATAGCAAAAATTATGATGGTGGAAGAGAAGAGATTGGCTTTCAGACGGGATTTAAAAGTCTCCAGTGATGGTGCCTGTCTCAAAGAAGCAAGTAACAAGTTCCAAAGCCTTACTGCGCGAACAGTGAAAGAATTGGAATAGAAATTAGTAGAGTGAGTAGGGATAGAAAGTGAGAGGCATCGCGAAGGACGAAGTGCGCGGTTCAGAGTATTGGAATGGATATTGAATCTTTCTTTAAGATAGTGAGGAGACAAAGGATTAAAAAGAATAGAGTAAAGAAAAGATAGTAGATGATAGTCCCTTCGCAAGCGAATCGGGAGCCACTTAAGGCGCGCCCGGTAAAAAGATACGTGGTCAAACTTGCGAAGATTAAATACAAAACGTATACAGACGTTCTGTAATCGTTCCAGCTTATTGAGCATCTCCTCTGTCAGATCCGGGTAGGCGATGTCAGCGTAATCGAGGATAGGTAAGAGTAGGCTATAGCAATTTTTGTATTGATCGGCAAAAGATTCTTGAGCCTTTTCGAGGAGTGAAATGAAGCAAACACCTTCCTGCTATCCTCCGCGACTTCATTTTGCCATGAGAGAGTTCGGTCGAACATTATGCCGAGGTTTTTCACAGATTCACTGTAAGGAATCCGTACTCCGGCAAATACAATTGGAGGAATCTGTGAAAAATCAATCCTCGAGATGTAGCTTTGGCTACCTATCACAATCACTTGTGTTTTGGTAGGATTAACCTTAAGGCCATGAGTGCGACTCCAATCAGAAATGCGTGCTAAATCACAGTTCACAGTACGAATCGCTTCTGGAAGCTCCCGTAGATAATGTGGCCTGCGAATAGATTTGCAAATCGTCTGCGTATAGGTGGTAAGAAGAGGTAAGAGAAAGAGATATAGAATTTATAAATATTGTAAAAGAAGAGGACAAGACGCCGCCCTGCGGACACGGCAGCAGTGTCACGCCAGGAGGAGAAAGAATCTTCAACCCTGATGCGCTGCCTGCGCCCGCGAAGGTAGGAGATAGATTATAATCCAGCGTTGTTTGTAATTTTACGGTAACATATGTATTTTGGTATGTAATTCAACTTGCGGATTTCCATTGCAAAATACCATTTTGAAACTACCGAAGTCGGGTAACTGTTTTTAACCACTTCAACTTACCTATCCTTTCTTCTTTTAATTCATGTCTTCTTGTCAAGTTTACAGTTTTGATACTGAAAAGATTTTATTATGAAACTAATCTGAATTTGCAAAAGAGTCTTTTCTCCAATTTGCTCGGAAATGGCGTCATTACTTTAAAAAAAGAATACGTCAATGGGCTCATTTCTGTTGCCAAGGCGCAGAGGACTGTAATAGAAATTGCCGGACTAGGCCGGAAAAAAGGTTCTTTAACTTCACACTTTCGTGATTAGGTGTTTTATGGAACAAAATTTGTTTGAAGTTTGAAGGCTGAATGTGAATTCCCGTGCATTCTTTATGAAACGGAACGTAAGCAAAACCAGCGCATGCGCTTTGCGATACTTTAGAAATTACGAAGTGTCAATTTAGTCATGATTTATTTATGTTTTCTTGCAAATTGGAGAAAAGCACTATACAAACCTCGGCCGAAATAACAATTTCTGGTCTCGTTTACTTTAGAAGGCCTCGACTTCGTCTCGGCCTTCAATGCCACTCGACCAGAAATTGCTATATACTCGGCCTGTGACGTAATGTTACTAGAAAATAATAATTTGAAATATGTTGATGCTGCATATTGATGTGTACGAGAAATGCGAATCTCGAGATATGCCCTTCCTAGCAAGTTCATGCGGCCGACTGTCGGTGAGTAGTGTGCGTTTACGCATACATTTCAGAGTGTTCCATTTTCACCGACAATCGGATCGGTCGAGATTCACCGCTTTTATTTCTGACCTACTATTTGTAGGATGTGGGCGTTACACCATTGCAATCAATACGTTCCATTTTCTCCTACAAAAAACGGACACCGATTATCGGACGTGGGCGAGTAGCCTTAGGCTGCTCGCCCACGTCAGACTTTGTAGGACCGATAATCGCTCAGATTTTTCCTCCGATTCTTATGTCCGATTTTGTGACCGACTCAAAGCACACGTCCGTCTTTTTGACTGTTGTTAGTAGCACGTCTAGGGATTGCAATCCCGCAATGCGGGATCCGCAATCCGCGGGATCTCGTGCTATTTTTAGCCTTGCGGGACCCCACCTTCAAAAGGCGGATCCGCGGATCCGGCACATTGAAAACCCACGCCAAAAAATATAATAACTTTTGCTTCTGAATGGCGAAAACTCAACGTTCATTTCCTATGAATATGTCCTAACTATGAAAACATTCTAAATTATTTGCATAGAAGCTGAAAGAGCATTTCTTACTTGTGGTTCTTTGAGACGCAGGCTGGGTGATACTCGCTGTTGTAGTAGATTGAAAATTTCTTATTTGATATCTAGAGAAAGTTTTGATCTTAAAGTGACTAATAGCCTTAGGCCTTATGGCGATATTTGGCCAAAAAGCTGCATTTTTGTGCAAAAGTAAACCGCTTGGTACAGTTATCTAAGGAGTTGACCGCCATGCTTTCGCTTGCCCTCCTCTAGCTCAGAATAGAAGATGCACATCGCCACTCGCTTATCTGCCATCCGATATAAGTGACCGCATCACTGAAGCTATCGACGCGTTAAGTAGGCTTCAATTCAATGCCACCAATATTGGCTCGTCTTAGAACTTCGGTGTTGCGAACTCGGTCAGACCATCTAATCTTCATGATGGTGCGAAGGCATTTGAGGTGGAATCGATCCAAAGTGCGTATGTGGTGACGATACACACCAGGTCTCGGAAGAGTACAGAAGGTTTGGCAGTACAATCGCCATATATACAGATATTTTTGTGGCTAGTTTAAGGTCGTGCGAGCAGAAAACCTTGGAACGCAGCTTCCCAAATGCTGCAGCTGCAGCACTGATTCTGCTATTGATCTCAGCATCAAGGTCACACTTAGCTGTAATAGTGTTCCCCAGATATCGGAACTTGTCAACCTGTTTCAACATATCTTCACCAAGCTTAATTGTCAGTGTCTCACGACCTTGTGTATCCAGGGACATCACTTCCGTCTTATTGACACTAATCCTTAGGCCGAATTTGCAGCATGCTTGGTGAAAAACGGTCATCAGTTTTTGTAGGCCTTCTGGGGATTCTGCAAGAAAGCACAAGTCATCGGCATACATAATTTCAGTAATAAGTGCATGCGAGACTTTGGTGCGCGCCTTAAGTCTAGCCAAATTGAAAAGACTGCCATCAGTGCGGAAGCGGATGCGGACTCCTTCGGAGACAGTATTTAGGACCTCCTTGACTACTACCGCAAAGTATAAGGCGAACAGTGTGGGCGCTAGAACGCACCCTTGTTTCACCCACAGGTGACGGGGAAAATTCAGACTGTTCACCGTCTACAGAGACGCAGCACTGCATATTGTCATGCAGGAGTCTCAGGAGGCGCACAAACTTCTCCGTGCACCCCAGTTTTCCTAGCACCATCCAGAGAGCCTCACGAGGCACACTGTCGAACGCTTTCTCCAGGTCAACAAAGCAGAGGTACAACTGACGACCTTGTTCTCTGCTTTTTTCCTGCAGTTGACGTACCGAGAAAATAGCTTCACATGTGCCTCGTTCAGGTCGGAAGCCAAACTGGGTTTCGGGCAGAATCTTTTCTGATAAGTCCTTCAAGCGGTTTAATAGGACTCTTGCAAAGGCCTTTCCGGGGACCGATAATAACGAAATACCGCGGTACGAGTTGCAGTCAGATCGGTCACCTTTGTTCTTGTAGAGGGCACTAATGCGAGACACTTTAAAATCGTCCGGGACTCGCTCCTCCTCCCACATTCGAACAAAAAGTTTCCATAACATCGAGTGCAGCTCCGCACCGCCATATTTAAGTATTTCGCCTGGTATAAGTGCATAAGGTCAATGCCAACCGCCCGTTTATTATGCTGCTGTCTGATGGCAGTAACAACCTCATCACACAACAGGGGCTCGTCCAGCTCGGTGGCTAGGGGGAGTTGAGGTAATAAACTGATGTGATGCAGGTTAGCTGATCGATCTACGTTAAGCAGATCGTTAAAATGTTCAGCCCACCGTTTGAGCACATCCTCTTTGCTGGTCAAGAGTTGCGAGCCATCCAGAGACCTCAAAGGCACTTTTGCTCTATGGGGCGTACCTGTCAGTTTACGCACCTCGCAGTAGAACTCCCCAAGCTGGTTTGTATCGGCAAGCCACTGCATCTGACAAGCTTTTCCTGCCACCACTTGTCTTTTATTTGCCGAGACAGCCTACGTAATTCTTGGTCACTTTCTTTGACTGCCGCTACACTTCCACCTCTCCGATGATGCTGTCGCAGGAGCTCTCGATGTTTGTCGAATGCTGCCTTGAGAACTTCGTCATTGTCATCGAACCAATCTTCACTACGCCGGTCTTTTGTACCTAAAGTAGCGGTAGCGGCTTCTATGAGATGACATGACAAATTTCGCCAAGCAGCATTGACATCTACTGTCTCATTTGTTGGCAACAGATTTTCGGTTAAGGTTTCAGCATACTTTTCTCTCATCTCGCGATCTTGCAGCCTATCCACGTTCAAAGACGCAGGCTTTTTTATCATGGATCTACGAGGTCGACGAAGGCGGAGTCGCAGTTTTGTGACAATAAGTCGGTGGTCAGTCCAGCAGTGAGCACCGCGCATGACGCGGGTGATTTGGACTTGACTGATGTCTCTTTGCCGCATAATAGCATAATCGATCAAATGCCAGTGTTTGGATCGCGGGTGCATCCACGTCGTCTTGTGCTTAGCGGCAAGTCTGAACATAGTGTTCGATATCGCTAGATCGTATTGAGCACAGAGACTGAGTAGCAACTGACCATTGCTGTTCATGTTGCCGACTCCGTGTCGCCCCAGAACTCCAGGCCAAGCCTCATAGTCCCGACCAACTCTAGCATTGAAATCGCCCAGCAATAGTATCTGCTCTCTGGCGTTTATGCTGTCAAGGCATTGAGATAGTTCCTCATAGAATTTGTCCTTAATGTCATCAGACTTGTCTAGCGTTGGAGCATAGACACTGATAACATTAAGGTAGTTGTCTTTGTCCAAGTGAAGGCGCAGTGTGGTAACGCGGTCCGAGATGTGAACAGGACATTCTTCAAGTCGCTTTACTAAATGATTTTTGATGGCAAATCCTACCCCTGAATGTCGAGGTTCAGATACGGATGTACCTTTCCAGAAGAAAGTGTATCCCCCTCCATCTTCCACTAGTTCTCCTTCATCGGCAAGATGTGTTTCGCTGAGTGCAGCCACATCCACGTTATAGCGATGAAGTTCCCGAGCTACTATAGCGGTTTTACGTTCAGGACAGGCGTTGCCATCTCTATCAATGAGCGTTCTCACGTTCCATGCGCCAAATGTCATTATAGATGGTGTGTTATTTATTTTATTTTGTTGCGTCGACCACGTGTTAAGTGATGCGATGGCAGCCGTGGTTACTACCACCTTCCAGGAAGGACGAGCATTTGTTTAGGGCACCTTTTCTAGCCCCCCCCTCGACTGAGCGAGGAGAGCAGTGCTTCCCTAACTAGGGCTGCTCTTGTCATCCCAGGTGCTGCCGAATTCGCATTGTCGTCCTGATTTTTCAATGCAAAAGCGACCACGGCGTGTACTCACACCCCTGGGACCGCCTACGTGCAGGAATCAGACAAAGCCTAGCTTGCACCACGCTAGACCTCTCTACTTCAACCCATCGCCGCAGGATTTAGCGTCATCGGAGTCCATTATTCGGAAGCGGTCAGTTGCGCAGGATATATTAGGGTGCGCAGACGTTCGCGCAAACGCAAGCGCACACACTTAGTCCTTCCTCTCCCGGTTCAGTGGAACGGAGAACCGCTACGACTGAAGAGAGGTCGGATGCAGTGTCTGGCCGACAGTAACTACCCGCGCCCTCTACCGTCGCCCTAGGCCCTCTACCGTCGCCCTAGGCCATCCACCTTGCCTTAAGTCAGGGGTACTCATCTCAGTTCTTGGATCGAAAGCTGAGATGTGGTATACGGGTACGCGAACCCGGCTTCCCGAGCTTCTACTGTCTTTGACTACCTTCCGGGCAGTAGTATCCTACTACCTGTATTCCTGCCCCAATCTCACCACATTCCTCCCCAATCCTATTCCTACTTTCCTATCTCTCCTAGATCCAACAAAAGCAGCTCCCTCCTGCTTAACAAACAAAGTCTGTCTCGGCGAGAATGGCAACCCAATGCAGATAGTGCGAACGGGCTTGGCGGACTCGGCGATTCAGCAAGGCAATGTGGATGGCCTAGGGCGACGGTAGAGGGCGCGTGTAGTTACTGTCGGCCAGACACAGCATCCGACCTTTCCTTCAGTTGTAACGGTTCTCCGTTCCACTGAACTGGGGAGGGGAAGGAAAAAGCAGCTCCCTCCTGCTTAACAAACAAAGTCTGTTTCGGCGAGAATGGCAACCCAATGCAGATAGTGCGAATGGGCTTGGCGGACTCGGCGATTCAGCGAGGCAAGGTGGATGGCCGGGACCGTATACTGCAGGACTGGATGCTAGTAAAGCAAGCTTGTGAGCCATCTAGAGATTTTATTACTGGATGGTTGTTTACATCGGGTGAGACGTTTCCAATTGTATCATAATTAACGGAGATTTTAGACAAACATCTTTGCAAACATTTAATAATCAGAATACTATCAAAACCGAAGGTTTTCAGCTGTAAATTGAAAATGAATAAGTGAGTTCGTCCTCAACTATCGTTGCCATCAACTCGGGGCCGGAACGGGACGGAAGATGCGTTGATCGAAGCCATCAACTAGTTATCTACCTTTACAAATTATTACTGATACTGAACGTAAATGCAGCACGTTGGTAACGTTTGTTTATTGTCTAAAACTTATTGCGGTGTATGATTTCGTGATATTTTACCTTTTACAGTAATACGTTTTTGGAACAGCTGCGGTACCTACAGAAATCTTTTCAATTCAGGAGGGATATTATGTGTCGATTTTTAAAATCGTATCTCGATGGCAAAGTGTGTCCCTGTGGGGATGTGTTTCAATGGGAATGTGTCTAAATGGAACTAAACCGATTGTATAAGTCATGCATGATGTCGTATCCTAACCTATCAATATGAAATTATCACAACACAGATAAATCCATTGCTTTACCTTCAGACATATAACGTGTTTCTCATTTTAAATATTTGTCGTTTCGTTTTGCACCTTCAGCAATCTTCGTAGTTAACAGAGAGCTATAACGTACTTGAGACTACAATGGGAACAATATTCTGTGCACTAGGTCTAACTAATAGATGCAGCGTAACCGCACATGTTTGTCATCATAAGCGACGCAACATGGCGTCTCTGCTAAAATTATCCTCGAAAAAAAGTTATGAAATTATTGAGATGCTAGTTTTAGTTTCAAAACAAACAAAATTTACGCGCTCAAGAGCCGGCAAGCAACTGAGTCAGTTGGAGCCGCGTGACTCCACATGGGTGGAACCTTTTGGATGTTAGTGGTGCCATTTCTATACTAGGTACTAGGTAGTTAACATTTGAAACCGGATTGCTAGAGCTGTGAGCGGGCATATATTTCTACTAAATACATGTTATAATTGTGTGAAATTGGACGTTCAGGACGGTGAAGATCCGTGGTATTTTGCATTGTATCTCAACACGCGTAGAAGTTTCAGAAGATTCCTTTGCCACGGCATAACTTTATCTTTGCTGCATCTTAGACGCTGCATACTGTTTGCTTGAACGCAACTATAAAGGAGAAATATTAGATTTGCAGGTGCTTGTACTATAGAGAGTTTACAGAGGGATCGCTTGTCGCATAGCCAAGGTTGATGCAGTCACGCACGGGTCACGTCCGACGCGTGGCGAGTGTACTTGTTGTGTTCAATTTAAATGCTTGCTGTGTTCTATCCGTGTTTTTATACAGTTGCAAAATTTTAACGCCGATAACTGTAAATGCGACAAAGTTTCATCTTCGTAAAACGGTAACGGGAACAAATACCAAAGTTGCACAAACCGGAGAGGAATGCCAGGGTGGTGGTTAGTATGTCAGGAGCTTCGATGGCTGTCGTCAGAGATGTGGACCTTACAAATAACAACTTCTTCCAAAAAAATTGGTACTTTGTCTGGCATGTTTTAAGTTATCCATTTCAATAAATACCTTTACAGCAATTTAATATGGCTAGGTTCAGCTCGGGGTTGAGGTGCAGGTGGATCTGGTGCATGATCGTGATGTGGTCGAGCCGGATTCAATGCAAGAACGTGATGATGATGATGATGTCCCTACAGACATATCCGTCGACGGCGGCACACTGCTTAGTACTTCTTTGTTCGTGAGTACGAATGTGACTCAAAAACCGAGTTTAGATTTGAAGGTTCGGTCGCAAGCAGCGCACTGAAGCTGCCCGCTTTCTTTGTACGTATATATACTTGGGCCAAATATGGCGAATAAAAAACGCAATATGACGTTCGTGGTTGCCTTGAGTTCCTCTGAGCCTTCAGTTCATTCCAATGAGCTTCAAAGTCGTCGCTGGGGCCATGAGGACCATCCGGTGGAGGTCGCGAGCCGTACTTATTCCTAATTTGAGCTCGTACCATTGTAAGGTACCTACACCAACTTGCTGCAATGCCAAAGTTAAATAACTATGAACTATAGTTGTTGCTTGACTTCTTACAAATGGTTTTTATTATAAATATGGGAATAATCATTTATTTGTTAAGAACTATGAGTTTTCAAGTTACTGAAAAGCAAAATAAGCAGAATAAACCCAAAATGTTAGTAAGTACTGTAAAATTGGTGCAGGGTGTTTCGGGTCGTTGCACGACTCGATATTCCACTCGAAAAGAAGAAGAAGTAAAATTGGTTCTTGACTAAGAGTAGTCTTGCAGCTAATGCAAGTTTGCGTGTTGGGAAAAACAGCTTTTACGACGCGTTTTGTGCGGAAAGGCAGATGGTCACAACCGTGTTCATGGGCTTTGGTGAAACATGTTTTCTTTTTTTTCAGTACTATGTCGAGTTCAATTATCCATCAAGGGTCATCATCATCACTATTACAAGGGCTATTTATTACATTACTATCGTCTGATGAAATGCGAAAATACTGCCCTTAAGATGTTCAAAAACCTGAAGACTATTAACACGAGTGTTAGCTACTTCACAACAGCCACTGGTTGGCCTTATTACGCTGTCCTGTGATGTAACGCTGCTAATTCGGTCCTGAAGATGGCGATGCCGATATAATTAGACTATTAAGACTGGTGTAAGATTGCAGAACTCAAAGTTGCAAACACCTTATGGACATTAACTTGCTTACTGGTGTTCCTAAAAGACGTGCAGTCTCCTGTTTAGCAAAGATGGATGTGAAGTTGATGAACTTGCATGCGATGCTGTAAAATAGAGTTTAATGGCCAGATATTGTTAAACAAAATTGTATCGAGCTACTCGATGGAAGTTTACAAGTTATATAGAATTCTAAGCTCTACTCCATTAAAACGATGTATGAAAGGGTTGTTCTGAACACTAAGAAATTGAGGAATATAACAAAAAAGGAGGTGAATCCTAACGATAGTCGGGGAGCCCAAGGGGAAATTCGTGTTGTCACTCAAGCGCAGCATGTGATCGTACAGTGGGATTCCTTGTACCTGTCGGTCAAGTTGTATTGTCTAGTGATTTTTATCCGGTGAGTCAGATTCATGTTGGTTGGCTGTTATGAACTGATTGACTGTTACTGTTGTGCAATGAAATGAATACGGTTGGATGCCGTGACGGCGGTGGTTACTGTGGTGGTTGAAGGGATCATGTCGTACCAAGCCATGCAGCTTAGAGCGGCTGGTTGAAAGGACACATGCATCCGGTTCAACGTTTAGAGTGTATGTGTCTGGTCGAAAGGACATCCAGGTCTAATGGTGGATCGTACCGGGCTACACCCAGGTGGGTTTAGTTGAAAGGACATCTGGTCTGAAATGGATCGTGCCGGGCTACACCCAGGTGGGGTTAGTTGAAAGGACATCTAGTTCTAGACCAGATCGTGCCGGGTCACACCCAGTTGGGGTTAGTTGAAAGGACATCCTGTTCTAGACTGGATCGTGCCGGTCCTGACACATGGTGGTTGTTTGGATTATTGGTGGATTACACGGTTGAGACTTGTGGTGATTACTGATGGATTACACGCTGACAAACTGGACTCGTCAGGTTGGACGAGCGGGTGTTTTGAAATGGAGCGTTGACTGCTTGCGTGATTGTTACAGAGCCACGAGCTGCAGTGCCCAAGGGAAGCGCCCGAGGACGGTCGCATGTCAGTCTGGCCGTGACGGCGCATGCCGTCTCCTTGCTGTTTTCGAAGAAAGTCGCCGGGACAAGATTGACAACATCAATCTGGGGAAGCGTCACGTCTCCGGGGCGCTGTCATGGTTCCCAGATAGAAAACCACCAGCACCCGGAGAACAGGCGAATCCCATAGTTTCGCGCGATCATAAGTGATTTCATGATATAATCGACGGAGCAGCATCAAACCCATGCGATATGGACCATTCTGATGACCGGTTAGATCATACTTCTTTATATTTATTTTCTCTGTGTTTAAAATATAGTCAATACAGTGAGTTAGTGTACCATAAAACCATCTTTTAATCATCTCCACACACGCACCCAATTAGAAGACCAGCTCCCTAACAAACTACAGTCCACATAAAAGCATTGCATTAAACAGTTTGAGTGCAAGTTTTTGATGAATGTAGTGTGCAATTTGGTTGTGACGATGAGTGTAGTCGGTTTGGACTAGGTTTGCGCAAGCGCCAGTAATATGTTGAATTGTTTCCGGTTGTCTGTGGCACTTTCGACATACATCTGTTTCTATTACTTCTTTTAGTATACCGGGAGTAACAGAAAGGGTATAACAAGCCGAAAGGAGGTCAAGGTACTCATGAAACTGAACAACTTTCCCCATGGAACATGGGTCGAAATATGAAAAAAATATTTGGATCTCCCATAGTAAATCCATCAGCTGATATTTTGCATGGGAAGGCCATTTTTTTTTCTTATTTCGACCAATGTTCCATGGAGAAAGCTGTTCAGTTTCATAAGTACCTTGGCCTCCTTTCAGCTTGTTATACTTTCTGTTACTCCTGTATATTTTGTAATTTCTCGTGTTAATTATTTGATCCTGTTGCAAAACCTTCTGTTTCGGAAACAAGTATCCTAGAGTTAACCATTTATTTGATGCTTCTGAATCGATGTGGTTCTGATCTAAATCGTGTAAATGCCTGCCATGTAACTCTTTTTTCCTCCAGGCTTCCATTTTTTCGGTGCTTCGTTCGGTAGCTGTCTTAAATATTAAATTTTTATCTTTGAGATTCAAGGGCGTGAAGTTGTCGTCTGTTTATTTTCTACTGTGGCTTTGTGAATCATACTAGTTTCAGCTTTTTGTAAAAGAACTTTCTTAAATTAACCAGTTGGCTTTCCCACAGTACCTTCATAAATCTATAAGACCTCTTCCTCCCTGGTATCTTCTAATGCTGACTCTTTCTATTGCGGATTTTGGGTGGTGTTAATTAAATTTAGTAAGGGTTGTCCTAATTTTTATTTCGAGGTTACTGATGTCTGTGCGTGACCACTTCACTATACCAAAAGAATATGTAAGAACGGGTATGGCAAACGTATTTATAGCCTTTTTTTTTTACTGTGAATTAGTTTGTCAGTGATTTTTATTACACAGTTACAGTTAGTAGTACATAAGTCAAAATATTAATTATATACTTACATAATTTATCAGCACAAGCTTCGTCAAATGGAAACCAAAATGTATACTTTCAGCATCACGCGTCGTCGTCAAGTGAGTATTAAAATAAAAAATAAAAACTCTATTCAAAAAGACCCCCCCGGGTCACACCCCGCCCGAAGGTCCCCAGAACACTGGCAGCATTGCCCCGCTGAATTGTAATTGAAACTCTTTGGGCAAGGTATGAACCGGAACGAGGATCTAACCCTTTTTCCACCAGTCGGCGACCAATCTCGGTTATAAACTTCTTTGCCTCGGACCCCCATACACCTGTTGTCTCCACGGCCACGGGCACAAATATATACGACTGCTTGAGGGCCGCGTACTTTGCGTGTTTTTGTCTGGCCGCCATCTCAGCTGCACACCCTGCACGTTGCTTAGTCCCTGAAATATGACAAGCTGCAAACGTACAGCAACAGGTCGCGTCCCACAACAGACTACGGCCACGCTCCCAGGGGATCAAAGTCAGACCGTCAGGGCGCTTACCGTCAGACCTGGAAAGTCCCGAAGGTTCCAAGACACAGGGTATGTTAGCTGAGACGAGAGCCCGACGTATCAAGTCATTTAAGGCGTGATGCCTTGACAAACGACCCGCTGACCGCACACAACTTAGACCGTGGAGACCATCCGCTCCTACCATAGCCCCGCAAACACACTGGTGGGGCTCACACATAGAGCAACCAAGGCGTAGAGCCGCTGCCAATCTTAGTGAATCGTTATCCTTTATTAGATTCCGTGAGTTTAAGGATCTTTTGCAAATTCGGTTTAGTCTCTTAGTAAACTCAGTAGTAAGTGTTTGCTTTAACTGCGTATGATTAACAGTTTTTCCTTCCTAAATATTTATATAGTTCTCCATCTTCCATTGCAGTAATTTGTTCTTCGTTGTTAATTTTATGATTTGTTTCTTTTAATTTTCCTCTGTACCTATATATTTAAAGTTTTGCATTTATCTAATCCGAATGACATTTTTATATCTTCACTAAAATTTGCTGTCGTCTGTACTAAATTATCCATTTCTCTGACTGATTTACCAAATAACTTAATGTCATCCATGTACATTAAATGGCTGATTGATACATTCCTTGTTAGCTGATAACCTGAATTGTTTTTTGACAAAAGGCGTGATAGAGGATTCAGCGCCATACAGAACCACAGCGGACTCAGAGAATCGCCCTGAAAAATGCCATTTCTGATTTGAATTTCATCCGTTTCTATACTAAAAGTATTGGATTTTAAATTGAGCGTCGTTTTCCAATTCGACATGGCACCTTTCAGGAACGATATAATAAGCGGATTGATTTTGTAGATACTAAGTATTCTGAGCAACCAGGTATCATAGTCTAATAAAACATGGTCTTTCCTTCCCAGAGAAACACAAGTCAACGTCACTTAGTATTGCCACTTTATTTCAATAAAATACGTTATGGGGTAAATTCAATCTCAGAACAATGGGTTAAAATATTTCTTAATAATTTTATAATTTAGATTTACGTGTGTATTAACTTTAACTTTACAGCAACACTTAAATTTTATTTATTAGTTAACAGTATCATATATGATTTACAAAAAACATCATAAGAGTGGGTAATTCTGGTAACCCACAAGCATGATGACGTAGTCTTGTGTTGGTCACGTGGTTCACGAGTCTCGGAAAGAAATACCAGGCGGAGTATCTTATTATACCATGCCAGGTATGAGGTACACTGTCAAATGCTTTTTTATAGTCTATATATGTGAGAAAAAATAAAAATGAACGGAACGTAAGAATGCTGAGTGAAAGGGAATGGATGTGTGTGCGAGAGAGAAAAGAGGATACGAAAAAAAAGATGGACGCAAGTGCAGTGGTGAAGATTTTGTAAAATTCCAATAAGATAAATAAAAGCAGTTTTTTTAGTAGTGAAACTTGAATTTTATTCACATACACGAGCCCACATATATGTTATGTTAAGGCGTTCCGTTTTCCATACAAAAATTCAATGGAGTTATGTATGTAAAGGAGACAAGAGTCGGTTTAAAAAACTTGATGGGGAGTCCCGTGGGTATATAAGATTGTCGCAAAACAATAAAAAGAATTTTTAAATCATCAGATTTCCCCGTAAAAAGCGAGTCGCCACTCTACGAAAATAGATGGAGCTACTGCTGCAATAAATACGTTTAATTTTATTGTGCAGAAAATACTGATTATCTTTTAACTATAAGTAGTTTTGCGACAAATTTACGTGTGCCTTCATCATTCAGAATAAAGTTTCTTTAAAAAGAAACTCTACAGCTCATGTGTAACCCGACTGAAGTGCAGTTTTTCGTTTGTATGACGTAACGAACCACCTTAAGGTTTCTATTGCGTAAAGGATATAATCAAATCTAGGCCCCCCTCTCGGTAACGGCTAAGAATCTCATGAAATGTAAAAAAGATGATACGTTTTTTGGATCAAAATCTTATATTAATCATCTTCAGACGAAACGGGAATCACAATTTATGTTAAAAAGTATATTTTTGTGTTTTATTCCGGTCAAAATTCTGGTTCCTTGATTCTGCTGACATCTGTGACACAAACATAAAGTAGGTACTAAGAGCAACTAAGAGGAAATAAGGGAAATAAGGGTAAAATGGAGTAGTTTTTAGAACCCAGGATGCGTAAAAACAACTACAGCGCAGACAATCTCCTGTGTATGCCGAGTGATGCCGGCTTAGAAAAGCATCACCCCAATTCTACCCGTGGGTGTCGAAAAAAGCGACTAAGGGATACTCATCCAGGTAATGGGCAGCAGCGTTCCCTGTTAATGCACCATCATGCACTGCGCTCGCCAATCCGGCTGCCAAGCGTGGTGAGTATGGCAGTACCCCCCGATAGGGGGAGGCCCATGTCCAGCAGTGAACTGTTGTTATGTTATGTCATGACATATGATTTATATACTTGCAGACTTTATTAAATAAATAATAATAATAGGCAAGCTGCCACTGGCATTAAAACGGCAAAAATATAACAGACCATGCCACAGGAACTGCATAGGGTGATACGAATTCGTATTAGGAAACTTCTTTTGCAATGTCTTTAAACTTCTGATCAGGGGTAGGTACCATTTTACCCCAACTACCCTGCAAGTATTACATACTCTTTGAAACTCTCATAGAGAATAAAACTTCTGGTTACTTCTGCATTTCCTCTTTTCCTATTGTCATCAAATTGTCATTTGGCAAAAGGAAGTATACCCGCACACCCGCAACGTACTCGCCGTACACGCTGAATAATGCGGATGACCTCGCACACCTAACCGCAAGCACAGCCGCATCGAATAGAATTGGTGTTGCCAAGAGAGTACTTTCCTCCCAATTTAATGGGTAATTTTGCCGTATGTGTGTATTTTTCGGAAATTTATTTTAACTAATAATTGCTGTCATTTTACGCCAGAGGCACGTTCAAGCAGCCAACTTTCGTAACTGCAGAACTTTCTCCGTGCACCACGCAGCTTGCCTTTGTTCCCATATGTCCAACTGATCACTTCTACAATAGAACAGGTCGGAATATTTTCTACGTTCTTTGTTCTACGGTGGAACAAAACTTTTGAACATATTACAGGTCCCGCTGTTTCAACTTTTAAAAAATATTATTGTTCAAGGAAGTAGAATGTGCAGAAAGGCAAAATGCCAATACGTCAAAGTAGCAAAATGTAAAATTGCTAGAATGTAAACGTAACAAAATGCAAAGAAGAAGCAGAAAACATTTTGTCCCAATGTCCAAATGTAAAGGCAACAGAATGTCAATTGAATTTAAAAGGACGAAATCTGAAATATTAAAATGTCAAAAAAGCTTAAAATTAAAGTGGCAAATGTCAAATAAGCAAAATGTGAAAATGTCATTTGGTTATTCTTTAAGAGTGACATAGACACCAAAATCCTTGAAACTTTCGAAAAGAAAAACTGGAACACGGACGGTGAACAGCAGACTTTACTGGGAGGTAATGTTAATGGGACAGTCTGGCAGCATTGACAAAACTGAATCTTTTAAATGGTTACACTGTCCGCGTGCGCTGATGACGTCATCAGCATTATAGTCTATGATTAGCACTGGCTGGGGAATCCGTTCGGTTAGGCGCGTGCGGCTCGGCAATATTTTCGAGGTTCCACAGATTTTCATACAAAGAATCCAAAATTCGGCGAGTGCGTTGTGGGTGTGCGGGTATAAATACTTTCACCTTATAACTCGTATCAAAATTCTTAGTTAGGTTATGCCATTTTAGGTTAAGAATTATTTTGCGTCGTTTCATCAGTTTCCCGTTAGATAATTAAAAACTAAGTATGCCACCATGATCTAGATAGTGTAAGAAATACATTACTATGAGTTTAATTACTAGCCATTTCGATTTAGGCCCCATTTCGAGGGGCCTAACCTTGTATGGGCATATGATTATCACCTTTGCGTGTTTTAAAATTGTTAAATCTATTGTCAGTTGTTCTTTGCAACCTCTGTGGTTCTGTCGGCATCCTTTTTGTTCTTCTGCTAATATCCGGAGCCGGAACGGGACGGAAGATGCTCGAAGGCTAATATATTGTTCGATTCTGTTCGATTCAATGTGCAATACTATTTTGTTCGTAATACAGGATGTAATTAATTTATAAAAAGTTGGTAAACATGTGATGGGTCTATATTGTGAGGGGTCAGCTGTATTTAAACTTTTAGGTAGCATGAAAGTTATTCCTTTAGTTAGAAATTAATCCAGTAACTTTGTACATTACAGTCTGCAGATTTTTGCCGTTAATATTGTCATATCATAAGGTACCCGAATGACAGTGCCAGCATCAGCTTACTATTGATAAATTGAGTTAAGAAAACTTGGTGTGCCATTGCGCACTCTGCCAGAAGTCCTTGGGAGACCCCTCCAAATATACCCTTCCGACACCCCTAACCTATCTCATCTAAGGACTTTCGGCAGAGTGCGCAGTGGCAGACCAAGTTTTTACCATAATTTGTCAATGGTAAGCTGATGCAAGAACTTTATTCGAGTTCCTTATGATATGACAATTTTAACTGATAAAATCTGCAGAAGTTATCGAATATTTTTATATTTAGGAGAATTGTGCACAGAACAGAGACCTTCTATCCAACTGACCTATACAAATCGAATCTCCTAATCATTACGAGCATTTCATACCAAGGCACCATCAAAATCAAACCAGTGGGGGAAAAGATATAGGCCAGTTTTCATACACTTTACCTGCAATTTCACACTTTTTGACAGGATTGTGTACAATACAGAGACCCTCCTCCTCACTGACCTATATGACTCAAAGCTCCTAGTTATGGAGAGCATTTCATATTAAGGCGCCATCAAAATCAAACCCGGGGGGAATAAGATATTATAGGTCAGTTTTCATAGACCAAACCTCCATTTCAAACTTTTTGATAGGATTGCGTTCAATACTGAAACCCTCCACCCAACTGTCCTATATGACTCAAAGCTCCTCATTATGGAGAGCATTTCATATTAAGGCACCATCAAAATCAAACACGGGGGGAAAAAGATATAGGTCATTTTTCATACACTGGACCTACAACTTCAAATGTCTGAAACACTAGGATGCGGCAAGTTTAGGCCTTGCAGACCTTGTGATCTATTGTCAGAGTGATCTTGGCTATTATGTTGTGGTGGTCGCGTCGTGGTACCCGATGAGATAGTTTAGGGGTGTCGGAAGGGCATCTTTGGAGAGGTCTGCCAAGCACTTCCGGCAGGGTGCGCAGTGGCAGACCAAGCTTACATATTACATAATTTTTCAATGGTTAACTGATGCCAGCACTTTCATTGTGGTACCTTATGACATAATTTTTACGAAAAAATATCTTCAAAAAATGTCGATTATTTTTATGTTTCGGCAGGATTGGCTCTGGCAGACCTGGGTCATACGACTTGTTTAAGTCTTGGTTAACGATCCGAACCTATCGTGATACCTTATGAGATAGCCACTTACCCCCTGGGCTCTCCAACTACTATCGAAGCCCTGTACTTTTATTATCGGATGTTAAAAAAGAAAATGAGACGTGTGAACGATGATTTTTGAGTTAAGCTACGAATAATGAAGTAAAAAAGATAGGTATAGCAAAAGTTAATAAGTTTATTTGTTAGGAAATTGAGTAAAATTCAAAATCAAAAACTTTAATTAATTTAGCTCTCTCGGAAGGTCCCGGTTGAGGATCGTTCGTATCTGGATCGAAGTATTGAGATGGCATATCTCCATCAGGGATGGTGATGAAACGTCAGCGTCTTGTGCCCACAAGTCATCCTCCATTTCGACATTGGACAGATCGTCGTCTTCTGTGATATCTACTATTGCAACATCAGGTATATTGTTACAAGAGGCCCCGCTGCAGTTCCTGCAGACTAATGAGCATTTCAATCCTGCCTTCTTGCAGCTGCACGCGTTTAAACAACCCTTCGTGCAGCCGCAGGAAATCACCCGCAAGAGGTATTGTGCGGCTGCATCTCTGGTCATCATTTTTGGTTGAGGTCTTGTGACGTAGATATCCACCTCCAGAAGAGAGGGTTCAGTGTGACTCCCAAACACGTCTGTAAAGATTATACATAAAAATAGAAAATGATGAATGATATAATGTAATGTGTATTACGGATGCAAGGACAAATATTTACCTGATGGTATGTCCGGTAAATTTATATATCGAATCCCGCGCTGGCACTCTTCCACTTCTCCTGTAACAAGACCTCCAACCCCTCCGAAGCCACAGGACTGCCCTCGTCACCTGGACAAACCACTACATCATCAGGGCGACAAACCTCCACCATCAACACTGGCAACTTGCTAGAAGACCGGCCACTGACAAACCTCAAGGATTTGAAATTCGAAATCAGAAAGACGACTGGAACATTCTCGGACGCCTAGCAAGCATATAAAAGCCGCGTCAGCTGCCAACCTGACAGTTCTTGATCAGCCACTGAATACTCCAGCAGGAAACTCAAGAGTACGAACAAGGGTGCAGGCCGAGAGCAGGCTCGGAGGGCTTGAGTCTTCGGCGCGGTGAACTCGACGTTATGGACTTCAGCAGACATAGTTGCAGTCTTGTACCACAAGTGCGCTCTACAGCTACCCTGCGAGTGTGAAGAGGAACCCTACGTGTGCCACGCGTTACCCTTCAAGGCCTTCTCTCGTACCAAGAGATCTTGTAGCTATTTATAGACAATAAAATCCCCCTCTTTTATCCACTATCTTTTCCTGCCCCGGCCCCTCACTGCGCGTGAGGGCACCAGGCTTGTTAGGGCGTCTACACACAGGACACTCTACCTACACCTACTCATTCACGCCCCTTAGGGGTCACAGGCACTCATGCTAGCGAGACCACTCCACCCTTCCATACCTAGCTACTAAGTTACACCTGCGGTTACCTCGGTTTCTTGAGTACCGGTGCCTCTTAGAACCTAGGTAACACGACAACACGAGCTATTGTAACGGAACGTGCTGGATGAAGCGATTGGCGGCAAATGTCAAAAAACGTCATTCATAAAAAAGGACGCCGTGCCGACTTAGTTTTCATATTCGTAAAAGTTTTGTTTAAAGTATTTTCCTGTGAAACTGAGAAATAAAAGACTGTGAGTGCATAAAATTGACTTCTGTTTTATTTTTCAGAAGTTGGATTACAAAGGAACCTGAAAATGAAGCGTTTTAAGCAAAAAGCGACAGTGCTTATGCACGAGCTACAAAACTGCTCGGCTTTCTACTGTAAACAGTGCAGGATCAGTCCGTATAGAAACTATAAGACCTCCAAGCTATGTGCCTCCTAGGCTCGACTCGGACGAAGATATACGACCAAATGTACTGCTGGAAAGTTTGTTGACACAAAAGTTAGAAAAGATGGTCCAAAATTGTGTCCAGTCACGTCCGACGCGCAATTTGTCTGGTGAGAAGATAATTCCTACTTTTGATCCTGATATGAAAGAATGCAATGCTAAAGAATGGTTAGCAAAAATTGACCAGCTGGGACTGGTCCACAAATGGGACGACTATTCAAAGATAGTTATTATGCAAACACGCCTAGCTGGTCGCCTAGATAGTTATGATCGAACTTGGGAACAATGGAAGGCCTTACTATGCTCTGCATTTCCACGCAATTGTGACTATGCTGTGATTTTAGAAGAATTAGTAGCAAGGAGAAAGTTAAAAACCGAGACATTCACTCATTATTACCATGAAAAGCTTGCTATGTGTCACCGCTGTCGATTAGATGATACTGCTTCACTATCTTGCATTATTAGAGGCTTACCTGCTGACTTACAAAGCAATGCAAAAGCTTATAAATGTGATACTCCTGAAGAATTTTATACTGGATATTTATCAGCCTTTGAAAGTTATGAGCAAAAAAATTATCCAAGAAGTACCACTTATCATAATGATTATCTTAAGGCAGAAAACAGAAGACATGTCAACCCAAATAATATTCTGTTTACTTCTCGACAAAATGTGCAAGCAAATACAAGAAAAAGCTGCTACCGGTGTAATTCCAATGAGCATTTTGTTAAGGACTGTCCAGTTCCAGACCGGCGAGTTTGCAAAATTTGTGCTCAAACTGGTCATGTAATGAACAATTGTCCTAAGCTAGACACTTTAATTGCAAAAAATAAAACTGCAGCAATAAACATTGTTCAGGATATAAATGACATCTATAGAAAGGAAATAACAGTCAATGGAATGAAGTTTGATGCATACTTAGACTCCGGAGCTCAACTGAACATTGTAACATTGAAGATGGCTGAAAAATTAAAGGTATCAATTATGGAGACAGATACAATGTTAAGAGGTTTTACTGGTGATGTTGTGCCTGCTATAGGAAAAATAAAGTTGTCCATTAAAGTTGATCAAATGGATTTTGATACTACAGCAGAGGTGACACATTTGAAACTACCTGGTGATGTAGATATGATGGTTGGACAGCCTTTTATTAACTCAAAAGGAGTACTATTAAAAATAAGACACAATACAGTTATACTAGAAAAAGATGATGAAGAAGAAAGAGATGATAAATTTAAAGTTACACTGCAGACAGACAAAGGGATCGCAAACTGTAGATGTGAACATTATTGGTAATACCGCTGATGGTAATGTGTGTACAACTCCAAAAATATACGATATGAATGGCAATCATTTTGCTGTCCCTGCAACCTTAACCTCGTGAGGCCCAACGGCCTAATTTTAGGACATACGTTCAGTAGTCCTTCAGGCCCAAACTGAATTTAAAAAACATCAAATATCGGCCCAGCGGCCTAATATTTATAGGACATAAATTTTGAAGTCAGATTATTAATTTGAATTTTGCCGCCAGCTCGAAACTAGGTTTAAATTGGGTTGTACGTGAACGCATCTTTAAAAAAAATACATATTTTGACATATTAAAGAAAAAACAGCTGTGATTTTGACCTGAAAGCTGAGCAAGATGGCTGATTCAAAAAAATGAGTTCAGGGAATCTGTTTATTTCTATAAAATCTGTTTATTTTTTGGATAAAAACAGAAAGCAATTTGAAGATAAATGAATAAATATTGATATTTTGGCTAAATTTAGTAAAAGTATGTAATATTCAATTACATATTCTGTCCCAAATTTCTATGTCCTAAAATTAGGCCGCTGGGTCTTAAAAAAATTGAATTTTCTAAGCTTTCCAAGGTCAAGACATAGTAAAACAGCTGAATTTAGATGAAGCTCAATTCTAAGATAGTGGCGGAAATTGGAATATTTATAATACTGCCTATGAACCTGATCTCAGGCTTCACAAAACACATCTTCATCATCATATTGAGTGGTTTACCGAGTCTACGAACGACCCGATGAACCCTGGAGTCAGAGCTCTCAAACAGCCTACTATTTAACTCGAAGGCCTCTGATGAGGTTATACAACAATACCTAAGTAAGGTAGTTTAAACAGCATATGAGTTCAAAGGCTTAACGTGCGCTCCGAAGCACGGAACCATCTTTTTTACGGAAAAATATTTAGATTTTCTGTTGTCATTGCAACCCAACGTCCTAAAAATAGGACATAAGTCATTTAGGTTTTATGAACCCTGTCAGATGCTCTTAGTGATAATAAGCAACACACAAAAATTTGGAGCCGGTATCAGGTCATTAACACATTATTTTTGCACATGGAATATCTGGGCCTGAACGCTGTTGCCTAAAATTAGGACATTGGGCCGCTATTACTACTTGTCGTAAAAATACGTGGGCCTTACGAGGTTAATGAGAGGAACTACTGGATGTCTACGTGTATACAATTTGGGAGAAGGAAGCCTGACCTGGAAGAAAGGAGACTTGATTGTACGTGCTAGCCAGTGCGAAGTAGCACCTGAGTGGGAGGCTAAAGATAACAACAACACAACTGATGCCAGTTCTTCTGAGGTGAGTGCAATATTAATGCATGCATACCTGACCTGTTCTGTATCTGGCTGTGTGCATCTGCACGTTACTGTTGACCGACCTGATCTGTATCTGGCTGTGTGCATCTGCACGTTACTGTTGACCGACCTGATCTGTATCTGGCTGTGTGCATCTGCACGTTACTGTTGACCGACCTGATCTGTATCTGGCTGTGTGCATCTGCACGTTACTGTTGACCGACCTGATCTGTATCTGGCTGTGTGCATCTGCACGTTACTGTTTACTGACCTGATCTGTATCTGGCTGTGCATCTGCACGTTACTGTTGACCGACCTGATCTGTATCTGGCTGTGTGCATCTGCACGTTACTGTTTACTGACCTGATCTGTATCTGGCTGTGTGCATCTGCACGTTATTATTGACCGACCTGATCTGTATCTGGCTGTGTGCATCTGCACGTTACTGTTTACTGACCTGATCTGTATCTGGCTGTGTGCATCTGCACGTTATTATTGACCGACCTGATCTGTACCTGGCTGTGTGCATCTGCACGTTATTATTGACCGACCTGATCTGTATCTGGCTGTGTGCATCTGCACGTTACTGTTGACCGACCTGATCTGTATCTGGCTGTGTGCATCTGCACGTTATTATTGACCGACCTGATCTGTATCTGGCTGTGTGCATCTGCACGTTACTGTTGACCGACCTGATCTGTATCTGGCTGTGTGCATCTGCACGTTACTGTTGACCGACCTGATCTGTATCTGGCTGTGCATCTGCACGTTACTGTTGACCGACCTGATCTGTATCTGGCTGTGTGCATCTGCACGTTACTGTTTACTGACCTGATCTGTATCTGGCTGTGTGCATCTGCACGTTACTGTTGACCGACCTGATCTGTATCTGGCTGTGTGCATCTGCACGTTATTATTGACCGACCTGATCTGTATCTGGCTGTGTGCATCTGCACGTTACTGTTGACCGACCTGATCTGTATCTGGCTGTGTGCATCTGCACGTTACTGTTGACCGACCTGATCTGTATCTGGCTGTGTGCATCTGCACGTTACTGTTGACCGACCTGATCTGTATCTGGCTGTGTGCATCTGCACGTTACTGTTTACTGACCTGATCTGTATCTGGCTGTGTGCATCTGCACGTTACTGTTGACCGACCTGATCTGTATCTGGCTGTGTGCATCTGCACGTTACTGTTTACTGACCTGATCTGTATCTGGCTGTGTGCATCTGCACGTTACTGTTGACCGACCTGATCTGTATCTGGCTGTGTGCATCTGCACGTTACTGTTTACTGACCTGATCTGTATCTGGCTGTGTGCATCTGCACGTTACCGTTGACCGACCTGATCTGTATCTGGCTGTGTGCATCGGCACGTTACTGTTGACCGACCTGATCTGTATCTGGCTGTGTGCATCTGCACGTTATTATTGACCGACCTGATCTGTATCTGGCTGTGTGCATCTGCACGTTACTGTTTACTGACCTGATCTGTATCTGGCTGTGTGCATCTGCACGTTACTGTTGACCGACCTGATCTGTATCTGGCTGTGTGCATCTGCACGTTACTGTTTACTGACCTGATCTGTATCTGGCTGTGTGCATCTGCACGTTACTGTTGACCGACCTGATCTGTATCTGGCTGTGTGCATCTGCACGTTACTGTTGACCGACCTGATCTGTATCTGGCTGTGTGCATCTGCACGTTATTATTGACCGACCTGATCTGTATCTGGCTGTGTGCATCTGCACGTTATTATTGACCGACCTGATCTGTATCTGGCTGTGTGCATCTGCACGTTACTGTTTACTGACCTGTTCTGTATCTGGCTGTGTGCATCTGCACGTTATTATTGACCGACCTGATCTGTATCTGGCTGTGTGCATCTGCACGTTACTGTTTACTGACCTGATCTGTATCTGGCTGTGTGCATCTGCACGTTACTGTTGACCGACCTGATCTGTATCTGGCTGTGTGCATCTGCACGTTACTGTTGACCGACCTGATCTGTATCTGGCTGTGTGCATCTGCACGTTACTGTTTACTGACCTGATCTGTATCTGGCTGTGTGCATCTGCACGTTACTGTTTACTGACCTGATCTGTATCTGGCTGTGTGCATCTGCACGTTATTATTGACCGACCTGATCTGTATCTGGCTGTGTGCATCTGCACGTTACTGTTGACCGACCTGATCTGTATCTGGCTGTGTGCATCTGCACGTTATTATTGACCGACCTGATCTGTATCTGGCTGTGTGCATCTGCACGTTACTGTTTACTGACCTGATCTGTATCTGGCTGTGTGCATCTGCACGTTATTATTGACCGACCTGATCTGTATCTGGCTGTGTGCATCTGCACGTTACTGTTGACCGACCTGATCTGTATCTGGCTGTGTGCATCTGCACGTTACTGTTTACTTACCTGATCTGTATCTGGCTGTGTGCATCTGCACGTTACTGTTGACCGACCTGATCTGTATCTGGCTGTGTGCATCTGCACGTTACTGTTTACTGACCTGATCTGTATCTGGCTGTGTGCATCTGCACGTTACTGTTTACTGACCTGATCTGTATCTGGCTGTGTGCATCTGCACGTTATTATTGACCGACCTGATCTGTATCTGGCTGTGTGCATCTGCACGTTATTATTGACCGACCTGATCTGTATCTGGCTGTGTGCATCTGCACGTTATTATTGACCGACCTGATCTGTATCTGGCTGTGTGCATCTGCACGTTACTGTTGACCGACCTGATCTGTATCTGGCTGTGTGCATCTGCACGTTATTATTGACCGATCTGATCTGTATCTGGCTGTGTGCATCTGCACGTTACTGTTTACTGACCTGATCTGTATCTGGCTGTGTGCATCTGCACGTTACTGTTTACTGACCTGATCTGTATCTGGCTGTGTGCATCTGCACGTTATTATTGACCGACCTGATCTGTATCTGGCTGTGTGCATCTGCACGTTACTGTTGACCGACCTGATCTGTATCTGGCTGTGTGCATCTGCACGTTACTGTTTACTGGTTTACTGACCTGATCTGTATCTGGCTGTGTGCATCTGCACGTTACTGTTGACCGACCTGATCTGTATCTGGCTGTGTGCATCTGCACGTTACTGTTTACTGACCTGATCTGTATCTGGCTGTGTGCATCTGCACGTTACTGTTTACTGACCTGATCTGTATCTGGCTGTGTGCATCTGCACGTTATTATTGACCGACCTGATCTGTATCTGGCTGTGTGCATCTGCACGTTATTATTGACCGACCTGATCTGTATCTGGCTGTGTGCATCTGCACGTTATTATTGACCGACCTGATCTGTATCTGGCTGTGTGCATCTGCACGTTACTGTTGACCGACCTGATCTGTATATGGCTGTGTGCATCTGCACGTTATTATTGACCGATCTGATCTGTATCTGGCTGTGTGCATCTGCACGTTACTGTTTACTGACCTGATCTGTATCTGGCTGTGTGCATCTGCACGTTACTGTTTACTGACCTGATCTGTATCTGGCTGTGTGCATCTGCACATTACTGTTACCGACCTGAGCTATAACTGGCTTTGTGCATCTGTATCTTAAGTACCATATATTTACTAAAACTCTCTGGTTGAATTGATTAGCATTGATTATAAATTTAATGGTAGCTATTGTAAGTCCACACTGTTACTGTCCATCTATATATACTCTTTAACAAGTATTGCAGTGATTAGTAAATTATTTTTATATTTTTTATTTATCTTGTATCATACAAATCGACTGGCTAAACTGGATAGGAAAATAAGAAGAACTTTCCCTTCTTACTTCATTTAAAAAAAAAAAAACAAATTTAATATGTTATTTTTGTAATATTAAATACCTAGACCCATATTCTCTTACAGAATACTGGAAAACAATACAAACCGGGAGATGACAAAAGCATATTAAAAAACAAAGAAATACTGTCGCTGCATGTCGATATTGATCATTTACGTCGTTGTAAAATCGCAAACAAGCTTTTGTCAGAAATCGATGTAGTAGGCTTGTCGGAAACTGATCAATGTCGTTTATTCAGACTGCTTTTAAAATATGAGGACTGTTTTTCAAAAGGCACTGAAGACTTAGGGATGACTAACTTATCAGAAATGAAAATTGAGCTCACCTCTAAAACTCCTGTCTTCCACAAACCATATCGCCTCGCTCAGAATGAATTAAATATAGTGCGTGAGAAAGTAAAAGACCTCTTAGATGCAGGAATTGTTAAAGAATCAGAGTCAAACTATGCCTCTCCAGTTATATTAGTAAAAAACAGGTGATTACCGTCTCTGTGTAGACTATCGTGCATTAAATGCAGTAACAGTAAAGGATAGATTTCACTACCGCACGTTGATGATCAGCTAAACAAATTAAGCGGGAAGTGTTACTACACGAACTTAGATTTAGCGCAAGGCTACCACCAAATACCGATGTCTGAGTGTTCAACTAAGTACACTTCATTCATTACACCGGATGGACAATGGGAGTATACACGGGTACCCTTTGGTCTGGCGAATGCACCTGCTGTGTTTCAGCGCACGATTTATAAACTACCGGGTAATTTGAGATATGAAGAAGTTCTTACCTTCATGGATGACTTACTGTTACTTTCGGTGAATGTGGATGATGGATTAGCTAGTTTGGAGAAAGTTTTACAGCTTATGAGAGACGCACATTTAAAATTGAACATTGATAAGTGCGCCTTCCTCAGACAAGAAGTGAACTATTTGGGGCATGTGGTGACTCCTCAAGGCATACGGCCTGGTGATAGAAAATTAGATGCCGTGAATAACTTCCCTGCACCGGTCAATGTTCATCAGGTTCGTCAATTTATAGGACTATGCTCATATTTTCGGAAATTCGTTCCAAATTTTGCACTCATTGCAAGACCTCTAACTGAACTAACCAAAAAGAATGTGACATGGAAATGGAATGACGAACATATACAAGCGTTTAACGAACTGAAAGACATACTTACAAGTAAACCTGTTCTGGCTTTGTACAATAGAGATTATGAAACCGAAATTCACACGGATGCTTGCAAAACGGGTATCGCTGCAATTTTACTCCAAAAACAACCTAGTGGCGAATTGAAGCCAGTCGTCTACTTCAGCAGGGTTACAACTAAAGAGGAGATGGTCTATCACAGCTACGAATTGGAGACTTTAGCCGTGGTAGAGTCTTTAAAACGATTTAAGATCTATGTAACCGGAATTCACGTGAAAATTGCAACAGATTGTTCAGCTGTCAGAAGTACTCTCACGAAAAAAGATCTAGTCCCACGCATAGCACGATGGTGGCTACAAATCCAAGATTTTGATATGGAAATTGTATATCGTCCTGGTACGAGTATGAGGCATGTTGATGCACTCAGTCGCAATCCTGTTCCTGATGTGTTGGCTATCAGTAATGCGACTGTTTCTGATGTGTTGGCTGTCAATAATGCTGATGATTGGTTTCTATCCGCCCAATTACAAGATGTAAAACTGCAGTCAATATACAAAGAGCTAAAGAGTGAAAATCCAAGTGATGACGCAAAAAACAATTATTGCATTCGTGGTGAACGAATTTATAGAAAGACATTGAATGGAGAACGATTGGCGGTACCGAAATTGGCAAAATGGAGGATAATGAAGACATTTCATGATGATAGTGGGCAATCAAAGCTGAGTATTGGTTCCCTAGAATGACTCGCTTTATAAAGAAATATGTTTCGGCGTGTCTCGACTGTCTATTCAAGAAAGGAAACTATGGTGCAACAGCTGGCAAAATATATCCTATAACAAAACCTGTAACAGCGATGCATACGGTACACATCGACCACATGGGACCCTTCCCAAAATCTCAAAGAGGATATCAGTATGTATTGGCCATTATAGACGCCTATACAAAGTTTGTTGCTGTAAAACTGACAAAGACGCTCAGATCTATTGAAACTGTTGCATCACTACAAGAGGTGTTCGCGATTTTGGGTTTACCGGATCGGATAGTCTCGGACAGGGGACTTGCTTTTACCAGCAGATATTTTAAGGACTTTTGTGTCACTCACAAAATACATCACACATTGAATTCAGTAGCAACTCCGCGAGCAAACGGACAGGTTGAGCGGGTAAACCGGACTCTACTAGATGCTATTAGGACTAGTACGCAAGAACCAAACGATTGGGACAAAGCCATACCCGCCATTGTGTTGGGGATTAATTGCACAGTTCACGATACTACAAAATTTACGCCTTACGAGCTGATGTTCTCCAGAAGAAAACCAATAGTACCAGGATTGGTAGGAAATCGGCAAGAAGTTACTGTAGAAGAAAACGTAAGCAAGCAACAGAGAATATCAATAAAAACAGGAGTATATGAAGAAGAAATGCAACGAAAAGAGGAAAGAAGCTAGGAAATTTAAGAAGGGAACTAGTCTTATGGAATAAAGCTCCTACTAGCACTGAAACGGGTGTAAATCGTAAAATTGACAAACTTTATGCAGGTCCTTATAAGATTGTCAAAATATTCATGAATGACCGGTACAAAATTAGCAGTATCAAAGGAATGAAAGGGTACAAGAATTTCATTGCTATAGTACTATCACTGACTAAATTCCATATAGACATGACAAAGTTATGCACACGTTCTTTGATTCCAAAGTTGTTTGACGCAAAAACCCACTCACACATATAAAGAAGCGCGTAGTAACAGAAGTGTAGCAAAAGAATAAGATGACTAATAAAACACGTTCTATTAATGACTAATAGTAAAATGGGTAACAAAATTTCGCACTCAGTGGTAATTGCTGGAGTGGCGGATTGGTTATGATAGCGGAATAGCAATCACAGATGTCATGGTTCGTATCTTCATGGATCGACTACTTTTTATTTTTACTTTTAGCTTTAAGATTTTTTATCGTAAATAAACGAAAGTAAAGGCAAGTGTTATGTAGAATTTTCACCTTGACTTTTGACTAAATAATATTATGATTGACCTCTGAGGATTTTCTATGCTTTTTTCTACATTTTAAGTAACTGAGTATTTTTTATTATTTTGAAATAATGTTTTTTTCACGGCTTAGAATAGCATCACCCTATTTCTACCCGTGGATATCGTAAAACGCAACTAAGGGATGACTCCAGGGAATGGTCAACAGCGTGCAGCCTTCAGAGTCATTCTATGTCGTAGGTTTATAACAAAACTGGGTTTTTGTCCAAAAAGCTAGGCTTTTGAGATGACAAAATTTTAAATTAACCTCTGAGAATTATCTATGTTTCTTTAACATTTTAAGTAACTGAGTATTATATATTTATTATGAAATAATGTTAGGCTTAGAAAAGCATCACCCCATTTCTATCTACCCGTGGGTATCGTAAAAGGCAACTAAGAAATCAATCTAGGGAATGGTCAGCAGCGTGCAGCGTTCAGCGTCATTCTATGTCGTAGGTTCATGACAAAACTGGGTTTTAGTCCAAAAAGCTAGGCTCTTGATATGACAAAATTTTAACTTAGGTTTTGCCATTTCTATTAATCATAAACCTAAACCAATTCAGTTTCTTAATCAGAGACCGGGATATGACTACATTATATGTTTTTGGCAATAACTTCATCTTAATCTTACTTAATCTTCTTATCATACTTAATCCTAAAATAGTTTAGGTTCATGATCGGAAACCTATATATTGTTATAGGTTGTCGATCAAAATCCTAACATTAATTAAGGCTTATGATATAATAGAGTTTTAATGTTGTTATCTACTGGTCTTTGGTATTTGGTCAAAAACCTGGTTTTATTAACATCGCTGCGACATATAGCATTGACGTTACCCGTTATCGTAGCGATTGTTCTGTGGTTTTGAATTTAAAGCGGTTCTATTAAGAGTGAATATCGAGGAGCACGCGTTGATTTGCAAGTGTGTGAGTAAGGCGTGTAAGCGATTTTAAAAGTGCATAACTTCAGCGTGACTATATGCACTTTTTATTATGGCTGTACCAGCGGAGGCGCTTCGACCATATAAAAGTGCTGTAGAGTTTGAATCTGATTCTAGTGAGGGTGAAATAGTAGATAGACAAGACCTGATTGATTTACTGGAAAGCTAGTGAGCCTAAAGTATGATTCTGTCCAGTTAAGCCAAATGCATAGTTGGTAAGGTTTTATACTGTACTAATGCTGAGTTTTGTGAATACCTATGGTATTCACTTTGTAGGATAGCCGATGTAACGGAACGTGCTGGATGAAGCGATTGGCGGCAAATGTCAAAAAACGTCATTCATAAAAAAGGACGCCGTGCCGACTTAGTTTTCATATTCGTAAAAGTTTTGTTTAAAGAATTTTCCTGTGAAACTGAGAAATAAAAGACTGTGAGTGCATAAAATTGACTTCTGTTTTATTACTATACTAGCACATTCCGTCGGAGGTAATTGGAACTTTATCCCGCTAGAGTTGTTCGAGGGACGTCTAAAATAGAGAAAAAATTGCCAAGTTCGAAAAATTTAAAAACTTTGAAAGGCTTAATCTCGGAAACTATTGGGTATACAGACAGAGACAATTCTAGTATCATATTGTAGCAAATTTAGTCTTCTTTAAAAACATCCTAATAAAGTTTTTTCAAAACCTAATCCTTTATATTCGGGTTATAATCGCCAAAATTTAAAAAAAAAATATTATTTCGCAGTTTTTACGATTTTTGACAAAGTTGCATTAGGCCAACATCATAAACAAGTCTGCAAAAAATCAGAACTACCGGATTTGACGCATACTACTCCATACTTTCAGGTGACAAAGTTACTGGGCTAAATGGAGGAAGTTGAGCATTATGTTTGATTGGTAATTACTTTCGCTATCACTTCATGCAACGATGTAAACTTTTTAAGCCAGAAGTTATGTACCCCATCTGCTCCCGCCGCTTTCCAATTCTTCATCTTCCTTGTGACTTCTTCTATATCTTCTTTATTAATCTCAGTAAACTTCATCTCATCTATTTTATCCCATCGTTCTTCCTCTTCAGCTATCCAAGCCGCTGTTTCATTATGCTGTGTCCAGCAGTGGACTGTTGTGGCTGTTATGGTATGGTATGGTGTACTTGTTTCCCAGATTTTACCCCAATATTCTTTAAGATTATGTACTGTAGGTATTTCATTTATATTATTGCTTTCATTACTGTCTCTGCTGTTCATAGACCTGTAAAACTGTTTTTCATTATTATTGAAAAGTTTGTTGTCATTCTTTCTCATGAGTGACTTTTTATATCTTGATAATCTATGAGACTTTAATGCGAGTTTTTGTTTTAAAGTATCCAAGAAGTCCTCTGGTTTTGTATTAACGTTTTCGTGAGTAGAGTGAACTTGGATATTTTGGAAAATGGCTTCAACTTTTGCTACTAATCTGTTTGACCTGTTTCCATTTATACAGGGTGTTAGGGACGGTGTAACGAAAACTTTGCAGGCGTGCTCAGATCATCAAACTGAACAACTTTTACTATGGAGCCAATGGTGGGAAACGAAAAAAAATTTCTGACCTCCCATACAAAATTCACGATCAGCTGACTGACTTTGTATGGGAGGTCGGAAATTTTTTTTCGTTTCCCGCCATTGGCTCCATAGTAAAAGTTGTTCAGGTTGATGGTCTGAGCACGCCTGCAAAGTTTTCGTTACACCGTCCCTAACACCCCGTATACCTTGTCAAACGTCCGATATCTGCTCTGAGATTCTTTATATCTTTTTCCAACCTATATTGCCAAGCTGGTGTGCGGGTACCAGTTTGTCGATTGTTTGAAGTTGTGTTCGTGTTTTCTATTATTTTATATCCTAACTGTCTACTTATTATTAAGGCACTGCAATAAATAAGTTGTAACGTTGCAGTTACATATTCTTACTAATTTAACTTAAACACCTAAAGTGTTCTAATTAAACCTAATTACAAACCTAATACCTTAGTAACAAAATAATTTCATAGTAGGATATTATCAAATCTGAAATCGTCACTGTTTACAAATTCCAAGTCGAGATGCGGCTATAATACTCAGGCCGTCGAGTTCTTTGTTAACCGATCGGCGTCAGTAGATGCCAGGTACCACATTCCAGCCTTTGTCTAAAACATGGCGTGATATTTTAAGCAAGCTGATTGGTCAAGACGGCCCTTAACAACCGCCGGGTCCACATTCGGAAACTATCGACATGTTTCGGCTGTCTCCGTGCCTTTGTGTCGGAGCTACGGTTGACCGCTACTGGCCATTCCGAAAATCTCGCCTCACGCACTAGGACGTGACGCGCTCCCATAAACAAATAAAACCGTTATCGTAAAGACGCCGGTAACGTACCTCGACATCGGCACGTTATTGCCATAGTTTTATATAGTTATTACGCGCAACAGGAAACCCCAATTGGGTAAGTGTTGATCAAGTATATTCCATGTACTAGTTCTAGAATTCACCACTTAGTGTTCATATTAAATACCTGTGGCTTCCACCGAAGCATTTTGCTGTAGGCTTATGTAAGCTTTGTTATATGTTATGTTATCTCTGCTACCAAGCATCAAGCCCCGGCGTAGGTACCTATATACTTTGTGTCGTAACAAACAAGTACAGTAACGCTCAGCACAGGCTAGCTATTCAAATGTTCCTAACCGCTACTTATTTATTAGTGAGTTATTCCGTAATTTTATATTAGTGCATTTTATATTAATGCATAGATAAGTAGAAATGCTATTTCCATTTAATGCTTGTGCATCGATAAACTGTTCATTCTAGCATTTTCCTCAAGTACCTACTAATATTTGCAAGTCACTCAAACTGCAACCTTGTAATCTCCGTTCTGATAGTGAACGCTTACACCTTCTGCTTTCTCGGCTACTTCCCTTTATTAAGAAGACGCACTTCATGGGTTCACTATCAGCGGAGGAATTTTAGCACCATTCTACAGCGTGAACATTTATTCACAGGGATTACCTTCGGGTTTGTTACCCACGGAACTGTTACCCTACGGGTTAAGAAACATCAGAAGAATATCTCCGCTACGCACTACACCCATGACGGTGGACTTTCCGAAGTGAAGACGCTTCCTGCAGTACCAGCTCACTATTAGTTGCGACTGCGAGACCTCTACACTGAAGTGAAGACCCAGCCGCCTGTCGACCTTCTTCGCCAGGGGAGTACCGTTCTACGCCAGCGAAAACAGACTACTTAGGCCGTACCTACCGCGACCCTTCCGGTTGTTTTATTTGATATTTGAATAAAATCTTTGTAACTGATGACGAGTACCCTCTCTTATTTTTATCCACTTAGGTCACCCGTCACATTGGCGCCCTTTAACGTGGTATACAAGAGTCTGTTTTGCTGTGTAGTAGTAGTTGTGTGTTAAGTGTTCTTTTGTTTTTGTGTTTGTGAAACGTTATTTTTGGTTGCCGTCAGCTAGGGTGTACACTGCATTTATTTTTTGTTTGTTTCGTATTGTAACGTCTCAGTAAAATTTTTGATTTTGTTTTTTTTTTTTAACGAATGTATTTTTACGTTTTTCCCGTGTGGTACCGGGTACGAATAGTACCACCCTTTTCAATCCGAGGTGCCGTAAGAACCGGCAGAGGAAACTTGTCGTCGAAGTCACCACCAAATTCTTCACGTCATATTTTTTTTTTCTTCTCTCTGTCTCAATTTTTTTGTTACGCACAGCAGCTGTATTTTAATTATACACTGTACTGTTGGTGTACACACTAGCTGAATTTTATGTTTTGTTTTTCTTTTGGTTTTGTGTTGTGTTTTACATTTTCAGATTTTTAATTTTAAATCAACCATAACGTTATTTAGTTAGTCTTCTGTAACAGAACGGAGTAGGGACACTTGATCAACACTTACGTTAATTGAGAGGCTACACATTTTTATTTTCTCTTTTAAACAATCTCATTTTTCCTATAACTATGGAATACCCAGTAAAATTTTTATCGTTACAAAGACGGAATTAGAATACGAGGTGCTCATTAGAGGCAGCGAGCCTGGTTCGACAGTTATTGAATTGCGTAAACAAATCGTGGACTTGGGTCCCAAATTTCCTTCAGAGGATATTACAGACAGTCCCTTAGAAATTGAGGAAGATTTAAAGGGTATTTCCGATGTTTTAACGAAGATAAAGTTACTTCTTGATGCTCCTTTGGAAAAAAAGACGTCAGTTCGTGTCCAAAATTTATTGCACCACCTATATCATCGTTTTAACAGGTTAAGTCCTGATGAGAGTACACTTTCTGCTCATAATGCTTGCTTACGGAGTATCAGTCTCTGTTCACTCGGTACAATGCAGCTGTAGAAGCACCAGTAGAGGACAAAATAATTACACCTATCGCAAACATAAACTTAGATCAACACTCGTCTATGCGACCTTTAAATATTAACGTTTCATGCGAGCGTGCTATAGCTGGCGAACTCACTAAGATTAAGTTCGACGGGAAGTCGTGTGTTCGCTCCTTTATTCAGCGAATTACGGAATTTCGCAAAGCTAGGATATCTCATCATCGAAATTGTTGTCTTATGCAACAGAGATTTTCACGGGTGACGCTTTGCATTGGTTCCGTGGTCTTGACGGTCAGGATGACAGTTCTGATTGGGATGCCTTACTTACTCGTCTAAAAAAAGATTTCGATCAAACAGATTACGATTACCGGCTGCTCTCGGAAATACGTGCTAGAACTCAGGGTGAAAATGAGAATATTACCATATATCTCTCTATTATGTCCGGACTATTTTCGCGTTTATCTTCCGAATTGTCCAACGAGGATAAATTAGAAATCCTCCTCCATAACATTAAACCATGTTATGCTAGTACATTAGCATCGGCAACTACAATTCCAGATATTGACACCTTGAGGTCTCTTTGCCGTAATTATGAGAACATCCATGCTCGCCTTGCTAATTATAAGGAACCACCAAGACCTTCGTCAGAAACATTGGCACCGGGTACGCTTACAATGGTCATTCATCTAATAGGTCTCATAACTCAAATCAAAATTACAAACCAAGTTCTAATGTTGGTAATAATTATGATAGAAACAGGTCTTACCCAAACTACAGAGCAAATGTAAATAAGCTAAACCCTAATAATTATGTACATGCTCTGCACACTTCAAATGCAAAACCTAAATTTTGCCCACGGTGTCGTGATAACACACACCATTTACGCCAGTGCACGGCAGATAGGAGTAAAATAATCTGTTTCGTATGTGGTGAGGTCGGTTACAAGACCCCATCGTGCCCTAAATGTAATACTAGTAAACATAGCCTTCCGTCAAAAACTAGTGGGACTGCAGAATTGTAACACCGGAATAAAAAAAAATAAGTCAGACAGTGAAGATTGGTCTAAATGGTTACAAACTATAAAATTTTATTTCAATTCTTATAAAGTGTGTACAATTCTGCAGGATCAACCAACTGATGATCCCCGTCCGTATGCGACCATATACGTTAACCACATTTCTATGTTAGGTCTATTGGATACCGGTGCAGTAGTAACAATTATAGGTAACAATAGGCATATTGATCTTGAAAAGCAAGGTTTTAAACTACAACAAGGCCAAAGTCTTACTGTAACCGCTGCTGGTGGCCAACGTATGCATAGTATTGGTCATATGATTTTACCCGCCAAATTTGAAGGTACCACCCGTTTAATAGAGGCATTCGTTGTGCCTGACATAAAAATAGATCTCATCTTGGGCATTGATTTCTGGCTCAAGTTCAAACTTTTCCCTAACCATCTTAAGAGCATTTCTTTTCTCAAGGACGTGACATCTATTGCAAGCATTGATTCAGCTCCTTCTTCCTGTTTACAAGCTTATGATCACTTGAGTCAGTCAGAGAAGGCTATAGCTGACAATATTATTGCGCAATTTAATGATATTTCTACAGAGAACAAGGGTTTGGGTGAAACAAAATTGGTCACTCACAGGATTGACACAGGGGACGTTCTGCCTGTTAGGCAACGTTACTACAGAATGTCTCCCGAAAACAACGCATTCTTGTCGAACAGGTAGACGAAATGTTGAGTCTCGACGTCATTGAGCCTTGCGAAAGCGCTTGGTCTTCCCGGTATTAATCGTCAACAAGAAGAATGGACAGCCCGTTTCTGTCTCGATAGCCGGAAGCTCAATTCGGTGACTAAACGTGACGCGTACAATTTACCCTACGTGTCCGAAATCCTTGATAATCTACGTGATGCTCGCTACTTATCCAGCATAGATTTATCTAAGGCTTTTGGCAAATACCCATAGCTCCCGAAGATCGAGAAAAGACAGCATTCTATGTTCCGAGTCGTGGTACATTTTGCTTTAAACGAACCGCGTTCAGGTTGACCAATGCCCCTGCTACGCAGCAACGTCTCGTGGACCTACTTTTAGGAATTCGATCTTAAAGTATTTGCTTATTTAGACGACATAATTATCGTCTCAAATGATTTCAATACCCACGTCTCTCTTTTACTTCGTGTCCTGGAGAAACTGAAACAGGCAAACTTAACAATTAATAAAGAAAAGAGTCAATTCTTCAGAAGTCAACTGAAATATTTGGGTTATGTTGTTGACAGTAGTGGGCTTCGTACCGATCCAGAGAAAGTGCAAGCTATTGTTAACTATCCGACACCTACTTGTCGAAAGGACATTAAGCGTTTTCTCGGGACCGCAACTTGGTATCGACGCTTCGTCCCCAATTTCAGCACAATCTCAGGCCCACTTAACAAGCTGACTTCGAATAAAAAAGGTGGTCCAGCTTTCGTTTGGACACCAGAAGCTGACGCTGCCTTCAAGAAGCTGAAGGAATGCCTTGTCTCAGCTCCCGTTCTCTGCTGTCCTGACTATAGCAAGCCATTTGAGGTGCATACCGATGCCAGTAATTACGGTGTAGGCGCTATGCTCACCCAGGTCATAGACGGTAAGGAGCACCCAATCGCTTACATGAGCAAATCCTTATCAGCGGCAGAGAGGAACTACAGCATCACAGAACGAGAAACCTTGGCCGTTGTCATCGCTTTAGAGCACTGGCGTTGTTATTTGGAGAACGGACAGCCATTCACGGTCTATACAGATCATAGCGCTTTAAAGTGGTTCCTGTCTCTAAATAATCCTACTGGGAGGCTAGCTCGTTGGGGCGTTAGATTGTCCGCGTTCAACTTTGAGCTCAAACACCGCAGAGGCGTTGATAACGTCATTCCTGATGCCTTATCGAGGGCTGTTTCTGTGAATGCCATAAGCACTTCTGACTACTTCACTAAAACCAACGACCCATGGTATAAAAATATATACAATTCCTGTTTAACAAAACCACAAAATTATTCAAATTATCTAATAAAGAACAATGCCCTGTACAGACTCACGAAGAACAAGCACGAATCGGGCTTACTTTCGGAGTTCTCTTGGAAGGAGGTTGTTCCTTGCGAGTTGCGTGAGCAGGTAATTAATGAGAACCACGCAGAGCCCACGGCGGGTCATCTTGGTATCTTTAAGACATATAATCGCCTTGCTTTGCGTTATTTCTGGCCGGGTATGCACAAAGACGTCGTAAAATTCGTCAGTACATGCTCAAAGTGTCTCTCTTATAAGGCACAAAATCATCAGACTTTAGGTGAAATGGGTCGTCCAAAACAGTGCAGTCGCCCCTTTCAGGTTATCTCCATTGACCTCATGGGCCCACTACCCGTCACTCGGAAGCAAAACAGCTACATTTTGGTTGTCACTTGTTGCTTTTCGAAGTTTTGTCTTATTACTCCCTTACGTGCTGCAACAGCAGTTTCCGTCTGCAAATTCCTGGAGGACTCGGTATTTCTAGTTCACGGAATTCCCAAACGGTTTATTTGGACAATGGAAGCCAGTTCATAAGCAAACACACGGAGTCACTCTTTGAAAGGTATAAAATCCCAAATATTTTCTTCACACCTAAATATACCCCACAAATTAACACCGTTGAGCGTTATAATCGCACAATTATAACATGCGTGTCAACATATGTTGATGATGATCACAGGTCTTGGGACATTTTCCTGCCAAAAATTCAATTTGCCATGAACAATTCCGTCAGTGAGGCGACTGGTTTCACGCCTTCCTTCTTGGTTTATGGCAGAGAAATTGTAACCTGCGGTTCACATTACGTTGATAATGACCTGGGTGATGAAATACTATTTCTCCCACGGGACATCTATGCAGAAAACTTGGGTTGCCTGTCGGAACTGTTCACCAATGTTCAATCAAAACTCTGGCACGCTCACATAAAAAACGCATCTCATTACAACACTCGCAGGAAGCCGTTGGAATTTAGAGTAGGTGATCTTGTGATGAAACGTACTTACGTTTTAAGTAACAAAGACAAGTATTTTTGCAAAAAACTCGCACCCAAATTCATTAAGTGCCGAGTTATTGCAAAGAAGTCCCCTCTGGTCTATGTGCTTGAAGATATGTCAAGAAAAACATTGGAACTTGGCATATTAAAGATCTTAAATCGGTTAGTTTGTATAAATAATTTTGATTTTCATTTCCCGTGTGGTGTCGGTTAAGAATAGCACCACCCCAACTCTTCCTGTGGGTGTCGTAAGAGGCGACTATAGGACAATTCAGAAGGGTCGGTTGGCGTTGGCACGGTATCATTAGGCAACTAACTAACTGTCCTTACTTACCTATCGCGCAGGTTATCTATCCGGAAGTACTAAACATATTCGTGCGGGTTCTAATCAGTTAATATATTAGTAACCTAACCTAATGAATGGATGCGTTAGAAACCCATATTGTGGTTCCTATTGTTTGTTTTTGTTTGTGAGAAGTATGAAAGTTAGATATGAAAGTGCTAACACGAATAAGCAACTGTATAGTACGGATTTTATTGCGGAAAGATGCAATAAAATCCTTTTGTAGCGCGCGGGGTAATGTAACGTTGCAGTTACATATTCTTACTAATTTAACTTAAACACCTAAAGTGTTCTAATTAAACCTAATTACAAACCTAATACCTTAGTAACAAAATAATTTCATAGTAGGATATTATCAAATCTGATATCGTCACTGTTTACAAATTCCAAGTCGAGATGCGGCTATAATACTCAGGCCGTCGAGTTCTTTGTTAACCGATCGGCGTCAGTAGATGCCAGGTACCACATTCCAGCCTTTGTCTAAAACATGGCGTGATATTTTAAGCAAGCTGATTGGTCAAGACGGCCCTTAACAACCGCCGGGTCCACATTCGGAAACTATCGACATGTTTCGGCTGTCTCCGTGCCTTTGTGTCGGAGCTACGGTTGACCGCTACTGGCCATTCCGAAAATCTCGCCTCACGCACTAGGACGTGACGCGCTCCCATAAACAAATAAAACCGTTATCGTAAAAGACGCCGGTAACGTACCTCGACATCGGCACGTTATTGCCATAGTTTTATATAGTTATTACGCGCAACAGGAAACCCCAATTGGGTAAGTGTTGATCAAGTATATTCCATGTACTAGTTCTAGAATTCACCACTTAGTGTTCATATTAAATACCTGTGGCTTCCCGGAAGCATTTTTGCTGTAGGCTTATGTAAGCTTTGTTATATGTTATGTTATCTCTGCTACCAAGCATCAAGCCCCCCGGCGTAGGTACCTATATACTTTGTGTCGTAACAAACAAGTACAGTAACGCTCAGCACAGGCTAGCTATTCAAATGTTCCTAACCGCTACTTATTTATTAGTGAGTTATTCCGTAATTTTATATTAGTGCATTTTATATTAATGCATAGATAAGTAGAAATGCTATTTCCATTTAATGCTTGTGCATCGATAAACTGTTCATTCTAGCATTTTCCTCAAGTACCTACTAATATTTGCAAGTCACTCAAACTGCAACCTTGTAATCTCCGTTCTGATAGTGAACGCTTACACCTTCTGCTTTCTCGGCTACTTACCTTTATTAAGAAGACGCACTTCATGGGTTCACTATCAGCGGAGGAATTTTAGCACCATTCTACAGCGTGAACATTTATTCACAGGGGATTACCTTCGGGTTTGTTACCCACGGAACTGTTACCCTACGGGTTAAGAAACATCCAGAAGAATATCTCCGCTACGCACTACACCCATGACGGTGGACTTTCCGAAGTGAAGACGCTTCCTGCAGTACCAGCTCACTATTAGTTGCGACTGCGAGACCTCTACACTGAAGTGAAGACCCAGCCGCCTGTCGACCTTCTTCGCCAGGGAGTACCGTTCTACGCCAGCGAAAACAGACTACTTAGGCCGTACCTACCGCGACCCTTCCGGTTGTTTTATTTGATATTTGAATAAAATCTTTGTAACTGATGACGAGTACCCTCTCTTATTTTTATCCACTTAGGGTCACCCGTCACAAAGTGTATGAATATGCGATAAACTGTCATTTTCGCAATAGAATTTTGGCACTATTTGGTGGTTGAAGACGTGTTATACTAGTTCGTATAACGTTTTACTATCCCTTTAGCGTGGTAATTTTGGGCGTTTAGTAGGGTCTACATTTTTATACGTTGCTAAAGCTGATTCTAGGTTCTTTGTGGTGTCCTCTACGTAGGTTTCTGGTTGAGGTAAAATATTTCGGTTTGTAGTTGTGGCTTGAGCATTTATTGCTGAGGATCAACCAAAGGAGTTAAATTCTGGACCACATCAAAATAAGAAATATTAGGTACAACTTGTGTGTGAGACTGATTTTGAGATACTGAAAGTGAAGCATGAGAGAAGATAGGAGTAGAATTAGGTGAATGTAGAGAGGCTGGTGTGGTGTATGTGCTTACATTATTTGGTTCAGATGTTGCGGTATTTGCATATCCCTATCAGCTGCAAGCTGTTCAGAAACTTCGGTTTTAATGTTATTTATTACAGTATCTGACAACAATTTATTCCTAATGATTGCTCTCTTCTGATCTGCGACTCTATGCTCGGAGACATCCCAATCCGGATATTGTAATTTAAATTTGTCGAAAAGTTTTTTGCTATACATGGTCCTATCAGTTTCTAAATTTGTGACATAAAAGTATGTTCGCATAATGAATTTATTCATGTCATCACTCCAGGTCTTTCGAACTCTGGGTTTTCCAGCTTTGGTGGTCACAGGTTGTGAAGCATCAATTGCCACCTGTGAAACATCCAAAGTGGTGCTAGGTCTGGGACTAACTATACTGTCTGAATGGACCATGTCAGTGATTTGTTGCGTAGGTTGTGAAGCTAAGTTTATTAAGTAGTTGGAAACCTCTTTTTTTATATCGTTAAGTGTGCTCTGGGGGAGTAATTTATTGTTAACTATTGCTCTTCGCTGATCACCTAACCGTTGTTTAGTAGTTTCAAAACTTGGGAATTCTTTTACAAACTCTGTATATAAGGGATCTAAATAACCCCGTCTGACCGTGTCTAATTTGGTAATTATTAAATATGTACGCCAGATGAATCTATTAATTTCTTCAGACCATCTTTTTCGCGTACCAGCTTTATCAGTAGTGGGCACAGGATTGACACCAGTTGTCTCCTGTGCAACATCTACTGATATTGGTGAAGTGGTTGAAGACCGATATGTTATTTCAATTCGATATGGGGATGAAAGTGGGGACGAAAAAAGGCTGTTATTTGTTGATGAATTTTCAGATGTTGGTGTGTTTGAACGGATTGTTTCGGCTGTAGTAAATTGTTCGGGGAACCCGCCTGTTCAGTCCCCACCGCCAGTGGTTCGCATGCTGGAACACCCAGCACCGGCTCCAGGTGTGCCCGGCGACCCCGGGAAGCGACCGCAAACTGTACCTTTTCGTATCGTGACTTTCCATAATGAATCGAGAGGTTTTTGGGGTTTGGAATCGTTAGTTGGGAAGGGTAGTCTTGCTGAGTGACATGTCAAACCAGTACCATTAATAAAGGGATTTCTCGAGTTTGTCTGAGACAAAATTTCCTGTACCTTGCTTCCGTAAGCCCCCACCACGGCAAGGTGATCCCATGGGGTTATTATTATTATTATTATGTTTAAACAGGCAGCAGTTGTAGCAACTGATTAGGCCTGTATCTTGCTGTCCTCTTGTTTGGATTTCTCAGTTGAGTTTAATTTGTCCAATCTGTTTTTAAACTGATTTGTGTTTTCTGCTGACACCACATGCTCTGGCAGCCTGTTCCATGATTCCACCACCCTGTTGCTCAGAAAGTGCTTGCGAGGATTGTTGTGTGCTCTTGTCTTGGTTAGCTTTAGTGAGTGACCTCGTAAGTTGGAATTTCCAGCGCGATGAAACAAACTGTCAAAGTCTTGCAGGTCATAATGTCCGTTCATGATTTTAACACGTTCCCGGACGCGTAAATACATACCCTGATGCAACACAGACACCCATACTCTGTGTTGCATCAGGGTTTGTACAGCGTTCAGACGTACATCATCAGGCGCACTGAAATAGGCATGCGCATGGAAACGAGCATACGCACTGAAATAGGCACGCGCATGGAAATAAGCATGCGCATCGAAATGAGTATGCGCAGTGCGCACTGAAATAGGCATGCGCATGAAAATAAGCATGCGCATCGAAATGAGTATGCGCAGTGTGCACTGAAATAGGCATTCGCATGGAAACGAGCATACGCAGTGCAATAATTACGCGCATCGAAATGAACATGCGCACTGAAATAGGCATCGCATTAAAAAAAGCATGCGCATCGAAATGAGCATGCGCACTGAAATAGGCATGCGCATGAAAATAAGCATGCGCATCGAAATGAGCATGCGCAGTGCGCACTGAAATAGGCATGCGCGTCAAAATGAGCATGCGCACTGAAATAGGCATGCGCATGAAAATAAGCATGCGCATCGAAATGGTCTCTATTCTACAGGTTAGCCATTTTAAATCTCTAAAGTTAAAATCACTAAGTTAAAATGGTTAAAATTAGCAATTTTTAGTTGTACTATTCCACGAAAGCCCAGTTTTAGAAAATTAAACAGAGGTTTTTGACAGGACTATAATTTGATTTTGACGTTATTAAATTCAGTGTTGCAATTTAAAAAAAATATAAATTTTAGTAATAAATGATAAAATCTGTAACTGGTAAAAATATTTTTATTTTCGGTGACACTCAAAATCCTTCTGTACCACCTTTGGTTTCACCACTTAAGAACCTAACAACCCGGCCCCACTCTAGAACATTCTGACTAGGTGCTAATTTTAAACGTTCTGACCCGGTGCCACTCTATTACCTTTAAATCGGTTGCCACTCTTAAACTTTACTTCCCGGGGACACTCTAAAGCCTCCCTATCAAATTGTTTCCACTCTTCGGCTATACTACCGGATGACACTCTAAAACCTCCGATTAAATTGTTTTCACTCTTAAACTTTCCTACCCGGTGACACTTTAAATCCCGATCACCTTTTTTCCACTCTTGAACTTTCTTAAGTGACCAATAATTACACAAATCACTCCAAAACCCCACCCATTTTGAGATGTTCCGACAGTATTATTTTTAAGAGGGACCTTTTTAGTGGCCGCTAAGATTAGCGATCTTAGCAGTTTTAAATTTTTAAAATGCTTAAATTTGTGCGCCGTGGAATAGCACTAATCGGCTAAAGCTAAGTTTAGCGCTGTCACTTAATTTTAAGTATTTTAGAGATTATAATGCTGTCATTTGAATTTGACAGTTACGTGTAGAATAGCAAACGGTTATAGAAATGTCAAATTGGCCTTAGCGATTTTAGTAGCGCACAAGGAATTGGATCTAATGTTAGGCTAGTATAATAAAGTACGAAAATTTAGTTATTTTTGCTCTACGACGCTCAGGGCCCCGTGTTACGAATGTACAATTACAATCCTACAATTACAGGTGAAAATCTGCCTGTAGCACACTTGTAGTTACAATTTACAGGCTACAGGCGTTTTACGAAGACACTTGTAAAGCTACCATTGTCAATACTTCACCAAAATCTCGATTACAGGTAAACTTTACAAGTTGAAGTACAACACTATCGATTTATTCAATTCATTCACTCAATTGTAGTTGTAGATTCGTTGCATAGGCCACTGTTATCGAGATAATTGGACTTTTAGTTTGCATTAGTTTTTTATATTGGAAATAGTTACTTTATTGAGATATGATGCTAGGGAGGCGTCGCACGCTACGGAGGTGAAGTACGTTATGGAGGCGTCGAACGCTATGGACGCATTAAACGCTATGGAGGATTGGGGGTATTATCAGACGCTATGGAGGACGCTATGGATGTCGAGGGTTGACGTCAGACGGCATAAAGGCGTTGGACGCTGTGTGAGATAGAATAGTGTAGGAAATAAACGATTTAAAAATCTTTTAATTCTCTAACAGCTCAATTTTTTGAAATAAGGTAAAGAATGTAAATTTAAGACACTATATTTACGAATCCACCAAAATTTAGTCCAGATTCATAGGAAAAAAAACGTTTGCCAAAAAACACATGATGTAAGGAAGCATAAATACTATCACTGTTTTAAATGTTTTGAATATATTTAAAATGTTAATATAGGTAACTAAAACAAGGAATCTGCCAAGAAATGTATTGGTATCGTATTTTTTTTTAAGTTTGTTATTGATTTTCTGTTCGAATCGGGTATTAGTAGCTATTGCACAGGAGTTTTGACAAACAATAGCATATGTAACGAATTTATGAAAGAATCCAACACATACAATCAATGGAATACAGATTTTGTTTCAGTCGTTTGCTTATCCAAACAGCAAAACAATAACAGTAAAAAAATTTAGGTAAATTTTACATAAAACTTCATAAATTTATTATCGGTAGCAAAATCTAACACATTTTTTAATCCAAATGTATGATTTACCAAAAAATTTAAAAATAGGAATTTCATAAATCCATTTTCAACCTTAAAACCATAGCAGTAAAGTTCAAATTCGTATGCATGGTATTATTGATAGAATCCAGTATGGCGGTGGCGGTTCGCGTGACGAGCGGTTTCTTCGCGATTCGCGTTGCCATGCCAGCCGGCCGGCCGGCCGCTGGGTCGGGGGTGCTGGCTGGGTGTGGGTCATATTAATTCATGCAATTCATTGATATTTTCGCCTTTTTATTTTTATCTGTTGTCTGTAGAAGAAAGAAGAAATAATAAGAACTTGACTGGGTTTCCTCGTCTAATGAATTATTAAAAAGTACCTGCCTAAATAGGTACCTACCTAAAATCCGTTAGCTCTCTCTCAGTCAGGGTGCGCAACTGCCAGCGGTGCCTAGAGCAGTTGAGCAACCTTAACTTCACACAGGTACTCACTCATTCATCGATATGAACAAGTTTCAAAGCACACGATGCAGCAGCATAAAGAAATATACCTAGTTTATTGTGATTTCGATTATGGTAGCCATATTATAAAAAGGTTTAGTTCCCGGGATCCGGGAACTTTCGGGAATATTAAAAGAACTCCGTAAAAAATATTCATTCCCGGTGGGGATTTGGTTTATTTCCCGGGAAGTTTTGATTGCAGAATCTTATCAGTGAAACTAGAATTTATATAATTTACTGAACAAAATTATAGTCTGATACCCAATCTTACAGAAAGACGTAACGATGTTCGTTCAACCAGGCTCCAGCATGGCTACTACCCATATGTATAGCTCGTCGTAAGTGAAATGACGCGCCCCACCATCGCATTCACGAACACAAGCGGTAAGTAAGTTAGGTAGTGGGGCGCGTCATTTCAGCCACATTTCAGCTTAGACGAGGTCTACCTATTAGGCATATTTCACTGATTACCAAAAGTGCGGTAGGTAGTAGACTTTCAAAGTGGTGGAGAAGATAGTTATGACGTCACAAAGATGGCGGTCGGGCCTGTTCTGTTAAACAGTGTATCTCGATAACCACTAATCCGATCAACTTGATTTAAGTATCAAATGAAAGGAATTAAAATGTAGATTAATTACTTACTTACATTGATTACCGTAAAATGAAACTATAATGAGATATTTGATAAAATATTGTTTTAAAAAAGTACTTTTATTATCAAGTGAATAATGTAAAAATACGAGGATTTTGGAAATTTAGCTTTGTCAACCGGGAAAAGCGTCTATGGGGTAAAAGCGACAATGGACAATTTCTCGAAAACTATCCATTTTGCAACAACTTCAGCCATCTAGAGGTGGCAGTTTGAACTAAATTCGCATCTTAAATTAGACACAGAGGGTGCTGTACGTCGGACATTTGAAATATCGACCATTTTCTAAATCAGTCGATTGTGAACAAGTGGAAGAGCGAGAGATAAGTGCGTTCAAGCCATTAAAATCCATGGTATTTGTTTGATTTTCTATTAGATTTTGTACTCCAAGTACGAAATATATTATTGCTCATCTAAACACGTAGTTATTTTGATGCTAATCGTCCTAATTTTTGAGATATGATAGTTTGAAATTGTAGATTATGTAAAAAAAAATTGGGCAAAAAGCGTCAACTTTTTTTGGGTAATTGCGTCTGTGTGCTGCATTTACCCCTATGCCAGGGGTACTCAACTTTTTCATGGATGTATTTTTTCATGAACTTTTTTTAACTGCCTCCATGGTTTTAAGGTATGAGCCATGCATGGGCTTTCGATCCCGAGAACCTGGGTTTTATTATTTATTATTTTAAGTTACTCATTTATTTTGTTTTTCTGATGGCTACATTGATTATTAAGCAGTTTCTTGTTAAAAATATTATGAAGGTCGCGTTTGGAGTCAAACTTTTGTAATAAGTAGTATTATTGTTACTCATTACAAATAATTTGATTCAATTTGATTGAATGGGTTTAGTTTCTGGTCTCATTTAAGACAAATATTTTTATATTTTGGATGAATAAATGTCTTTAATAACATTTATTACCCTGTCAATCTGTATTTCGTAATATTACAATCCGCCTATAGTAAATGTTGAGAACACCTGGATTGGTCGTTGGGTAAATGCGTCATACAGCAGTGTAACGCATTTTCCCCACGTAGATAAAAATGTCTCTAGTTGATTGGTTTTTTGCTCGGTTTTCACATGTAAAGAATATGTGAACATGGAATTCCAAAGATAGCTTCCAATGTTCATTTCATCATAAAATACTTTCTGGTTTGGGAGTAATTAATAGTAGACGCATTTACCCATTCCGGGGTAAATGCGGCTAAAATCCATGTTTTTAAAAAAGTCTGAATAACTTTTTTATGTGTCACTCTTGAAGAAAGCTTATCAATACATCTTAAACTTAATTCATTACGAAATATATATTTGATAAAGTTGTGAAAAAAAACTTATTAGTATAAAATTTGTGGGCCATCAAACTCAAGAAATGAAAAATGCGACGCATACCCCCAGTTGACCTTAAATCTTGTTGGGGTGTTCATCAGGATGCCAATAAACTTAAGATTTCTACATCTACACTAATATAATAAAGAGGAAAACTTTGTTTGTTTGTTTGTATGTAATCGATAAACTCCGAAACTACTAGACCGATTTCCAAAATTCTTTCACTATTAGAAAGCTACAACATCCCTGAATAACATAGGCTACTTTTTACCACGGGAAAATTCCTCATTCCTACGGGAAAACGGTTAGCAGCAGGAAAACGGGGAAATAAAGCAGATATTACCCAAATTAGCCAAACCGCTTTACCGATCCTCGCGAATTTTGGCACTGATATTACTACCAAGTGAAACAGCTGGTTGGAGCCCCTGTAACCGATGCCCTAAGAAAAGCCGAGAGCAGAGATAAATGGAGAACCTTGACTTCGAACGTGCTTGCGAAACTTTGTGGACACGACCTTCAGCAGTGAAGAAAACGACTCAGAAGAAGATTACTATCATATAAAAGACGGACATGGTCAGCCCTCGAGGATCTGGAGTACCTGATGAAGACCACCAGCATCCCATATAAACTATAAGAGATACGGTCATGGCTTCATAGAAAAAGTTGTTCACCATGACGGGCCGCTTCTGCTGGCACATGGTCATCGAGGATCTGAGTACCTGATGTAGACCACAAGCATCCCATCTAAACTATAAGAGATAGGGTAATGGTTTCAAAGTAAAAGTTATTCAGCACGACAGGCTGCTTCTGCTGGCACATGGTCACGAGGGTCTGGAGTACCTGATGTAGACAACCAGCATCTCATCTAAACTATAAAAGATTCGGTAACGGCTTCAAAGTTAAAGTTATTCAGCATGACGGGCCGCTTCTGCTCGCACATGGTCACGAGGGTCTGGAGTACCTGATGTAGACCACCAGCACCCCATCTAAACTTTATTAGACTCGGTAATGGCTTCAAAGTTAAAGTTATTCAGCATGACGGGCCGCTTCTACTGGCACATGGTCACGAGGGTCTGGAGTGCTTGATGTAGACCACCAGCATCCCATCAAAACTATAAGAGATACGGTAATGGCTTCAAAGTTAAAGTTATTCGCCATGACAGGCCGCCTCTGCTGGCACATGGTCATGATGAGTAACTTCTGCTAGAATGGATTAATGGACTTTTTACTACGGGCAAAGATCCCATTTCTACGGAAAACAGGTAAGTAGCAGCGAGTGAAACCGCTGGGCGGGCCGCTAGTCGTTAATAAAATAAGAAACGAGAGCTACGGCTTCCAACGCGCGCATCGGGGACATTTTGAGTGCTAAAACGGTCAACCGATATGTTACCTAGACTGTTATACGTAAACAATTATCATCATATTAAGATAAAAACATATTAAAATATGTATATTTGTTGTTATAAAGTACATATTTCCGTTACATAACAAATATTTTCTAGGCATCTTTATTTTATTAGCTGTAGATCTAAAGAAACACAAAATTTAGCTCTAATCTGAATCAGATTTATTCGCACGGTTTTTGTTCTTTTAAATATTTTGAACCGATGAAGAAACATTAACACATTCTTTAGACTGAGTAGAGACTGGCTGGTAGAGACAGGATAAAGAACTTAAAAGAACCTCAAAAGTACTTTGTACCAAACTATATCTCACCGCATCACATCAGATTATAGCCTGCCTCAGGACATAGGCCTCCCCCAAACCCCCAGACTACGCCACAAGGCACGATCTCCGTTTTTTCGCCATCCAGTCGCTACCAGTTGCTCTCTTTAAGTCATTGGTCCTTCTGTCTGGCCGGAAGGCATCCAATGATATGCCTGCTGAGGCATGACCTCTACTCTGGAACCGGCTTACTGCACCGTCCATCGGTTGTACGCCGGATGTGGTCTGCCTACTGCCACTTCAGCTTGCTACACTTCCAGACTATGTCTGTTACTCTGGTCTTTTGGCAGATAATGTCGTTTCTCCCTCCTCCCGACAGTGCCTATCCTAGCATAGAACTTTTCATAACTCTTTGTTTGACATGTATCCGGTAGTGGGCTTGTATTCGTGCCAGGTTTCGGGGGTCATTACTGGCAAGGCGCACTGGATCGAACATTTTTGTCTTGATCGAGGAATTGTGGCGAGGTTGACCTTAGAATATGACGCAACTTTCCAAATTCTGCCCAGCCAAGCTGTACTTTCCGGTGCATTTAGCCTCGATGTTGTCTCTTCCTAACTGCGATGTTTGCCCATACCTACTTTTAGACAACTTCAAGGTCTTGACGTGCTGAATGAACAAGACTTTGGTCTTGTCCAAGTTCCTCGAGGTTGAATTTAAACCTGTCAGCATTTTTGCAGGCCCAGCAGTGATTCGAGCATTATGACTATGTCGTTGGCAAAGCAAGAATGCGTAAGATATTCATCAGTAACGTTGATGCCTGTTCCATCCCACTGTAAGGTCTTGAAGACATCCTACAGCGCATTCGTGAAATCTTCAGCCCGCGATTTTTCTCAATGGTCTCCTGTATGAGTCAGGTGTTTCAGCATCGGAGGTGACGTTGTCGCGATAGCCCCGATTATGCCCTCCAAGTCCTCGTCAATATTGGCCGGGGTCTCCAGGGCAGTGATTAGATTTTTCGATTTCAGTTGGAACTTATAATGTCTGGTTTGGTGCAGATTAGGAAAGAGAAATAGGTTCATCGTGCGGCTTCTTTTCAGTTTGAATGTTCACTATTTTTGTAGAAATTTTTCCACAAGATAGTAATTTTGAACACTTGGTGTTATATTATAATCAAACACTAGATATTGATATTAACGGGCAGAGCCCGCCGTGGTGTAAGCGGCAACACGTCTGACCCGGCTTGCCAGAAGACGTGGGTTCAAATCCCGCCGGTGGCGTGAATTTTTTCCGCTTGCTTCGTTTGTATTAACTTTGTAACCAAAAAGTTAATTTCAGTTTGAAGTTAATATTCAGAATACTTCTTACAAGTCGGTGAACACTTCCAGTATTGAACGTTTTGATCACTTATTAATGAGATTCTTGAGGAATACTTATATGTCTATTATCCGTCCTTCGTTCTGCCTTCGTTAACCCTATCGTTGGGGTTTTTATGTCTATTATCCGTCATGATAAAGTCGCCCTTCGTTGTGCCTTCGTTAGCCCTATCGTTGGGGTATTTTTTTCAAAAAAGTTCTCATACAAGACAGCATTTTCCTTCTGAGGAAGTTAAGCAGCATTTTGCCCGTAGTCGAGAAGTACAGACTTCCTTCCCGTTATCACGGAGAACTTTGTTCTCTAGGAAGTTTGCAGCTCTCTGGGACTGTGTGTCTCCTTCCCTGACGTAGAGTAGGTGGCCAGCTATCGTGTCCACCCTTTCTTTGGACTTTTGACAGACCAAGAACATGACACCGTTTCTTATTCCAAAATATTAAATCATATTTTTTTTTATTAAATGGCAACTATCCGTACCAAAAAGGATATTTGCGCATGTTTTTTGGACGGATAGTTGCGCTTTGGGGGATAGTTGCGCAGATTGATATTTTTGTTTATTTTAGTATGTTGCAGATGGATAAAATGCTTCTAAATGACAGTCTAGATATGGACGTTGTTCAACATACATTTTTATGCTACCTACGCGTTGATACAATTTTTTAACTGAAATAATGACTTAGCACTCAATAAGTTTAGAAATAGTAATTATATTAAGGTTCGGAGGCCTATTAAATTTTAAAAATAAGCATTTAATCAAATTGATTTCAAATTGGTTTGATTTAAATAAACTACAAATTTCATAGTAAGTCACCTAGGTAATCTTCAAAGCGCAAGTATCCCCCCATGATTTTTTAGAGCTGCTCAACTATCCGTGCGGGTGCGCGACTATCCCTTTTTCAAGAGGTCAAATAAAACTGGATTTACAACAAAACAATAAAAATTAAATTCTTGAATTAGGGCTTTAATGAAAGATTAAAGATCAATCCTTTAATCTGTAGAGATAATTTTGTAAATAAGTTCTTAATTATTGAGTTATAGAGCATTTTCCAAAAGGTGCGCATCTATCCGTACTTTACCCTATAAGTAAGCTGTACAAGGGCTGTATAGCTTGCTATAACTCCCTTATAGAACCCGTTTGGGCACAAATTAGACAGATTTAACTTCCACTATGGCTGTACAATAGCAGTACAATAGCATTATAATAGTAGTTTAAGCGTTGAAGGTCACAGTTGGTGCACCCGTAGTGATGTGTGGAATTGCGAGTTTTATAATAGTACCTAGGTACTTACAAACGAAATGTAGGTACTTGTGTACTTATCTACTACCAAGTCACGGGATTAATATACAGGTATAAAAAATCAACTGCGAATATTTTAAGGGGCGAGCCAGCCCATGAAACTGAACAACTTTCCCTAAGGAACATACATTGGTTGAAACATGAAAAATAATTTGGATCTCCCATACAAATTGACTCGCTCGGCTGGTACATTTTGTATGGGAGTCCAACATTATTTTTCATATTTCGAGATATATACTTTGGGAAAAATTGTTTAGTTTCATGGGCTGGTTCATTCTTTAAATATTTGCAGTAGATTTTTTACACCTTATAGGTACAGGGTGTTAATTTAAATGCGTGCCATAGCTTCAGGGTAGATTTAGTATCGATAAAGGATGCCGTAAAAATATTGAAAAAATCCCACGCATTTAAATTAACACCCCGTATGTACAATAAATAATACTAAAGGTTATTTAATATTTACTAAAACATTTTGTATTTGTTTATTAAAGGGTGATTTAGTACTAACTATAGCAATAAATGTAGGTATCATACATTTTCAATGTTGCGCGTACACAAATTAACAAACAATGATATTATTAGGGAATGCAATCTCGATCTCGCGAGATCTCGAAATCACCGAGATCTCGAGCAATTTTTCGAGATCGAGATCTCGAAGAAGGTAATCTCGTGTCAGAAAAATCCTTCGAGATCTCGACAGTATCCGTCGAGATTTTGAACGAGATTTCGAGATTGAGCTTGAAGGCATTGACAAGTTTATTGATTTGCGTAGCATAGCTTTCGGTGTCTGCCGATCTACCCCGAGCGCATTATTTATTCAGCAGGAAAAGACATTTATTATTAGACATTTATAAGAAAAACTAATGGAATGGACAGAATATAACAGGGCCTCAAATCTGTTTTTTTTTTCGCCTTTGCAAGCGACGCTCAGCTCTCATTCTATTGCCAATGTGATTTTATATACTAAAACTGTTAGCTAAATCCAACTGTCATGCCATCGGCATCCAACTGAAACGATTTTTATTTAGCAGAATTCAGGCCCAGATAAAAAGTATAAGAGATGGGATATACTACTGACTGGGGTAGTGAGGCAGTCAGTCGAAGCTCGGGGAGCCGGAATCGCGTACCCGGGTTATCGGGCCGGTTAACACACTGCAACTTTGGGCCTAGAAGCTGAGATAGATTCCCGAGATGATTTATATTATAACAGTTCCATGGCATGGAGAGAAAGTTTAATTTTGATGATTTTTATATGAGATAAGCAAAATCTCGATCTCGATCTCGAAATTCCGAGATCTCGACCAATAAATCAACGAGATCTCGAGTTGGTCAATCTCGAACCCTAAGATCTCGACCGAGATCTCGAATCCTCAATCTCGGCTCGAGATTGCATTCCCTAGATATTATTATGGCGACACTACGTCTCGCATCACACGGCACGCACGCTGTGGCAGCCAGCGGACCCGTCCCCCGCACCCCGCGCTTTCTCCGCACGTACCTACGATCTCGCACGCATACCTACATGTTAGCTAATGTATGAAGAACCGTAAAAGATCTGATTATTAGTTGGATTTTTGATGAGATCGATAATATGTATTGTTTTTGAAAAAGTCTACCATAAAACTTACTTTCTAACTTTTTGTAAATACTCTAATTGTCGAGAAAACAAAATATTTAATTACTCTTATGTTACATGTTGGATTCTCTTAAATACAGTTGTAATAAGTATATATGAATATGATAAAACTCGGTTTATACTGATAATATTATTTATTACATATATTTTTTTCTTGCCTTTCAAATTTCGTAAGACAATTTTCAATAAGATAAGTATATGACGTAAACGAAAATCGTTGGATTTATATATTTTTTACAAGTTTACATTAAAACAATGCTATTTGAAGAAAATGTGCCTATTGTTATTAATTTTACTTTTTTTGCAATATAACTAACTATACTATAACAGCCACAACAGTCCACTGCTGGACATGGGCCTCCCCCTATCGGGGGGTATTGCCATACTCACCACGCTTGGCAGGCGGATTGGCGAGCGCAGTGCCAAGATGTTACATTTACAGGGAACGCTGCTGCCCATTCCCTGGACGAATATCCCTTAGTCGCTTTTTACGACACCCACGGGTAGAATTGGGGTGATGCTATTCTAAGCCGGCATCACACGGCGTACAGATAAATGCATTATTATAAAGCCGTTATCATGGGAATCATAAATTTGGCCAGTCATTCAGACATCAGAATGACTGACCACTTTATTTGTTCAGTATCTTTTTTATTATTTAGGTACTAAATATTTAAGCATAGGTACCAAATAGTACTAAATAGGTACTAAATTATGGCAATATTCAAATGTCTATTCATAACTTTGGCCAGTCATTCTGATGGACACTTACGAAGTTACATTATAAATACCTATTTTGAAGGACGTTCCAAATGACAAAAATTTCTAACTTTTTTTGTGTGTGTCATGAACTATGCTCTTAACATATTAAAGAAACAAAATCCACTTTTAAAATTGTAATAGCCTTTGTGGCCTGAATTCCGTTACCCTGCTGGACAAGGAGTGAGAATAAATCTCATCTCATCGCGTCTCTTCGCAATTGCCCGCCTCTTCACAATGAAATGCATCGATTTATTCAGTACTAGCTGCCCGTCAGCGGTTTCACCCGCTGCAACCCATTTTTTGCGTTTTTTGCCGGTTATTCCCAACGGCCCCGAATTTTTCGGCCCCCGTATCTCTATATGTTTGAATTCGGGGGCCGTAGGGAAGAAAAATCCCAACGGGCCTCGAAATTACATATTTTATATTTCAATTTCGGGGCCCGTTGGGAACTTTTCGTCGCAGCAACCCCCGAATCTCTATAAGCTTAAATTAGAGGGCCGTTGGGAAGAAAAAATCCCAACGGGCCTCTCGGGGGACGATCCGCGGGGGCCGTTGGGAATAACCGTTTTTTTTGCCCCTTTAGGGGTTAAAATCGAAAACTCCTTATTTTTTAGCCTTTTGCTCTAATCGCAAGTTTTGAAACAGATCGCATTTAAAATCATGATTTTCCATTAAAACTTTTAACCCCTTTTTACCCCTTTAGGAGTTAAAAATTGGAAATCCCTGAAATACGAATTTAATTTTTTAGGTTTTTGATCTAATCGCTAATTTTGAATCAGATCGCATTTGAAAATAATGATTTTCCATACAAAATTTTAAACCCTTTTTTACCCCTTTAAGGGTTAAAAATCGAAAATCTCTGAAACACGTATTTTATTTTTTAGCTTTATGATCTAATCGCCAGTTTTGAAACATATCGGATTTAAAAATAATGTTTTTCCATACAAACTTTTAACCCCTTTTTCACCTTTTTAGGAGTAAAAATTTGAGGTAAATAATATTTAAGAACCTGCATCTTAACATACTCTATATACTAAAAAAACCGCATCAAAATCCGGCTTTTAAAGATATAAGAAAACAAACATACATACATACAAACACGGGAAGGAACTTTACTTTATACTATGTATTGATATTGATTGGTCAAAAAATAGGACCTACCTTTTTTAGACCAATACTGAATAAATCGATGCATTTCGCAAATGTCCGTCTCTTCACAATGGGCCTAGGAAACTTGTATTTTATTCCCACTCCTTATCCTCCAGTCCGCGAACTTAAAAACGTCCCCTTGTCGTTAAACTGGACCAGACTACTTTCTGATCCTGAAGTGTTACTTATTCATATTAGGCTCAACCAGTTCAACCTAGGTAAAACTAGTACAGACTGGGCCAAACCATTTCATCCTGAAGTGAACTTATTTATATAAGGCTCAAGCAGTTCAGCCTAGGATAAACTAATTTCTCCTGTCCCGGTTTATCCAAACGCATGTAGGATAAACTACTTTGACCTAGGAAAAACTAGTTTATCCTAAAATCGGTTTGGCCAGTAACATATACGGGGTGTAAGGACAGCCTCCGAATACTGAAAGGGTGTATTCAGACCATGAAACTGAACAACTTCCCATAGAAATAAATTTTAGGAAACGCAAAAAATTTTGTGTTCCCATAGTAAATGCAATCAGTTGATCGTGATTTTGTATGGGAAGTCGAAATTTTTTTTTCGTTTCCTGAAATTTATTTCTATGGGAAGTTGTTCAGTTTCATGGGCTGCATGTACCCTTTCAGTATTCGGATTACACCCTGTATAAGTAACATTCAGTTGATAAATTAACAAGCTACTTTGTTCATTGTAGCGTAGCTTGGTGATTGGACACGTGTCACGATATTGACGGCGAGCCGTTTGAAGTGACTTTGAAACGGCGCTTGTATTATCGTCGCTATATTCAATAATGTTTAAATCACTATTGAATATCACTTGTTTGTTTAGGTAGTTTTAAGTTAAATTCAAATACAGGGTGTAAGAAAAAGTATTCGTTCCTTCAAACCACACGTTCTCCACAAACGCCATTTTGTATTGGTTTTTTTGAAAGTTACTACTTGGCGATGGCCATCAGCGCTTTTATAGGTATCGCGCGTTTATCGGTTTTTGGTGTAGTTTGCACCCTACATTTTTAGGGTTTCGTAGTCTACTAGAAACTAGTAGTGGGAAAACTACTCTTTAAGAAGAGAAGAACGATTCGAATCTTTTCGACGTGAAGATGTACATCACTCTTTTCGTTCAGTAACTCTTTGCGTTCTTTGAAGGATTTGAGTTTTAAGGATAATGTTTAGCTCGTAGAATGTGTAAAATAAAAATATGATCTAGTGATTCAGTACCTAACCAGACGATGTAAAACAAAGGCTAGCTGTCCTACTCTCTCATGTGAAAGTTACGTATGCATCTGTCTGTAGTCTTCATCTTCATCAGAGTTTACCGCTCGCGGACTCGCGGAGGCTCTCGGGCGACGCTCGAAGGCAAAGAACAAAATGAACGAAAGAACGCATGCAGACTGCACTGAACGCATGAGCGACTGACTTTTTTAGAGGGAGTGCGTTCTTTTCATTCACTCGCTCGCGAGTTACCCACGTCTACTAGAAACCCTTATCATTTCGGTAAGTCTGTCTGTCTGTCTGTCTGTCTGCATGCCGCGCCCTCATAACTTCGTCAGTTTTGGATATATCGACATCAAATTTGGTGCGAAGATAGATTGTATTGACCCAAATTTAGAAATGATGCGAAAATAAATTTTAAAATGTTTTTTGGACCCCCTTCCCATATATGTGAAAGGGGGGTAAAATAAAAATTCTCTTGTAATATTGAGTAGGGTATCGTTGAATAGGTCTTTTAAAACTAAGGAGAGGTTTCTTGGCACAAAGTTTCTAAAATGTTTCTGTCTCGAGATATTTGCTTTTAAAAGGGGCGTTTTTGACCCACAATTTGTTCCAGCTGTAACTTCTAAAGTATGCAAGCTAAAAATTTGAAAAAAATATGGAATATAGTTCTTAATATGAAGCTACCATAAAAACTATAACGAATACTGTACCACTTAAGATTAAGGAAATATCAAAGTTTTTCAATTTGCGGTTGGTAATTATACAGCTGCAAACAAACCAGCAACAAAATTAACTTTGTAACGCTGAAAGACCTGATATTTAAACGTTGACTACGAAACCCTACTTGTGAGCGTGTCTGACACGCTCTTGGCTGCTTTTTATTAACAGAACGTGAGAGGTATGCGCACAAAAAGTCACTCTTTCTTGTCGAACGTCTTAAAATCTGATTATGACGGAGACTGCTTGACGGATAATCTGCTTGACGGAGACTTGGTTGACTCCAGACTTTTATGATAGTGAATATTTTTGGAGGTGTGCTGATAGCGCTGCCGTGTGACGTGGAACTCGTGTAACTCTAATTACACGAATTACGCTTAACATGTCTTAATCGTTTTTTCGGTGTCTGTCTACTTTATAAGGGAAGTTCGAATAAAAAAACATTTTGTATGAAATTTTTTACAACAAAATCAGAGTTACACTAATTTGGCAAGACTAACTTTGCCGGTTACTGTTACGCGCTACGCGTGTAACTCACTTACACGATTTAACTTCAGTAACTGCTACTGGGCGCGGCGCGTCGCAAAATAAAGGTTGAACATATTATAACTTGTCTCGCGGAAAGCATGTAACTCGGAGATACACGGCCTCGCGAAATACGATTTGTATGAGATTTTCACTGCTCCAAATTTCAAGTAGCTATAACTTATTCTGTTTCAAATATTATGAAAAATATTTGTATGTTCTTCAAACTAATAAATAACAATAATAAAAGATTAATAAAAAATTAACAATTAACCCACCACGCTTGTCTAAAACGGGTTGGCAGGTAGGTATGCAGCAAGCCAGCTAGTCGGCTAATCACTGTTGAGGGAGATCCCTTGTCAGTGCGCTAGTCAATATTCTGCATTAATAATGACCTTAAGTCCTTTTACTGCCTTTTACAGTATGCCCGGGATGAAAGGCAGCTGGCACATTCTAAGTTTTTCTCTCGCTCCCGGACCAGCATGGAAGGAGTAAGGCATAAATTAAATAATGAGAAAATTGAAAAATTCACTAGCGACCGCCGGGACTTGAACCCGGGACTGTGGATCAACGTTCCAACGCTCTACCGACTAAGCTACGGGCGCCTAGCGGACATTAGTGAATCTTTCAACCTCTTGATGCTCGTCTCGAAGCGACGATTAAGCGACATCTAGTAGTAGTTTTTACAACTAATTACTTTGGTTAGTCCACGTTACAGTAGGAATTCAAACCATATGATGAAGCTTTTCGCTTAAACCAATGTATTGGAATTTTTAATGCACTCACAGCGCTATATTTTTCTCATAAATTAAATAATGAGAAAATTGAAAAATTCACTAGCGACCGCCGGGACTTGAACCCGGGACTGTGGATCAACGTTCCACCCAGTGTTGCCATATGAAGAGCATGGAAATTCCGTATTTTACCCTTACAAAATCCGTATAAAATCCGTATTGTAATTTATGAGAGAAATTATGGGAAATAAGTATAAATCGGGAACATTTTCGGCATTAATTATATGTGGAAAGAGCAGAGCAGCATCTACGAGAGATTAAATTTGTCTTGATGCAACTATGTCTGGACTCAAAAATTCAATTTTTATCAAAACATTGTCATTGAAGTTGTAACCCATTTTTATTTGCTTCCCTCCTTCAATGTAAAAATTAAGACAGTGTAACTTGAAAGCTATGATATCATTTTGATTTAGCTCTGTGCTACTTGATGTCAGTGTAATGCCTACTTTTGCACCAATGGAGCCTGTATGGGTCTAAGATGTAATAAATCCGTATAAAAATCCGTAGATATGACTAATCCTGATTGGACTTCTAAAATCCGTATAAATACGGACAAATCCGTATATCTGGCAACACTGCTTCCACCGCTCTACCGACTGAGCTACGGTCGCCTAGTTTAGTTGTAAAAACTACTACTAGATGTCGCTTAATCGTCGCTTCGAGACGAGCATCAAGAGGTTGAAAGATTCACTAATGTCCGCTAGGCACCGGTAGCTCAGTCGGTAGAGCGGTGGAACGTTGATCCACAGTCCCGGGTTCAAGTCCCGGCGGTCGCTAGTGAATTCTTCAATTTTCTCATTATTTAATTTATAAGTGACACACTTTTTCAGCATTTTTGTATGGGAGGTCCAAATTTTTTTTTCATATTTCGAAGAAAAGTTTCAAACAAAAGTTGTTCAGTTTTGTGAGTAGATAACACCCTCAAGAGATTTGTACTTAATTAAATGTAACCCTATATAGGGTGAAATTTTACTAGTGACCGATAGCGAAAACTCAGAACCGGCTGGTGATAAGGAACAACTTTCCCTAAGGAACATACATCGAAATACGAAAAAAAATTTTGGACCTCCCGTACAAAATTGGATTCTAAATTTCCATAGTGCTAATTACGACACAATTATAATAGTAGTTTATGCAACTGCCTAATAATGAGAGGCTTTAGGATGTGAGTGTCTGTTTATAGTTGTGAATAGTTTGACACGAGCATTCTAAAACCTAATTATATGCAGTTGCATACACTATTTTATCTACACTCTACAAGAAATACTATGAAAAATAATTCAAACCTTCGCACTGCACTATGGCGATTGCAAGCCTATCTACTGAACCACCAACTGAACGACTTTAGTACATACGTAACTTTTTAACTAAACGTTAAAATGGAGGCTCATAGAAACAGAACAACTTTTAAAATAAAAAAGCATTTATCGGTGAATTTTTCGAAAAATGATTTGAAGCAAAGATTTAATAATAAATAAGTCCTCATAATTTCAAGTGTCGTCCCCACGTCGTCCCGCCCGGGTGACACTTGTTTTTTTTTCATTTGACTTACTGTTGGCCAGTGTCAAATTGGAACAGATTACAATTTGGTACGTGGGTCAGTTCGTTTAATTTTTTTTCAAATACTATAAATCGAGTTACTTTATGTAGCTGCCAGTAGTATGAAATTTTTTTTTTAAAAGCTGTATATTCGTAATGCAGTTCATTACGTTCGTACTTTCGATTCTGTAAAACGAATATTACGAAATGAGTGTAGATTAAAGAACTTTCTGAAATTAACTGGGAGTGTATAACTAACATGGGTACGGAACAAGCTACATTGTTTTTTTATACGTCATCCTTATTCTTATCCTTATCCTTATCCTTACATATAACACAGATGAACTTAAATATGTATAAAATCGTAACTGGTCGGGGTACAGGGGTACATATATAGATTTCAGAAAACACCTCCATACCGCGTTTTAGAGAACTTCATCTTCATAGAAAAGCGACATCTTTTGAAAAATATTTTACCCCAAATCATTTGTTCGCGATAATCTTCGAAAATATAGTACGTGTGTACATGAGACTCTTTGTGGTGTGTAGCTACTAGCCCTGGTCAACACCTAGGATACTTTTACCGCGGGAATAAGCTTATTCCTACGTGAAATACGATTAAAATATACTGTGACTAGAGATGGGTCGAGGGCAAAAACGTTTACGGGCAAATAGGGCATTTACGGGCAAATAGGGCAAAACTAGTTTACGCCTGAATAAATGCCCAGTTGCAGGGCGGAAACAAATAATTTGCATATTTTATTCTTCAATGAAACCAGTCATTAAATATTGCATGAAGTAAAATTTTAATCAGGTTTTACGAATGTACGTTACTAATAACATCACGTAAAAATCAAGGAGCCTTTTATCTTATGAAGACCAAAGTTTTCGACACTTTTGACCCACGTGTTTTGGGAAAAATTGTTCAGTTTCTCAGGCACATACAATAAATTTAAACGTATCAAACTTTTAAGTACAAAATGAACTTGTAGTACGGCTTCTTAGCTTAGAACTTGTATGAAGGTACGGTCCCATCCGGAAGAAAGCATGAAACTTGGCATGCACGTAGCTTTGACACGTATAATTAATAATTTCGGGGGGGGACAGACTGTCAAATGAATGTTTCCCCTCCCCCTTATTTTGTCCCTAATTTTAGTTATTTTGCTTTAATTCAAAAACTGTTTAAGTTACATTAAAACTTCCAAAGAGTAAAATATTCTTCATTAAATTCTGCACTACAAATTGTCTTTAAAGTACGTAAATAGGACTTAAAGTTTACAAGTTATGCTTCTGTGAAATTCATCATTTTTTTAAGCTGACCTCCAGCTCTATATTAGCCATAAGTACCTTGTGACAGAATCTACACTAATATAATAAAGAAGAAACCCTTGTTTGTTTTTGTTTGTTTTTTTGTATGTATGTAATCGATAAGCTCCGAAACTACTGGACCGATTTCCAAAATTCTTTCGCCATTAGAAAGCTACAACATTTCTGAGTAACATAGGCTACTTTTACCACGGGAAAATTCCTCATGTCCTCGGGAAAACAGTTAACAGCAGGAAAAGCGGGAAATATAGCGGATATTACCCAAATTAGCAAAACCACTTTACCGATCTCCGCGAATTTTGGCACTGATGTTACTAGCATACTAAAAACGGACATGGACTACTTTTTGTCAGCCCTCGAGGATCTGGAGTACCTGATCAAAACCACCAGTATCCCATCTAAACTATTAGAGATACGGTCATGGCTTCATAGAAAAATTTGTTCACCATGACAGGCCGCTTCTGCTGGCACATGGTAATCGAGGATCTGGAGTACCTGATGAAGACCACCACCATCCCATCTAAACTATAAGAGTAATTATGGCTTCATAGAAAAAGTTGTTCACCATGACGGGCCGCCTATGCTGGCATATGGTCATCGAGGATCTGAAGAACCTGATGAAGACCACCAGCATCCCATCTAAACTATAAGAGATACGGTCATGACTTCAAAGAAAAAGTTGTTCACGATGACGGGCCGCTTCTGCTGGCACGTGGTCATCGAGGATCTTGAGTAACTGATGAAGACCACCAGCATCCCATCTAAACTAAAAGAGATAGGGTCAAGGCTGTATAGAAAAGTTGTTCACCATGGTGGGCCGCTTCTGCTGGTACATGGTCATCCAGGATCTGGAGTAACTGATGAAGACCACCAGCATCCCATCTAAACTACAAGAGATACGGTCATGGCTTCATAGAAAAGTTGTTCACCATGGTGGGCCGCTTCTGCTGGTACATGGTCATCGAGGATCTGGAGTACCTGACGTAGACAACCAGCATTCGAAATAAAGTGTCAGAGATACGGTAATGCTATCAAAGAAAAATTTATTGAGCATGACGGGCCGCTTCTGCTGGCACATTTACCTCTGCTGGAACGGAGTAATGGACGTTTTACTACGAGCAAAATCCAATTACTACGGGAAAACAGGTAAGTAGCAGCGGGTGAAACCGCTGGGCGGGCCGCTAGTATTCTATAAAACTTGGTATTGGCGTTTGTTAGTTAAGTAGTCTTCAAAGGAAATCCATAGACACTACACTTCATTCCCGCCTGTGGGGTGGAGGAGGGGGCAAAGTTTATTTTTCCGAGCTGAACTTGAGGACTTCTGACTCCTGAAGTTTATATGAGAGGCTAACTTTGGTATCATTTTCGGGTAAACCAAGGACGGAGTATTTATTTCTGGGACGGGTTTTGGTACCTTCCATACAAATATATATATGTCGGTGCGCCGAGCAATCCGTTGCGACATTTGCTTCCATGGGTAACAGGAAGATGCATATCCAAATTGAAACCACGTAAATACACTTCTTCGATTTATTCTTTACACTTTCCAAATAAATTTACTCCAAAGAAATAGAAAAGAGTTTTTGTGAGCGAGTGCACAACGCTACGCGCCTAACTTCAAACATAGAACAGGACCGACCATAGGTCCGCACCATCTCAACCACATCACAAGACTACCCGAGCGCAGCGTTGCCACCGCCACAACCCCACTCGAGGCTACCAGAGCCCCACTCTTTTCTCACAGAAAACTACAATCGACCACGGAAATACTACACAATCAATTGAGTGACTTTCTACTTAAACAGGATAGGCTATTTTAATAAAATTAACTGCCTATTTATAAGCACACTAAAATTACAATCAGATTATTTTCGATTACGTTAATTTTGGACATTAAAAATTAACAAAAGTATTCTGCGCCGTCACGGCCATCCTGCATCTTCACACGTCCTCGTGTGAATCCTCATCATTGTCGTCACACGATGTTCTGCGCCGCTACGGTCATCCTGCATTTTCACATGTACGTGAATCCACAATTCCACATCATTCATCTGAAAATAAGAAAAATCGGTGAATGAACCAGTTTTCGACAGCCTCAGAGGCGTCCTAACTTTTTGCTACATCAGTCATACAATCTTGCCGCAAAGGCTCAATTTTCTTGCCACATAGGCGTTACGTACATACATACTGGATACACATGATTTAAAATTGTAAATACTTGTCACACATACTATACAAACTTACTTGTCACATGTACCATACCCACTTGTCACTTAGGGTTAACCCACTTGTCACATAGGGAAATTACCTAAGTGCCACTAAGGCTTTTCACTATGTGCCACACAGGCTGTCACGCAGACTTTTCCCTAAGTGCCACAAAGGCTTGTCACACAGACTTTTCTCTAAGTGCCACAAAGGCTTGTCGCAAAGACTTTTCCCTAAGTGTCACAAAGACTTGTCACAAAGACTTTTCCCTAAGTGTCACAAAGACTTGTCACAAAGACATTTCCCTAAGTGTCACAAAGGCTTGTCACAAAGACTTCTCACGCAGACTTTTCCCTAAGTGCCACAAAGGCTGTTTTCTCTTTTTTTTATAATTTTTTTTTCATTGCCGTCACTGGCCATCCTGAGCATTCACCGTCAGAATCGAAATAAACATGAAACTGCTCACCCGGATGATTAAATGTCCCAGCCAAAGGTTGTATGGAACAGACTCGCTTCTCCTTGTATTGATTGACTATGGGGCATCTCCATGCTGTACTCGGTTCGCTGCACCGGAAGCAGATTGTCTTCTCAGCACGGCTGCATCCGTTTGCTGCTGAAGGATCCTGATCCTCGTCACCTCGAAATGAGACAAAGACAAAGGTTTTAGAAAATTATCCATACTAAACTAACTACTATAATTACGACACGCATGAAAGTATAATGGCATATTTTTCAGATTGTATCAGATTGTATGATGAAAAAAAATCGCGTCATTTCTTTTCTTACTGTCGCTTGATTTTTGAAATATTTTGGTAGTGAATGCAATTCTTTGTACTTGTCTATTGTTGTGGGCCAATTGAGCAAATTTAACTATTTGTGACCTCAAAATGGTTTTATGATAAATACACAGGTAGATATTATGTTCTCTATACTTATATTGCTTATTTATTAAGCAGAATTTTAAAGCACCCAAAGTAGGCAGGTAAGTAAATACTACAATATCGAGTGAAAAGGAAATCCCAAAACGCGTGGACATAACTAAGAGTATCAAGATGACATGGGTTCAGAAATATTTGCGAGACTGCAACATTTCGCGGATAACTAAAGTCAAATCGATCAAAACTCGTTTATTTCCGTGTAGGACACTTTTGTGTTTGTTTATTTTCAAACCTCGAGAAAAACTGTACGAATCTGCATAGCTCGTAGACACTTGAATTAGTAGTTTCGGAGATAAGTTCTAATGTTTGACGAGCTTGCTCAAGATCAATTTATCAACCGTCTACCTATCTTTGCGAAACATTTGGATTTTGTGGCGTAGACATAGCGTAAAGATGTCAACAACTTCAAACAACTATTATAGTGCGTTTCATTTCACAGTTCCCATGGCTCTATTTTTATAGTTCATACTTAGTATCTGGGTAGGTAGCAGTGAAGTAGGGTGATTTTCATCAAAAGGAAGCCGTAGTAAGTAGGTGGTATACTCGGTATATGGAAATAGTGAGATAAAAGAAAATCTTCTACACATTTTCAGACCGTAAAACGCCTGTTGTAAGGCTTATAGAAAACATTAGATAAGTATTAGAGAGACGATGCGCGGGCACCTTTATAAATGGCTCAGCCCTACGCGAGATGTTTGCTCGCTTTACTCGTACACGCCCATGTTTACAGGAACCCCAGAAATACTCAAATTTGCTAGGAGTGAGGTTGCCGCGCACGTCATATTACGCCATTTCATTAAAATTTACTCTGTATCAGCCACTTTCCTATTTCAACGTTTTCATATTTTGCTACTTTTAACGACAGAATAATGCAACTTTGACAGTGTACTACCTATTTTTTTGCGCACTTTTGATATTTGAATAAGTTTATAAAACTGAACTGAACCTAAACCGCGCGTCGCACGTAAAGGATTATGCCCACTCTAGTATGGACATCCGTCCTTTGCTTGCCTCACTGCTTGCAGGCCTCGCATCAAAGCCAAAGTTAAATAATTTTAAAGTCTAATTATTGCATAACATTTTGTAACTGAAAATAATTTAATAATGACAGGAGTTCTGAAGTTATTGAATATTAAAGTTGGGTATCGAAAGAAACAAAAGTGCTGAAGTTTAGCTGTAGTTCAAGTTTTCGTTTTAAACTCTTTATTGTAAATTATACCGAATTAAGCAATGTAAAAAAAAGTTCGCACCACAGTAAAATCTTTGGTAAAAATACCTAACGGTAGAATGACCTTTGAAAATTAAGTTAGTTCCCTGTTTTGTACAACAATAGCCGTAGATATACTACATTAGAGTTAGGGATACTACATATTGCTTTAATTTTCATTTTGATACGAGACAATTTCATGGACCAGAAATGGTCATTCTCCTTTAGCAACCTTTGCTATGTAATAAGGTGACAATCGCGAAATTTTAAACTGGGCTATCCGTATCGTTCAAAATTCTCTAATTTGTGATACAACTCCGGATTTGTTGGGTTATTGCCTTCTATATTTCGCGTGACTCAACGGACACTAGACCAAAAATTCGTGTCAACTTAGGTACAACCGCCTATATTCTGCGTAATGTCTCTGATTTAGGCATGAAAACTGTCTTGTCGGCTTGTTTATCAGCCTTCATTTCACGTTACGTTGCGGACACACACATCAAAACTCGTTAAATATCGACTTTTGCCTATCAAAATTACATAAAGGTTGAATACAATTAGGTAGGAGTCGTGTCCTATTTTAACAAAGATCCTTCGCTACTGGTAGTTATCTAACACTTTGAATCCCTCTCAGTATATTAAAACAATTTACATCATCAATCTCACAAGAATTGAAATCCTTACATAATTAGAAAATAAAATTGGATTTTTCTGACCTGAATTTTGGTTCGCCACTTCTGATGTCGGTGCGCCGAGCAATCCGTTGCGACATTTGCTTCCATGGGTAACAGGAAGATGCATATCCAAATTGAAACCACGTAAATACACTTCTTCGATTTATTCTTTACACTTTCCAAATAAATTTACTCCAAAGAAATAGAAAAGAGTTAGCGGATTTGTGAGCGAGTGCACAACGCTACGCGCCTAACTTCAAACATAGAACAGGACCGACCATAGGTCCGCACCATCTCAACCACATCACAAGACTACCCGAGCGCAGCGTTGCCACCGCCCACAACCCCACTCGAGGCTACAGAGCCCCACTCTTTCTCACATAAAACTACAATCGACCACGGAAATACTACACAATCAATTGAGTGACTTTCTACTTAAACAGGATAGGCTATTTTAATAAAATTAACTGCCTATTTATAAGCACACTAAAATTACAATCAGATTATTTTCGATTACGTTAATTTTGGAAATTAAAAATTAACAAAAGTATTCTGCGCCGTCATATATATATATATATATATAGAGATACCTTCACGGTAAATGTTGATCAGGCGCGACTTCACGCGAGTTATTTGTTGATCCGAAAACACATGTTGATCCGACGTCTTAAGTTGATCCAATGTACATGTCTAGTAACTAATGTGGCTCCGATCGGATCAACATCTGCACTCAGGTGACTAAAAAGGGACAAAAATAAAGTCTATGGAAATGTTGATCCGATATACGAATCCACCCTGCAGTCGTTTTGGCAAATGTTGATCCGATTTGAATGAGCCAATCAGAGCACAGTAATGATTGGATTGGCTGAAATCAGCCGCGACGTTGCCATTTCGTACATTTGGCCGCACAAACTTAGAATTTATCTTCCGGCACTTGACTAACATGTTCGCGGGTGCTGACGCATCAGATTTTCCGAACTTCGAGATCCGGTGCCTTACCACGCGCGACCACCGGTTTGGAGGAGCTTCACGAGGGTACCACCTGATTTGACTCTTAATGGACTTCCGCCGCTGGTTGATGGCTTTGTACGCACACTTTTTACTTATGGCCACTACCGGATTTGTATTACCTGATATGATAATCGGCGGTCGATCGGGCCCGAATTCTTTCGTCGGCCTTCCCGGTCAACATCATCACCGCCTGGCTGTAAGTCGCTCACTGAACCTCCCTGAACAGGGTCCTACCTGGTGGCCTGACTTGCCGTTGGTCGTCGAAGAAGACAAGAGCGAAAAGGAGTACCTTCCAACTAACACGAGCGCTTTCGCTCGTATTAGTTGGGAATCTGTATACTGGATGTAAAAAAATGTCGCGAGGTGCGAAGGGAGACATCAAAGGACAATTGCGAAGGGTGACGGCGAACAGCAGCAGCGAAAGGCGAACGGCGACAACGAAGAGCCAGGGTAAAGGACGACGTCAAAGGCGAACGGTTAAGAGCGACGGCGAAGGGCGACTTCGAAGGGCAATGGTAAAGGGCGAAAGGCAACGGCGAAGGGTAACGGCTAAGAGCGACGAAAAAGGGCGATGGTCAAAGGCGACAGCCTCCAAATCTTTGGGGTAGAATAATATAAGATACGGTTAGGATATGCACCCGGTTCTGAAATCAGTAAACCCGGTTCCTCCGGTTCTGATAAAAAAAATGTATCATTTCACTATTTTTATTATATTACGCATAGTAAAATCTTTATTGCTGCAAACTGGCAACACTGCCTTCCCGCTCCACACATTCGAACGAACTCGTCGCGACTCGTAACGAAGCGTGTGTATGCGTGCGTGCGAACGAAGCGCAGGGACCATTTTGTCAATTGACGTAGTAGTCTTCTCGACGGCCGGGAGGCCGTCGGGTAGACGCCAACTAGGCATAAGCCTATCGGGCGTGAAGTCTGCCGCTGCCCGTTAAAACGGGCAGGTCATAGGGGCCGTGGTGAGCGGAAACATTCCACCACGGCCCGAAGGGTCAAATTAAGACCCGAGTGCGGCCGAACAGAAACGGCCGAAGACGGACCAGCAGGACCGCCAGCGAGTCACCCGCCGGGTGGGACCCCAATGCCCGGGGAGGACAAGCGAGCGCCTTCTAGCTGGCGGTAGAAGAGTAACGTCCGTGGAGCCGGCGAGCCTGACCCGAATGCTTCGGGCCCGCATCAGCCGGCTAGTCATGTCAGGTTTTGGTCACGTCAGTGAGGTCAATCCTGTGGGGGCCGCCGACTGGTACGCGCCATCAGCATGACAGCGCGCTGCCAAGGTCAGTCCGGTGTGTCAGTACCCTCCGCGAGCTCCTCCACCACAGCGAGCTCGCGAGGATACGGTTTCCAGTCAGGAGGGCGCGCGTGGTACGGGGCCAGGCCTCGGATGGGTCCGAAGTCTGACCTGTCTGCGCGCGCGAACATCCTAGTCGAGCTTGGAGACGAACTCATCCAAGGTCTCGACTTTAGACTTCTTTTTTCCGAATGACTTCTTTGCGGACGAACCTCGGCGCGTCGGCTATGATGCGCAAAGCCTTGGACTGCTGGGCCCGCAGTCTTTGGTACTTGGTCTCAGAAACCAACGCGTACCATGCCGGAGCGGCGTACGTCAGGCGACTCCTGATGGGATGGGTCAGAGCAAAGCAGTGACAGCCCCTGTTTGCCCGCTCACATTCTTCACGTGCTTGGCCATGGACATGTTACGGTCTATGGTCACACCCAGGTATTTAGCCTTTGTGGACCACCCGAACTCCTCTTCATGGAGCCTCAGTTTCGGGGGATCTCTTCGACCACGCCCCACGATGATCGCTTGAGTCTTACCCATGTTGATCATCAATCTCCATTTCGCCAGCCAGGCTGGGAGGGCGTCTAAGGCTATCTGCATTTTCCTGACCGCGTGCCTCGTGTTGAGGGACCCGGAAAAATGCAGGGTCATCGGCATAGATATTTGAAATCTCCAGCTTAGTATTGCCCTCAACCGGGCCCTCAACTTCCATTTTTTTGTCAGCACGGATCTGGAGTACTGATGGATGGCACCAGGAGCACAGCTAAACTACAAGAGATACGAAAATGGCTTCATAGCTACAGCTGTTCAGCTCGACGGGCCGCTTCTGCTGACACATGCATGACTATCGAGGATCTGGAGTACCTGATGCAGACCACCTGTATCCTATCTGAACTATAAGAGATACGGTAATGGCTTCAAACTAAAAGTGGTTCAGCATGACGAGCCGCTTTTGTTGGCATGTGCCAACAACCATGTGGTCATCGAGGGTCAGGAGTGTCTGATGAAGGGCAACAGAAGCACAGTTGTTCAGCATGACGTGCCGCATCTGCTGGCACATGATCATCTAGGATCTGGAGTACCAGATGTAGACCACCAGCATCCCATCTTAACTATAAGAGATACGGTATTGGCAACAAAGTAAAAGAAGTCAGCATGACAGGCCGCTTTTGCTGGCACATGATCCTGATGAGTCACTTCTGCTGGAAAGGAGTACCTAATTGATTTTTCACTACGGGCAAAGATCCGATTTCTACGGGAACACAGGTAAGTAGCAGCGGGTGAAACCGCTGGGTGGGTCGCTATATACAGGGTGTAAGAGACGGTGTACCGAAAACTTTGCAGGCGTGATCAGACCGTGAAACTGAACAACTTTTACTATGAAGCCAATGGTATACAATGGCGATCAGCTGACAGTCTTTATATAGGAGGTCGGTCGTTCATGGTCTGATCATGCCTGCAAAATTTTCGGTACACGGTCCCTTACACTCCGTATTATAAAAAACTTTTTGTATGTTTACCCGGTTTATACAATTTGGTAAGGACATAGCAGGCTAAATCACTTAAATTGTCCAAAAAAAAAGATGATCCCATGTTTCGGATCGGAGGGCACGTTAAACCGTTGGGCCTGGTCGGCTTAAGGTGGTCGTTAATGTAAAACCAACACAGCGACCGTATGACAGTTTCGAAAATCTGACACCATTCAGGTCTTGTAGGATCGATCGACCTTGCAGTCCACCCCTAGATTATGAGGCAGCCAATCCCAAAGCTAGGGAGATGATTTACATAAATGCTTCCTTTCGTTGAAAATAGAATCCGTTACTTATGGTCTATATCAAGTACTCCAAACCTTCGGTGTCTATTGACCAATTAAAGCGTCACATCAAGCTGAACAGTTTTTACTTTGGAGTCATATCGGTATATCCTATAGTTTAGCAGGGCTCCTGTTGGTGCACCTGGTGGTCTACATCAGATACTCTAAACATTCAATGTCTTTAAGCCAGTAGAAGCGTCTCATCAAGCTAAACAACTTTTACCTTGAAGTCATAACTGTATCTCCTATAGTTTAGCAGCGCTCCTGTTGATGCATCTGGTTGCCCACATGAAGTTCTTCAAACCTTCGATGTCTATTTGCCAGCATAGACGTCTCATCAAGCTAAACAGCTTTTACCTTGAAGTCATATCAGTATATCCTATAATTTAGCAGTGCTCCTGTTGATGTACCTGGTGGGTATTACATTAGGTACTCGAAACCTTCGATGCTATGGCTAGCAGAAGCGTCCAATCAAGCTGAACAAATATTCAAATCCTGCCTGCGGTGGAAAATTTTGCAAGATTTCCAAAAATTAATTATCTAACACGAGAAGTGTTTTAAATTTGGTATTCAATTTATCGCAGGTTTTCATCGATTTGACTACATTCAATTTGTAAAGAATGAAATAGGTGCAAGCTGAACAACTTTTACCTTGAAGTCATAACTTTATTTCCTATAGTTTAGCAGGGCTCCTGTTGGTGCACCTGGTTGCCTACATCAGGTACTTCAAACCTTCGGTGCTATTGGCTAGCAATTGCGTCCCATCAAGCTGAACAACTTTTGCTTTGGAGTAATTTTAAACCCCTCGTCAACCAGCTTTAGTATAGGTCGTGCACTTAAAGTTGAGGGTAGTAAAGTTCAAAATCACTGGTACGTATGCTGTACCACGGGCAATGAGGCATTAATAATATCTTCCAAAGCTTAGCTGAGCTTCTCGCGGTACAACTGGTGGTCTACATCAGGCTTTTCACACATTCGATGTCTATAAAATAAACCAGTAGAAGCATCACATCAAGCTAAACAACTGTTGTTTTGAAGTCAAATTTGTATCTTCTATAGTTTGGCTGAACTCCTGTTGGTGCACCTGGTGGTCTGAATCAAGTATTAGACAGCAAAAGCGTCCCATTGAGCTGAATAACTTTTGCTTTGCAGTCATATCTATATCTACTTTAATTTAGCTGGGCTCATGTTGGGGCACCTGATGGTCTACATCAGGTACTCAAAACTTTCGTTGTCTATTGGCCAGCAGAAGCTGCCCATTAAGCTAAAAAACTTCTGTCTTGGAACGTTGTCAGTATCTGATTAAGTTCAGCAGGGGTTCCTGTTATTGCACCTGGTTGTTTACAATAATTATTCCAAACCCTCGGTGTCTATTGGCCAGCTGAAGCGTCTCATCAAGCTAAACAACTTTTAATTTGGAGTCGTACCGGTATCTCCAATAGTTAAGCAGGGTTCCTGTTGACGAACCTGAAGGTCTACGTCAGGTACTCTAAACCTACGATGCTGTAGGCTAGCAGAAGCGTCCCATCAAGCTGAACAACTTTAGCTATGGAGTCATATCTGTATCTTTTATAGTTTAGCAGGGCTCCTGTGGGTGCACCTGGTAGTCTACATCAGGTACTTCAATATCTATTCGTCAGCAGAAGCATCTTATCAAGCTGAACAACTTTTACCTTGGATTCATATCGGTATCTTCTGTGGTTTGGCGGGGCTCCTGTTGGTGCACCTGGTGGTCTACATCAGGTAATTCTAGCTTTTAATATCTATTCGTCACCAGAAAATTCTCATCAAGTTGAACGACTTTTACCTTGGAGTCATACCTGTATCTTCTATAGTTTAGCAGGGCTCCTGTTCTTGCACCTGGTGGTCCACATCAGATACTTCAAACTTTCGATATCTTTTCGCCAACAGAAGCGTCTCATCAAGCTGAACTACTTTTGGTTTAGAGTCATAAATCTGTAGCTCCTATATTTGAGCAGGGCTCCTGTTGGTGCACCTGGTGGTCTACGTCAGGAACTCTAAGCCTTCGATGCTATTGGCTACCAGAAGCGTCCCATCAATCTGAACAATTTTTGCATTGGAGTCATGTCGATAGGTATCTCCTATCGTTTAGCAGGGCTCTTGTTGGTGCACCTGGTGGTCTTCATCAGGTACTTCAAACCTTCGATGTCTGTTCGGCAATGCATAATATTAAGTATGGAAGATGGGATATTTGGTCCGCGAAAGCTATCTTTCTTACCTTGTTACTCTTACGAAATAGCTTGCTGTGTTCTCTGTCACACGAAGAAAGCGACGTTGCCGCTTTGTGCTCCAGTACCTATTCGTCAAGTTTGGCTCCGGATTTACTTAGTCTAAGTAAATGTGGCATATAAATTAAATATACTCTGGATCTAAAAAATCCTTTTCAGTATGATTTTTTAGACCGTTAATGGATCAACCAATGACGGTCAAATCACTGACGAGTATGTTGAAATCGTGTCAGTGCAGATCCACTGACGTCACACGCGCAGGAGGGCCGGATCAAAGTATATCAGTTCGCGCCGTGCGGAGCCGAGTATACACGCCAAAAAGGTGGATCAACATTTGTTCTAACTTCACACTGGAGCTACATTTACCGTGAACGGTTCATTATATATACAAAAACTACATTCTTTTTCATTTAAACGCTGTTTTCTCCTTGACTTTGGCATAATTTATGAGAAAATAACACATGCTGGAAGCCACACTCACCCGAATTACAAAACCATATATGATTTTCGAAATAGTAAGAAAATGCTTAGCCTACAGGAGCCTAAACATTTTACCAAGTTATGTTTGTAGCTGCTAAACTCTCAAGCTCATTGATTTTATATGCAAAAATATGGTATATTTCTTAATTGTCGCTAAACCATACCAGATAGGGAAATGCCTTCATAGCAAAAGTTGGTAATCTTATTTTTGCATATAAAATCAATGAGCTTGAGGGTTTAGCAGCTACAAACATAACTTTGTAAAAATGTTTAGGCTCCTGTAGGCTAAGCGTTTTCTTACTATTTCGAAAATCATATATAGTTGTAATTCGGGTGAGTGTGGCTTCCAGCATGTGCTATTTTCTCATAAATATGTTCCAAGGTCAAGGAGAAAACAGCGTTTATATGAAAAAGAATGTAGTTTTTTTCTGTTTCGCATAATATATATATATATTTTTGTATGGAAGGTACCAAAACCCGTCCCAGAAATAAATACTCCGTCCTTGGTTTACCCGAAAATGATACCAAAGTTAGCCTCTCATATATACTTCAGGAGTCAGAAGGCCTCAAGTTCAGCTCGGAAAAAATAAACTTTGCCCCCCTCCCCCAACCCCCACAGGCGGTAATGAAGTGTAGTGTCTATGGATTTCCTTTGAAGACTACTTAACTAACAAACACCGATACCAAGTTTTATAGAATATTCTGTCACAAGGTACTAATGGCTAATTTAGAGCTGGAGGTCAGCTAAAAAAATGATGAATTTCACAGAAGCATGACTTGTAAACTATAAGTCCTATTAACGTACTTTAAAGACAATTGTGGTGCAGAATTTAATGAAGAATATTTTACTCTTTGGAAGTTTTAATGTAACTTAAACCGTTTTTGAATTAAAGCAAAATAACTGAAATTAGGGACACAGAAAGGGGGGGAGGGGGGGAAACATTCATTTGACAGTCTGTCCCCCCCCCGAAATTATTAATTATACGTACCCAAGCTACGTGCATGCCAAGTTTCATGCTTCTCCGAATGGGACTGTACTCATGACTAAGAAGCCGTACTATTGAATAACCTTATATTCATACGTTGACATTTTTTTAATAGCATAAAAAGACAGTTTTATAGCAATTAAATACAAATGTAATCCAAATTTATACAAACATTAAATATTTTTGTATTAAAAGTTTCTGCCCTGTCCCGGGGCATTTATCGGGCGTAAACGGACAGAAACGGACGTTTATACGGCACTTATAATTTATGCCTTAAATGCCCGGGCGGAAACCCATCTCTAACTGTGACCATTGTTTAGTGGCTGTCAAAAAAGAGAAACCTCTTCTTCTCGAAACCTACTTTATTGTTTTTGATTGATTTTGACAAATTGAAAAGACATCAGTTTTGACGGGGAACCACAATGCACGACATACTCAATGTACAGCAGGTTAATGCACGGCAGCGTATTGTACAGCAGATCATTGTACAACGTGATGGATGGATGGTCTTGAAATACAGGCCCGGACCGATAATGTACAGGGGTGGAAATGGAATCAAAACAAATGACGTCACAGCTGATGTAGTGATGTGACCGTGTTGACTTTGATCAACTTATCGATTCATTATTCGAACATGACATGCAAGGCAACCCACGGAGGGGACGGGGCGAAGCCCCACAGGTTTTGGGGCCCAGCCCCGCAGTAAAACATATTTAACACAAATCCGACACAGTAGGTTAGGTTAGGTTAGAACAGTGACCCCCTGGAGCGAACGAAGTGAGCGACCAAGCTTACTAAAGAATATATTTGACGGCGCAACGTCTTCGTACCATTGTAAACGCGTGTGCAACGGGCCGGGCGCGTCTTTGCGTCACGCCACCCCCGTCGCACCGCCCGGTGCCCGGCCACCTGGCCGACCGGCCGCACGTGCGGCGTCCCCGCCGCACCGCTTCGCCTGGCGGGGGACTACCTGACTTGTTATGGACTAGAGATGCGCAAAATGTGTCATTCAGATGAAAAGAGAGATATATCTCAATTGTGTCCCCGGATATATATCACTCATTTATATCTCTCACTCATTTCACACAGTGAAGGAGCCCGAGCTTTTTGTTTCACATCATCAACTGAATGTTAAGTTTTTTTGCTAAGCGAGTTCACACAGCATGTTAAAGTCCATGCAAAAAAAATAACGGATGTTTGTTAGTTTATTATCACTTGAGCTGTGTTGAGTTTAGTTTGAATAGGTCGGATTTCAAACAATAGGACAAATGATGCTGTTTACAGGGACTAAACAATCTTGATCTTTGATGAGTCAAGATAATGTTATTTAATGCATTTTTAGTCCGTTATATTGAGAATATTTTGTTTAGTAGGTACCAACTTTGTTTTTATATTTTTACTAAGAACTCATAATTATTTTTTAATAAGTAATTTAAGGCAAAATTGCCGATTGTCTAAATAAAGTGAAGTATCAATATTTTCTATCCACTAATAGTTTCGGCGCTATATGGATGGCACGCGACGACTACTATTTTTTTTTAAATTGTGGAACATAGACCTGGTGGAACTTACACAAAATTAAATTAAAAAAAAATCATTTTTGTCTTGCGTCTCGAAATTTCCACGGGACACTTCGTTTCCTTACAGCTGACATTGTTTTTAATTTACACGGGCGTGCACACTTATTTATTTATTATCTAACGAATCACATTTACTAACTAAACTGAAATATACATTATTTTTAAAGTTATTTTTTAGTTTTCAAGGTACTATTCACTTTTAAAAAGCTTATCAACTCTTAAAACTTCTAAACTGTTTTGGCGTTAAAGTCAAAACACGTATTAACAAAAATGAAACGCTTTCTTTTTGCTAAAGAAATGCATCTGTTCTGTTACTCAAAGGAAAGACAATTTAAAAATTATTTCTTCTTAGATTCTTTTGTGTAAGATTTTTTTGGAAATAAACAGAAATGTCGCCGACCGAACCCTTAGCACTTACTTACCCTTAGTTGAGTTTATTGTTATCCAGCGCGTGAAAGCATTGGTAAAAAGGTCATTTTTGTTTACATTATCCTGCATTGACCTGCACATCTGTTCATCTCTCTTAAACAGACAGCTCGCTCTCCCTCACTCTAACTCATCTCTCAGTCGTTCTGTACATCAAAAATGAACCGTAGTCTAAGTGAGTTGAAGATATATTTGAAAATTAAGTGAGATAGTGAGTGATATTATAATTTGGACGGATATGTTTCTTTTTTATCTCTCTCTCATGAGTTACCCAAGTCTATTATGGACTGCTTATAAAAGGGCCGACGGGCGGAGCGACTGGGATTCTTGTCTGGACTTCGGCCCGATGCACATGTCGTAGTAGCACTGCTCAGTGTCTAATTATTGTGCTTAGAAGCTTACTGATAGTATTATTAATTATTGTAAATTGGTTGATTATTATTAATTATATCGGTTTTGGACTAAAATCTTGGTCTCAATGTCTGACCCTGACCCCAACTCTATATCAGAAGTGGCCGACGACCCACAATCACCACCATCTCACATTTCAGCCAATATGGAAGGCAATCTTATGTTTTCTATGTTTTCCTCTGGTATAGAAAGCAATCTGCAGAAGTTAGCTGACAATTTAGTCTCCCGTCCTGCTTCACATAGTGCACAGATAAAATTGTTCCCTTTTGATCCTGATGAACCGGAGGCTGACGTCGTGAGCTGGTGCTCTTTATCCGAGATGATTATCGCAAAGAAAAAGTTAGAAGGGGTAGACTTGATTTTGGCTTTGACTCATTCGCTAAAATGTCGTGCTGCGTCTTGCCTTACAAAGGTTTCTCCTGACAATATTTCCTGGATTTCTATCAAAGAAATGTTAATATCCAAATTCTCAAAACCCATGATGATGCAGGATTATTTTGATATGATTATCAAGTTCCAAATCAATTCTAAAGAAAGTTCGGCTGAAGCAGGAATGCGTTTGTGGCAATTAATCGAGAAAATTCCAAGCTAATTTCACTGACCGGTTGATAACTGGTTTCGTCATTTCTGTTCTTTCTAATTCCGACGACAAAATACGCCGAGAATTAGATTCAGTGGTCATAAACGACAAACATCAACTTTTCGCACTCTGCGTGGTTTTACGTTGAAACGTAAATTGGATGATCCAAGTACTACTGAGAGTGACTTCAAGAGAAATCGTCCTTCGCCAGCTTTTCGTGGCAACTGTCATTTTTGTGGCAGGATTGGTCATCGTGGCTCTGAATGTAGGGACAAACAACGTATCTCAGCTAAAAACTCTACACAATTTGCAGTTAAGATGGATCAACCTAAACCAGGGGCCTGCTACGTGTGTGGTGAGCATCATGCTGCTTCTGCCTGCCCTCTGCGATGGAAGAAAAAAGAAGACGCCACGCCGAGCACCAGCGGCAAGCGGGTGAACCTGTGCTCCAAGGAGGCGGCGTCGCGAGGTGTGTTACAGATAAGTGAATTCAAGTCTTCTTTTATGTTTGATTCTGGTTCAGAGTGCAGTTTAATGAGACAGAGTATTTGTGATTCAATTAGCGGAAAAAAGTTTCATGACCAAGTTAGTTTACAGGGTTTAGGTAAAAATAACGTAATTTGCACATTACAAATTGAATGTCCAATGTCCAACAACAGTTCAAGATACTTCATTTAACGTCACTTATCACGTCATACCCGATGAATACCTTAACGAGCCAATTTTATTAGGGCAAGATATTTTAAAAAAAGGTTATTTTGCAAAAGTTTATGATGATAATGTAATTTTCGTGCCCAAAAACAGCAATTCCAAAGTCGAGAAAGTAGCCTTTGATATAAACTCTATTGATACAGATCTTACAGGAAAAATAAAGATGATTTGATCGATATACTAAAAAAATATTCTTCAAACTTTATTCAAAATCTTCCAACTACGCGTATTTCTACAGGAGAAATTAAAATTGACTTGATAGATCCAAATAAAACTGTACATAGAAGACCATACAGATTGTCACCTCCAGAATCTCAGATAGTATCAGATAAGATCAAAGAGCTATTAGATGCAAATATAATTAGAGAGAGTTCTTCACCGTTCGCAAGTCCAATCTTATTAGTTAAAAAGAAAGACGGTACCGATCGCATGTGTGTAGACTACAGAGAGCTTAATAGCAACACCCGCCCAGACAGTTATCCCTTCCATTGATAGATGATCAGATAAATAAACTGCATGGGGCCCATTATTTTCAAGCATAGATATGGCTTCTGGTTTCACCAAATTAAAGTTAATGAGGCTTCAATTGAGAAAACTGCTTTTGTGACTCCATCAGGTCAATTCGAATGGTTGACTATGCCCTTTGGCCTTCGAAATGCCCCTCAAGTTTTTCAAAGAGCTATAAACACTGCTCTTAAGCCCCTTAATGATGACCGAATATTAGTTTATATGGATGACGTGCTCTCTGCATCTACAACTATAGAAGAAGGATTGGCTCGTCTTGATAAATTACTAGATATTTTGACACAGGCTGGGTTTTCGTTTAACTTTAAAAAATGTTCATTTATGAAGAAAAAGACTGAATATCTAGGTTTTGTAATATCAGCCGGTGAAATCAGACCAAACCCCCGAAAAGTTGAAGCATTAAAAAACGCCCCTGCTCCTAAGACCGTCAAGCAAGTCCGGCAGTTTGTAGGATTAGCGACATATTTTCGAAAATTTATATTAAATTTCCCAAAAATCATGAAACCTTTATATCCCTTAACTGTTGGTAAAGGTAACATTACTTGGACTTCGGAACATGCTAAAATTCACTCTCAAATTGTAGAATATCTCGTAACTGAACCGGTATTGAGAATTTTTGACCCCACATTACCCATAGAACTTCATACCGATGCCAGTAGTGACGGATACGGATCAGTACTTATTCAAAAACAAAATAACCTACCTCATGTAATTGCCTATTTTAGTCAAAAAACAACTGAAACTGAAAGTCGTTACCATTCCTATGAGCTCGAGACGTTAGCTGTAGTGAAATCTGTAGAGCATTTTAGGCACTATTTATTTGGGCGTAAATTCACAGTTTTTACCGATTGCAATGCTTTGAAGGCATCTCATTCAAAGAAAGATTTAACACCAAGGGTTCATAGGTGGTGGGCTATATTGCAATCTTACGATTTTGACATAGTTTATAAAGAAGGGAAAACTATGGCTCATGCAGATTTTCTCTCTCGCAATCCAGTTGATAACGTGGAAAATGGGTCAGTTACTAAAATTTATTCCAAAAATATCACAGTTGTTAACTTAACAGAGTTAGATAAGGGGTGGTTATGTGTAGAACAATTACGTGATCCGGAAATCACTGACATCATATCTAAATTACGTTCTAATGAGTTACCCGCAAACTTGGCACAGACTTATGATATTAGACAGGGCATCCTATACCGAAAAATTGAGCGTGGTAGAAGCTCTAAATGGCTACCTATTTTGCCAAGATCATTGATATGGTCCTTAATTAATCTTGTCCATAATGAAATAAAACATCTTGGTTATGAAAAAACTCTTGACAAACTGTATGATCTTTACTGGTTTCAAAACATGTCAAAATATGTTAAAAAATTTGTCGAATCTTGCGTCATGTAAAGCCTCCAAAGGTCCGTCTGGAGCACAACAGGTTCGTTTGCATTCTATACCAAAATAGCCGTTCCATGGCATACGATTCATTTAGACCTAACGGGTAAACTTAGTGGAAAAAGCGAGCGTAAGGAATATTGCTCTGTGATCATAGACGCTTTTACGAAATTTGTACTCCTAGAACATACGTTAACGTTAAATTCATCTGACGCTATTAAGGCAATTAAAAATGCTGTACGTGTTTTCGGTGCTCCTAAACGTATTATTGCAGATCGCGGTCGATCTTATGATAACGCTGACTTCAAAATTTCTGTAAAGATAATAATATCGAACTGCACTTAATTGCGACTGGCTCTAGTAGGGCTAATGGGCAAGTTGAACGCGTTATGCGAACCTTGAAGAGTTTACTAACCATCGCTGAATGTGATTCAGATTGCCCGTGGCAGGATCAGTTAGGAGATATCCAATTGGCATAACAGTACACGTTGCAGGGTCACAGGATTCCTCCTTTGGAATTGATGTTTGGTATCAGTGGTCTTTCTTTAGATTTAACTAAAATATCCCAGAACTCTAGTGAAGTTCATAGATTAAATCTTGAATCAATTCGATCATCCGCATCAAGTAACATTAAAAAACTGGCACAATCTGATACTGAACGTTTTAATAGAGGCAAAGCTAGAGTTAGACCTTACACTGTAGGAGATTTTGTTTTTATAAAAAATGAAGAAAGACATCAAACCAAGTTAGACCGTAAATACAAAGGCCCGTTTCAAATTACTGTTGTCTTAGATAATGACCGCTATGAACTAAAACGGGTTAATGGTACTAATAGAACTTTTAAATATTCTCACGAAAATTTACGCGAAGTACCTCATGGCCAGACTGGATTTTTGAAATCGCTGAAATTCTATGTGAGGATGACGCGACGGCGAGTGATGATGATGTTCCTTTAAGTGAAATACGTCGTGAAAACAACACTAGGATGATAGATAGCGATACTGAATCAGTAAATAGTGATACAATGTCGGCTGTTTCGCGTTCTCTAACTACTAACAATAATGAAACTGAACAACGTAATCTTCGTGCATCATCTGTATACTCTTTAGAACCTGATTCGATTAATGTTATCACAAATGCTCTGGTACATCAAGAAGATTAATTTTACAGAATTTTAGGAGTAGTTGGCATAAGTAATTGAAAGTTGTAGAACGATTATTGAAGAGCGTAGCTGGACCAATAAACGGATACGCTTAAGGGACATGTTTTAGTCCGTCAAGCTAATTACGGGCCAGTCCTAAAGCTGAAGGTAAACCTGCAGGATCTTTTATGATCGGACCAGAAATGTTATACTGAAGGGTTTTAAAACCGGACCAGGCTGAAAGTAACTGAAGAGTCATTAGACTGGACCAGTAATGATATTTGGTAATATTAAGGAATGCCATAATCAACGAACATTAACTTGATGTTTCTTTCCCAGATGCCAGTCAATGAATGTGCGCGTACGAGGACGTCCGCATGTCAGCATGGCCGTGACGGCGCAACGTCTTCGTACCATTGTAAACGCGTGTGCAACGGGCCGGCGCGTCTTTGCGTCACGCCACCCCGTCGCACCGCCCGGTGCCCGGCCACCTGGCCGACCAGCCGCACGAGCGGCGTCCCGCCGCACCGCTTCGCCTGGCGGGGACTACCTGACTTGTTATGGACTGCTTATAAAGGGCCGACGGGCGGAGCGACTGGGATTCTTGTCTGGACTTCGGCCCGATGCACATGTCGTAGCACTGCTCAGTGTCTAATTATTGTGCTTAGAAGCTTACTGATAGTTTTATAATTATTGTAAATTGGTTGATTATTATTAATTATATCGGTTTTGGACTAAAATCTTGGTCTCAATGTCTGACCCTGACCCCAACTCTATATATTTAATATAAAAACAATATCGATTAAGTTAGAAATGCATATAATATTATCGATCTAGTCACATCACTATTCTACCACAACACGTGATGTCTCCATCCATCACGTCGTGCAATCCACCCCGTGCACTTTCGGTACGGGGTGATGGATGGCGACATTGTTTTGATTCCATCCACCATGTCGTGCTCCATCACGTCGTACATTCCTCTAACGGCCAATATTATGCTGTACAATACTATGTTGTACATTGTAGGGACTCGTTTTGACGTTCATTAATAAACGCCAGTTTTATTTACAAAAATGATTACTTGGAAATCTTGGAATCCTAAATGTAAGTAAATTGCACTCATTTATTAGAATTTATGGCGCATGTGGATTGGCGAGAGCTGTGCAATATTTTACATGCACGGGAGGTTTTGGCTGTTATGTAGAGGTTTAGGAATCATACCAGTAGAGGATAATACTATTGGTACAATGTGGACCGTTTGAGCTCTCCACTGGGTTCTAATTTCGATTATGTGCAAATACAAAGCACAAATTTGCTGCTGCCCGTTCTTTAGTTGCTTTTTACGACACCAACAGGTAGAATGGGGGTGATGCTATTCTATACAGGCATCACACGGCACAATAATTTCTTAATATTATTTTTCTTTTTCAGAGGAATTCTTCGGGCCTTAGCCAAGTGAGGAGTGGTTATTGTAAGAGTCAGTAGTCACGGAGGAATCATACCAGTAGAGAATAATACTATTGTGGACCGTTTTAGCTCTCCACTGGGTTCTGATTTCGATCATGTGCAAATACGAAGCACGAATTTAGTTTTAATGATCAGAATATTTTTTGTTTTGTGATTAATATTTCGCAAAATGTTAAAATACGAAGTACAAATTTAGTTTTAAATTTTCAGTTTTTTTCTTTTGTGGGTCATTTTTGCAAAGCTTTAGAAATAAAGGAGTACACATTTAGTTTTAATTCTCAGTTATTTTTTCTTTAGTGATTCGTATTTCATAAAGTGTTAATAAATTTAGTTAGATAGGTAATTAAGTTAGTTAATTTTCCTTATTTTAAAAAAATAACTAAGCATAACTTTTTTGGTTAGTGTAGAAAGTAATAAATTTCTGTTTATTTAAGTTCGGTCTTTTAAAATGGAAATTGTAGTAATTGCGACGCGCACGTCATCACGCGCGCAGAGATGACGCTGCATCGTATCGCATGGGACTGCACGAGAAGCTACACACCGCGCCACGCGCGTGATTACGCCGTGGTTACGCGTACGCATGCGTACTCGGTGTGCAGCCCCTCACACAACCCCACACGACACAACGTCATCTCCACGCGCGTAACGACGCCGTGACTACGTGCACGTCACGCATACGACGGGCCCGGTGTGTAGCGCCCACAGAGCACCAAAATGACATTCGAGCGCTGCGCGAAACAGGTTTCATTTGTCTATGGTAGCGCCCTTAAACTCGATTGCGTATACTCGACAACCCCAGACAGAAGACCATTGTTCATGGCGCAGAAAAATTAGGAGCGCAGACCCCACCCCCTGTATTCACCTGTAGTGTGAACTGATTGATGGTAAGCTCAAACGTAACGTCCGTTTTATACCGTAGTTCGTGCATGCATCTATCACTTCAAAACTTAGCGATGTATAATATTAATGTTTGGAATGTGACAGACAAATGTCTTGATCAACATCGATGCCTCTTGACGCATAATGTCCGATTCGCATAATGTCCGATGTCCGTTTCGCATCCGAGTCGCACAAAGTCCGATTCGCATAAAGTCCGATTCGCATAATGTCCGATTCGCACAAAGTCCGATTCGCACAAAGTCCGATTCGCACAAAGTCCGATTCGCACAAAGTCCGATTCGCACAAAGTCCGATTCGCACAAAGTCCGATTCGCAGAATGTCCAAGTTGCCGGTGACAGGTGACAGCTGTCAAACTCAAAACTCGTTTTTCTCGGAAACTATGCATGCCAGACAGTTAGGAAACTAATCTGTAACACTAAATTATATTATAGTTTATTTTTAAATAAAAAAAGTATAGTAAAAACTGTATTTTATTGGCCAATAAAGCAAACACATAAAGCGGGTGGACATTAGTGGATACATGCATACCTACATTTTATAATTCGACCATGCGCACGCAGCAAATGCTGTACCAAATAAACCATCCACCTCGCATAATAGTCTATCTCAATAAACACCAAAGAACATGAACCCTGAAAACATTACACTCCTTTTTTTGGTTGGGCAGTCGTGTAAACTCCACCAAAAAGACGAAGGGCATAGGACGTAAGAATGACAGTTGACAGACAAGTGATCGTCAAATATTCCTCTTAGTTTTTGACGTTAGCTGTCATAGATGCGACGCTTTGGCGACGCTTGTGTGTGCCTTTGTCAATACTTTTCGTACATTTTGTATGGAAACGTCGCGATGTCAAACGTCAAGCGTCATGCCCTACGTCCTATGTCCTCTCCTTGTCCTCTCTGTGGAGTTTGGGGCTTAAGATAACTTAAGGCTAAACGTCAGACTAGTGGCGCCCCCAAACAGGGAAAAAATCCCTGGCTGAACACGCTGGTCATCTGGAGCCCAATTTATGAATTGCCGACAATAACTAACCACAAAGAATAAATAAATCTAATAAAATGTATAAAAATTGGTATCCATGAGTTATGTAAGCCTAACTAACTAAAGTGCACAGTTTTTCCAAGGTTTTACTGATTCTAAAAATTCTTTGTTGTTAGTTATTGTCGGTAATTCATAATGTGGTTTCTCAATCACTTGCGTATTCAGTCAGTCAGTGAATTTTTTTCACTGAGTGGCGCTAGTGTCGCTAACGTTGTAGGTCTCGTCAAGACTCCTTCAAAGAAACTTTTTTGCGTGCTGAGACATCATCAATCATAATGTAAACCGGCCTTTATGAGAGGGAAATCAGGAACGGTCTGGCAACATTGGTTGACCACAGCCAGTGTGACCCATAGACTTATATATGTCGCAGTACGATGGCAGAATTAGGTTTTTGGCCAAAAACCTAGGTTTTTGGCCAAAAGCCGGCATATGGCAGAATCGTAGACTTCTTTCGGCCATCGTCCTAAGCTGATCCAGGTTTTTGGCCAAAAACCTAGGATTTTGGCCAAAAAACTAGAATTTTAACCGAAATCCTAGATTTGTTTAGTATTATGGCTTTTTTGGCATTTCGGGTGAACTTCTTCGTTTTCGAGTGGTACACCAAGTCGCCCAAGGTTCTGACAAGGTTGTGTAACGACCGCTGTCTAAGTGATCATAGAGAGCAATCGGGACCGACGGCTTACCGTGCCCGTGTGGTTCGGGGGAACGAGGAGTGGAAAGGTACTTTATGTACCTCCCTCTAATCTTTTGATGGTAGACTTGGACACCGTAAATGGACACCCTGAAGGACGGGGGGGTAACATCAGACAGCAGGATTGCCTCGGATTCCCTGAAGGGCAGGGGGGAGCATCAGATACCATAAGAGCAGGACGTACCACTGAACGCTCTAGAGGATTGGTGGTAGCGTTGGACGCCCTGGAGACCAGGAGGTAGCGTCGGACCCTCAGAAAATCCAACGCCCGTCATCTTACATCCTCCAGAGTGTCCAACGCTACCCACGCCCTCCAGAGCGTCTGACGCTACCTCTCACCCTCTAGAACGTCCAATGCTACCTCCTGCCTTACGAGGTATATGCCCGAAATACACGGGCACGTTAAGATGTCGGTCCCGATTGCTCTTTATGATCACTTAGACGGCGGTCGTTACACAACCTTGTCAGAGGCCTGCTACTTGCAGTAGGCGGTTTAAAAACTCTAACACCAGAGTTCATCGGGTCGTTGGGCGACTTGGTGTACCACTCGAAAAAGAAGAAGTTCCCCCGAAATGCAAAAAAGCCATAATACTAAACAAATCTAGGATTTCGGTCAAAATCCTAGCTTTTTGGCCAAAATCCTAGGTTTTTGGCCAAAAACCTGGATCAGCTTAGGACGATGGCCGAAAGAAGTCTACGATTTTGCCATATTCCGGCTTTTGGCCAAAAACCTAGGTTTTTGGCCAAAAACCTAATTCTGCCATCGTACTGCGACATATATATAAACTAGCGTTTATAGACCAACTGACAGCTCGATCTCGCGTGACCAATTTTGGTTTTGGCGCGCTTACCTCAGCTAGTGATGTACATTATTCAATTTGGAGGGTTATCGATAATTTCAAATAAAAAATGGTATGAAGATTTCAATTTTTATATTTGTTCAATTAAAATGTTGACATAATGCTATCTTTGCTGCGGCGGGTCATTTCCTTTTTTGCAGTCAGCTTATTTCCTTCGTAGGTTTCTTTATAGAATTTGCTGAGATGGTTGTTTGTAAGAATCCTGGTCAATAGGCGCTATCTTCACAAACAAGACGTGCAACATCTTTCTTCATACTTCAATGTTGAGACGTAGATGGGACTATGTCACATTTTATGTACGATGATGCGAATCTTACGACCCTGAAAATAATAGGTATTTATTTAGTCGATCTCCAATAACTGGATCTAAAGTGTATCTGTTGGATGTACTCGTAGTTGAAAATAATGTTATATGTATTTGTAAAAAATTATGTCTGAATTGTTCAAGTAACTATTTAGCGAATCGTTAAAAATTGCATATTTTTTGTTGTTTTAACATTCAAAGTATGTAAGGTACCTCTAGGTAACTATCGATAACTTTGTCGATAAATTGCAGTCAATCCCTGGCCTAAATGCGAAATTATTTTATCCCCAAATATTATGAAAATTACTAACTAATACACTTTTACATATCGAAAATACGAAAGGGAATATAAGGAATTGCGTATTTTATTATTTTACTTACAAAAAAACGCACTTTTAAACAAAAAATTCACGTGTAATCCCAGTGACGAGTTTTTGAGAATTTACCTGTGAAATGTGCAGTTTTCCGGGTAAGTGTGAAGATTCGCATCATATTCGCATCCTGAATACATAACCAACGTTGCACACTAATCAAATTATAAAAATAAATCAGGATTTCTAAAAAAAACACCATAATAATGTACAGGTCAAAACCAGCGGGTTGAATTGGGACGATCTGTCATACAAAACAGGTCACAGTGTCATAAGGTTCGCTATTCTTTTCTATCTTACTGAGTTTCTATAAATCATTTTCTTCTCTTTTGCACACTATGTTCGTCTATCGTTTCTATGTCTATGGTGTGACCATATTAATTTGTTGTTATGATATGATACCTATCTCGGTTACAATCTACAATGCAAAAATATGTTTGTATTTTATTTTGACCTGTTTCACAAGCTTCTTTATCTTGCTTAATAGCATAAAACCTTAAAATCTGCCAAAAACGGAAAACTTGGCTTCTAAATTTGCTAAAATTAAAAAAAAAAAAACTGCTAAATATGGTCACATAGTGCCCGCATAGTGCTGATGACGTCATCCGAGTTGACTATAGTCCGACAAGTTCGTGCGCGACCTTCCTTAGGGGTGACAGACGTTGGGAGGGGAGATGTCAGCGGGTAGCGGGAGGTGTAGCGGGGAAGGGAGACGCGCGCATCCGTGCCGCAAGTCATATTAAAATGACGTGCTTCCTCGCCCCCCCACCGTCTGTACCCCGCAGGGAGGTCGCGCACGAACTTGTCGGACTATAGGGAATTCGTCCAAATGCGGCTGTGCGGTGCGGCTGTGCGGTGCGGCTGTGCTGACAGATGTGCGAGGTTCCATAGAACTTCATACAAAGAATTCAAAATGCGGCGCGTACGTTGCGGCTGTGCTCGTAAGTGAGCGTTCAGCTTTATTGAAGAAAGTTCATTTGAGGGAATTATATAAGAATCAAATTCAATATTTTTAAAATCAGAATATTCATATTTTCAGTCACAGACAAATGAAACCTTTTTCGCGCAGCGCTACTAGACACGCCTTTTGTCAAAATTTCATACAAGACAAGCCTGTCATTTTTGAATGTTTTTGAACGAGTTTGTCGCAGAGTATACCCTCACCAAGACCCTAAAAGCGCTGTTGACCTAACTCTCTGTTCCCCCTCTCTGTCCTCCCTCCTTACCTGGCAAATTCTTCCTAATTCTCACGGAAGTGATCATTTCCCCATCGTTATTTCACACCACTCTACCGGCAGCCCTAGCAACCAGAATCCTCTAGCCCCATGTCAAAATTCAACTTGACCAAAGCTGATTGGACCCGATTTAGAGACCATGGACTCGGAAATATCCCAGCTCCCTCCTGTCTCCTGCGATAATGTCCTATCTGTCTATGTGTTGTTTAGGAATGCTCTGCTACTTTCAGCCAGGGACGCCATCCCACTTAAAAATTCAGCTAGTGGCAGAATTCGGTCTCTCCCATGGTGGGACGCTGAATGCACGGATATCTGTAGGGCAAGGAAAACTGCAGAACAAGCCTATTCATCACACATGTCCACAGAGAATTGGGTTGAGTTTCAGAGAGCATCTGCCAAGGCAGTAAGAACATTGGCAGAGAAAAAGAAAAGCGGATGGAACTATTTTTGTGAATCCCTCTCGCCCCGATCCCCCCCATCTCTAGTGTGGAGTAACATGAGAAGATTTCGAGGCGCTGTCTCTTGCGACCATAATATATCCTCCAATGATCCCTCCAACTGGCTGGATGGCTTTGCAAACAAATTGGCCCCCCCATCAGCTCCTTCCCTCGATGAGTCCCAAACCTTCTCCTCTCCCGCCCCCTCTAACGATAAATTCGATGCTCCGTTCTCTCCAGAGGAACTGTCTCTAGTACTGTCCGGCCTTAAAAACTTATCCCCAGGGGTCGATGGCATCCCATACGCATTTTTGGTCAGCCTATCTCCCACTGCAAAAGAACTATTTCTGCAGGTACTTAACTGCATTTTTAAATTAGGCGTTCCCCCTGATGAGTGGAAGACTCAAATAGTAATCCCTGTACTTAAACCAGGTAAACCCTGCTCTGACCCCTCTAGCTACCGTCCTATCGCCCTATCTTGTACCATGGCGAAAATATTAGAACACCTTGTTAAAAACAGACTGGAATGGTTCATGGAGAGCAAGGGCCTACTGGCCACGAGCCAATTTGGGTTTCGAAAAGGATACAGCACAATGGATAGTCTAAGCCTGTTTGTCACCGACATCCGCTTAGCCTTCTCAAAACGGGAATCCCTGGTAGGCCTCTTCCTTGACGTCTCATCCGCCTATGATAATGTTCTCTTGCCCATACTTAGGCAAAAACTGCTCCGGCTCAAAGTCCCAACCAAACTAGTCAATTTCATCTCCAACCTCCTCTCCTCACGATCGGTTCAAATAAAATATCAAAACCAGCTTTCCCCACCCAGGACTATCTGGAAAGGTCTCCCACAAGGGTCAGTCCTTAGCCCGCTCTTGTACAGCATCTACACTTCAGATTTAGAAACCTCTGTGAATAGCTTCTGCAATATCCTGCAATATGCAGACGATATCGTCCTATTTTTCTCATCTAAAGATATGGATGAAGCCTCTTCCCGGCTTAACTCAGCCCTATACTACCTCGGGGAATGGCTCCACGCCCACGGCCTGTCTCTTCTATCGCCAAATGCTCCGTCACCGTATTTTCTCGCCGTAGAAATATTCCAGAGGTTTCTATACGCCTGAATGATCAGGTGGTCCCCGTGTGTAATACGTCTAGATTCCTAGGAGTGATCCTAGATTCAAAACTGTCAGGAACTCATCACGTCAACTACGTCATCAAAAAATGCGAAAAGAGCATCAACATTCTCCGATCCCTATCTAGCGCCTGGTGGGGGTCACACCCCTACACCCAAAAATTACTATATAACGCCCTGATGCGCAGCCACCTCGATTACGGGTCATTCCTCTTAGAACCATGCAACAAGTCTGCCCTAATTAGCCTGGATAAGATTCAATCGAAAAGCCTGCGCATCATCTGTGGGGCAATGAAGTCATCCCCCATCAATGCCCTTCAAGTGGAGTGCTCAGAGCCTCCCCTCCACCTAAGACGGCAATACCTCTCTGATAGATACTTCTTCAAAACAATACAGCTCTCCAACCACCCCCTCATTTCCAAACTCCACTCCCTTTCGGATTATATATCCTCAAACCAGTACTGGATACATAAAGATCCTCCCTGCCTCTTCAATAGCTTCGCAAATACAACATCATCCTTAACGCCAAATGCCCCCATTCGCCTCCGTCTTCACTGGTGAGTCTATCGCTATTCTGGAAGCCCTCCAATACATAGAGTCCCATAACCTAGACAAATCCATTATCTTCTCTGACTCCAAAAGCTGCCTACAAACTATATTATCGAACCAACTCACTTCCAAATCCAAATCCCCTTTTATATTAAAAATTAAGAACATCTTACTTCAGTGCCAAATTAAAAACATTCGAGTGACCCTAGCATGGATCCCCGGTCACAGTGGCATTCAAGGCAACGAAGTCGCTGATAACTGCGCCAAGGATGCTACCGTGTCAGGTTGTACGTCAAATGTAGTGTACTTTTGCGATTTACTGCCCTAGCCAAAAACGCCTATACTGCCATTGGGAGGAACAATGAAACGCACCAGCTCCGAAAAAGGAAAACACTACGCCTCTATCCAGGGTTCCATCTCCCAAGCCCCTGGTTCTTCAAGCACCGCAATGCCAGCAAGCGTGTAACCTCCACCATCTGCAGGCTACGGCTTGGCCACTCCTGCACCCCGGTCCACCTTGCTAAAATTCACGTTAAGGATTCATCGGTCTGTGAATGTGGATTGGATGAAGGCCCCGGACCACATCTTCTTTAATTGCCCTCGCTTCCTCTTTCCTCTACGATCTCTTGCCCCTGATATCCTCGCCCGACTAACCTCAAATCGCTACTTTCCCTGTCAACTCCGCATCCTTCCAAATTCTTTGTAATTATATTGACACCAATAATATCAGACTCTAGCCCCATTTTACCAACTGCTACTCAACAGAAATAAATGTTTTGAGACACCCTAAAATGAACAAAATTGTGGCTTTATGTTCCTTGTAAGTCAAAGCAGTCGTGTCAAAATGAATAACTGACACTGGCGAAATCACAATATAAGTGATCAGCGCCAAAAAAACTAACTAACTAGCGAAGCAAACTAGACACTGGCGAAATCACAATGAAAACGCCACAAAACAAGAAATTGAATTGAATTGAACGAGTTTGTCATTTGAGGCAATTTGAGGTGATAGTTCATTTAACTGTTCCGTACGCGTCATATTTTGAAATATTGTATGAAATTCTATGCCACTTAGGGTGCTGTGCGTACGGTTCGGAACAGAGTGCGTTCACCCTAAAGTGTTGCCACAACCGTCTTTTCAAAATACACATATCCGTCGCCAAAACCTAAATTAGGAGTGTATGAGATTGAATAAAAAAAGGACTGAAAATGGCCCCTTCATCCCTGTGGTCCAACTCCTGGTCCACCTGGTGGACCACGGTACGTTATTTTTCCCTGTGGTCCAGGACAGGTGTCAGCTGTCACACAAAAAGTGGTTTATATCGGAAACTATGCATGCTAGACTATTCGTTTCTTTGGAAAAGTTGTAGGCCTTAACAAGATCTACATGACAGGTGTCAGCTGTCATACTAAAAGTCGTTTAAATCAGAAACTATGTGTGCTAGACTATTAGTTTCTTTGGGAAAAATGTATGCCTTAACGAGATCTACATGACAGGTGTCAGCTGTCAAACTAAAAAGTCGTTTATATCGGAAACTATGCGTGCTAGACTATTCGTTTCTTTGGGAAAGTTGTAGGCTTTAACAAGATCTACATGACAGGTGTCAGCTGTCACACTAAAAAGTGTTTTATATTGGAAACTATGCGTGCTAAACTATTAGTTTCTTTGGGAAAGTTGTAGGCCTTAACGAGATCTACATGACAGGTGTAAGCTGTCACACTAAAAGTCGTTTAAATCAGAAACTATGCGTGCTAAACTTAAATCGTTTTTCATAGTTAATAGTAGTTTATGCAATTGCCTTATAATGAGAGGCTTTAGGATGTGAGTGTCTGTTTATCACACGAGGCGCAGCCTAGTGTGATAATAGTTTGACACGAGCATTCTAAAGCCTAATTATATGCAGTTGCATACACAATTTTATCTACACTTTACAAGAAAAACTATGAAAATAATTCAAACCTCCGCACTGTGGCGATTGCAAGCCTATCTACTGAACCACCAACTGAACGACTTTTGTACATAAGTAACTTTTTAACTAAACGTTAAAATGGAGGCTCATAAAAACTGAACAACTTTCAAAATTAAAAAGCATTTATCGGTAAATTTAAATTCGAAAAATGATTTGAAGCAAAGATTTAATCCTACTAATATTATAAAGGCGGATGTTTGTGTGTGTGTTTGTTACGACATCACGCAAAAACGGCTGATTAGATTGACATGAAACTTTGCAGAAATATAAAAGAGCATCTGGAATAACACATAGGCTACTTTTTACCCCGGGAAAATGTCTCATTTCTACGGAATCACGCATATTCCAAAATTTTTGAAGTAGGTGGCGTGACTGAGCCGATTCGCGTCTTTGTGGGGAAGCATATCCGTTAATTCAACGATCATCTTAAAGACACGGTAGCTGCGGCGGTAGTGCGCTTGCCTGCCAAACAAGGTGACTCGCGTTCGAATCCGGATAGTGTTCACCTTCATTTTTGTTTTTATTTTTTCGAACTTTTATTTGAATTAAGTTTTGTCTTACGATATTGGAAAATCTTACACTCAATCTTACACGTGTGTGTTTGTCACGACATCACGCAAAAACGGCTGATTAGATTGACATGAAACTTTGCAGAAATATAAAACGGCATCTGGAATAGCATATAATTTTACCCGGAAAATGTCTCATTCCCACGGATCACGCATTTTCCAATATTTTTGAAAAAGGTGGCGCGACTGAGCCGATTCGCGTTTTAGAAACTAACAGCGTCATCTCTTGGCGAGTAAGTAAAGCAAAATTTATGTACATCCCACAACACATGTACCTACGTACAAAAATTACTTGCTAATGAAAATGTTTTACCAAGATATTGGATCCCACAAATACATACATATTATGAAGTATTGATGTATATGGCACAACACATGTACGCGACTGTACATACAAAAATAATATGCCAATGAAAATGTTTTAACAAGATTTTGGATCCCACAAATACAGTATAAAATTACATGGCAGGTAAAACTTTTACCAACCAATACCCATTGGAACCAACCAATACATACATATTTCATACAAATATGACATGCCATTAAAAATGTTTTATCAAGGTATTAGATCCCACAAATACATACACACGACGTTGAAAATGACAGTGCTGTGATTTTTTCAACAATGTTAATTGAATGTCAATGAACAATGTTAACAATGTTAATGTCAAATTGTATCTTACAGATAGGTACTTACATGCTACATAATATAAAATGACTTGCCAGTAAATATTATTTGCAAGCTATTGATTCCTCGCAGTAAAAGATAAGCAAAAACCTATTTAGCCTAAAAGTCTTTTGGGAAACGAGACCAGCTGTGAGCACCAACACGGGGTTGAGGGGCTTGCCCCTCAAAGAAAAAGACAAGCAAACATTTGTATGGGACACGAGACCAGCTGCAAGACCAACTCGGGGGTCGAGGGGACCTTGCCCTCAAAGAAAAAGACAATTAAAAGTTTGTTTGGAAGACTAGACCAGCTGCAACTGCCAGCACGGGGGTTGAGGGGGCTTGCCCCAAAGAAAAAGACAAGCTAACGTTTGTACGGGACACGAGACCAGCTGCAAGCGCCAGCACGGGGTTGAGGAGGACTTGCCCTCAAAGAAAAACGACAATTAAAAGTTTGTTTGGAAGACTAGACCAGCTGCAAGCGCCAGCACGAGGGGTTGAGGGGGCAAAGAAAAAAGACAAGCAAACGTTTATATGGGACACGAGACCAGCTGCAAGCGCCAGCACGGGGTTGAGGCTTGCCTCAAAGAAAAAGAAAGGCCAATGTTTATTTGGGAAAGGAGACCATCTGCAAGACCAACTGGGGGTTGAGGTGCTTGCCCCTCATAGAAAAAGATAAGCAAACGTTTGTATGGGAGACGAGACCAGCTGCAAGCGCCAGCACGGGGGGTTGAGGGGGCTTGCCTGCCCCCTCAAAGAAAACGACAAGCAAACGTTTATATGGGACACGAGACCAGCTGCAAGACCAACTCGCAGGGTTGAGGGTGCTTGCCCTCATAGAAAAATACTTATAAATAAACGTTTGTATGGGAGACGAGACCAGCTGCAAGCGCCAGCACGAGGTTGAGGGTGCTTGCTTCTCATAGAAAATAGATAAGCAAACGTTTGTATGGGAGACGAGACCAGCCGCAAGCGCCAGCACGGGGGGTGGAGGGGGGCTTGCCCCCTTCAAAGAAAAAAGATAAGCAAAAGTTTGTTTGGGAGAGGAGACCAGCTGCAAGCACCAACTCAGGGATTGAGAGGCGAAGCGTCAACTCCTCACAAAAATGCAAAATATCTATTTAAGAAACAATATATAAGGTTAGTTTTATCTCCAATAATAACATTTCAATTCTTAAAAACATCTACCTGCGGAAAATCTTGATATTTACGTAAATACTAAGTTTCTGTATCGCTTTATTACGTGGGATAATTTATACTACTATAAAAATTACATAAATGTCATAAATATTTGTCCAACATACATACATACATACATCACGCCTTTATCCCTTGCGGGGTAGGCAGAGCGTCAATTACCGTAAAAGTACGGTCGTTATCGCCACGTCTGACACATATTTGAGGGAAGTTTTAGCTATTGTCGTGTATCGCTATAGTGACAGGTTGTCAGCCTGTCGCCTAAAATTGCAAGATATTGGAAAAACAGCGAAATCCCCCATCGAGTAGCTGAATCAGGAAAATGACATGCATTTCAAAAATGTTTGACCAAGATACTGAAATTCAACGGCATTCCCTATCGGGTAGCTTTTCCAAATTAATAGTCGTATCTATGTGACAATACATTATTTGCGTAAATACTTAGTTTACCTATATATCACTTTTGTGTGGGATAGATAATATTCACCACCCACAAAAATGATATGTATGTCAAAAATATTTGACCAAGATATTGGAAAACAGCGACATCCCCCATCAGGTACCTAGCTATTCCAAGATTGTCGTATCTATGTGATAGATAATAAATAGGTACCTACTGCTAACAAAAATTACACGCGAGACAAAAATACTCCTCCATTATTTTGGATAATATCGACATCTTCTATCAAGTAGCTGAACCAAGATAGTCGTATCAGTGGGATACTACATTCTGTCACAAAATGCAAGACAAAAATGATTTACCTGGGTAGTGGATGGAAGCGGCATCCTTTATCGAGTAGCTGAGCCAAGATTGTCGTACAAGTGGGATAATACATCGTACAGCTTACAAAAAATACATACAAGCTAAAGATGTTCGATTGACCAAAATATTTGAATAATGAATTTGTTCAATCTAATGTTCAGATTTGATGCTTTTAAAATACTTTATTGAACCCATTTTTAAGTCCAAGTCATGATAAAAACAATCACTACCTATTACAATTCACTTATTTATTTTACACACTTGCACAAGGATTTTTATTTCAATTTTGCTCATTTAATTTGTTTACTTACTAATTTAGTAACGCACGCACATTAGAGAATTACTCACTAGCTAGAAAACTCACTAAGGCGCGGGTGAAACCGCGGGACAGAAAGCTAGTAATAAATAAAAGTCCTCATTATTTCAAGTGTCGTCCCGGCCGGGTGAAATTTGTTTTATTTTTATTTAACTTACTGTTGGCCAGTGTTGGCTCAGGAAATAAAAAAGCGGAATATTCGTTTAGTTTTTTTTGAAATACTAGACATCACGTTCCATTACGATTCAAATTTTAGCATGGAAATTATATTTTAAGGCTGCATACTTCTTAATGCAGTTCATTACGTTGGTGCTTTCGATTCTGTAAAACGAATATTACGAAATGAGTGTAGATAAAATTATTTACTTACCAGCTTGCTATTACCTAGGGTCAGGTAGGCTACAGTGACTCGGATTTCTTCAATCAATAAAATTTTATAGAAAACATTGAAGTATCAAACTGAAATTAATATCTGGGATGCATTGATTATTACTCTTTCGTTTCGCATTATCATTTTTTGCAATAACACGACACTTAAGTCACCAGACGTCTTTTTCTAGAAAAAAAAATGTGTGTCACTGTCTACTAGTACCTGTCTACACTGGCTCAACCCCCGTGGTACACAGTGACTCTAACAGTTTATATGGACTTGGTAACCCTGTCGTGCAAGTAAAATATTTATTGAAACTATGCATTTTAATCAATTATATCTGTCAAAGTAACCTTTTCATATGATTACTATTGCCATAAGAAATATTTTACAATTCGGTATGCTAACAAGGTCATTTTCAACGAAAATCTCAAAACCGTTTCGAGATTTACACTTTATCTACAATATCTACGTATTAGATTGGTGATTATTTTAAGTTTAATTAAGAAATTTTAATAAAATATTTTGCCTTCGATGACCTCTATTTGACCTTCTGAAATAGAACCTTAAAGTTTATATTGAATAAACCTTTTGCCTTAGTTGAGAAAAAAAAAACAACGAGTTTGCATTATGGTAATTTGACATTGTCTTTCTTGCATTATCCGTCAATCGTTTGTTGTTGTTTTGTGTTTATATAAAATTTTATATTTTAAAGAACATACGCATTTTAAAACGACTTTTACGGGGAAAATTTGTGAACAGTGTCTAGTGCGACCTCCTGTCGCTCGAAAAGTAATAGATTTGGCATTGTAGCTGTGTTAAATATTGAAAACACTGGCATTTACGTGGTCGGCCACAAATATGAGTTCTAAGGCAAAATTCGCTATTTTTCAAACCTCGTAAGTACAAAAAATAGTGTATTTTATCGCAGTTCAGCTATCAAATAATGCATTTTATAGAAAAATATTCGTATTCGGCTATATTAATAGTATAATTTCAAACAAAGTCGGTACCAAATTGTGGTGCCGAAGTAAACAATAGTGCTGCTCATTACTTATCGATATTTGTTTGAGATCCTATATGTAGCTTAGATCAAACCATTTTTCTTGCTTTGATTCGTGACGTTATCATTATTTTAAACTAAAAATAAAACTAACTATGTGTGTTCTATTTGTTTAAGATGGGAGGTAAGCGCTGTTCTATACTTTGTGCGAGAATAATTCAAGTGATTATCAGTACATATTATTGGTACCCATTTTGGAATGGCTGTTGGAAAAATGGTGTGCACAAATAAACACGGAGTATTTCTAGTATTTTTAGCAGTACTGCTGTGAATAACAATGGAACAGGACAGAGTTGCTTTTTTTGCTAAGGACGTGTCTCCTGCGTATTCGATTGCGTTTGTCTGCTTGAATTTACTTCATATGTGATGAATCAAGAATAAATGCTAAAAATATTTTTGTATATTATTATTGGATAACGTTCCCTTTCAAAGCATATCACTTTTATAAATATGTATAGACCCATAACATATAACAGCTACAAAAGTCCACTGCTGGCCATGGGCCCACAGCAAGTATTGGCCTTTACATATTGGTGGTATTATTTCCATAATCTTCTAGTCTGGCAGGCGGATCGGTGAGCGCAGTGCAAAGTGTTGTTTATTCACAAGGAACGATGCTGTCGAGTGGTGCCAGCTTACCCCATTTCTTTCCCGTGGGTGTCGTAAGCAGCGACTTTTGAGTGTTGGTGTATATTGCAATTTTTTTGTGGAAGATTGACAAACTGTCACTATGGCCATACTTAGTATTCTGAATGATTCTCAAAAATTTTGTCAGACGTAGTGTATTTTAATTTGGATACTATTAGATTAGAAGCCTCTGACACAGGCAGTCGGCAAACCTACTCACTTAGTAGCTTTTAGAGTCCTAATGCTAATATTTTGCAAATATGGTAATGTTAAACACGAGTCGGAGGTAATAACATACATACATACATACATACATACATCACGCCTTTATCCCTTGCGGGGTAGGCAGAGCGTCAACGACCGTAAAAGTACGGTCGTTATCGCCACGTCTGACACATATTTGAGGGCCGTTTTAGCTATTGTCGTGTATCGCTATAGTGACAGGTTGTCAGCCTGTCGCCTAAAATTGCAATACACATGATACCCTCGAGTCCTTTAGTCGCTTCTTACGACACCCACAGGAAAGAAATGGGGTGATGCTATTCTAAGCCGGCATCACACGGCCAAGGTAATAACAAGCTCCTAAAATAAGTTTAATAAAATTTTACTGAATATTTACTCACGCCAGCGCTAAATATCGATATCGATAAGCCGTTACGGGTTGTGAGGTTACATCTCTACTTATCTGTACACTTGACAATTGTTTGACGTTTTGATTATCCATAGATTGCCATTATTATTATTTTTAAAGACCAGGTGTAGGCAAAGATATAGTGAATATGCAGCCTAGTGATTGAGTAAAACCTCAAAACTTTAAAAAAATATTTAAAATAGAAATAAATAATATCTTTTCAAAATATCGAAAATAGTTTCTTAGAATGATCTATAATATCAAAATAAGGCATAAAAAATTGACCTGGCGAACCGAATTGTCTGTCAATGTTTCTAAAAATAGAGAGATGAGCCAGTACTAAGTGTTAGAGTCACTGTGTATCACTTAAATTTGAGCCAGTGTAGACGCCGACGCCATTTTGAAATAATTAACCTACAAATATTACCAGACTACTCTAAGAGCTAGCAAATCTAGCATATTACTTATTAGTATATGAACACCACTTTCGTTCATAATAAATACATTTCCCTAAATCTTTCAATCTTAACCAATAAAAATACAAGTGGGGTATCTTTAAAAGCATTTTTAGAGGTGCAAAACCTATCGCACATTTTTTTCACAATCAAACCGCACTAGAGTGGACGGTTGATAGGTTTGTATGTGTTTGGTTGTCAAGAGCTACCATTATGTTAAGAATACAGATAGATATAGCTAGCCTATTACGAAATATAAGCGTGAGTCAATGTACCCGCCCGAGTCACCGATCCCTACCTGACCCTACATAAAATGGTTTTATAATGGTAAAAGAACTGAGAAGCAAGCGAGGCTTAGAGATTTAATATGTTAATGTTTTTGATTGGATCAAGTTTATTGGGTGTTGCACTCGTTTTCCAAAAAGGATCGCAAATCAATCACACCAAGCCCTACAACTTATGTAAAGAATTATTATAATATTAGTGTAAACATTTATTCAAAGTTGCTTTCAGAAATAAGGTGAACCGGGTGAACCATTAGTAAAACCCCTGCCCTTGAGTCCACCTATAGCAGGTGGACTAGGGTGCACCACGGGGAAAAAAGAAATACCTACCCGTGGTCCACGTAGGCATTTTCACCTTTTCTTGTGGACTCGTACTGATAGATGACTGAATGTCAGTGTTCTAGAAACTGACATCCTCTGATATTATAAAAGATTAAGTACGTGTCAGCCAGAAAAAAATTCAATCAGTTGAATGAGACAACTTTTGTCTGTCGTGTTTATTTTTAGAATTAGGTACATAGATAGGTAGATAACAGCTACGTAAAAAAAATATTCTCATTTTTTGTTTAAGTAGTTTTTTCACCAAATCACAACAAAGATCCAGATAATAAATAAAATAGGTATATTGCCGAGTAATGTTGGCGTTGAATAGCATCACCCCATCTATCTACCCTTGAGTGTTAAAAACCAATTAAGTCGTTCCAGAGAATGGGCAGCAAAATTCTCTGTGAATACATCACCTTGAACTGCGCTTGCCAATCCGCCTGCCAAGCGTAGTGAGTATGGCAAATACCCCCCTAATAAGGGAAGGCCTATGTCTAGCAGTGGACTGTTGCGGCTGTTATAGTACAGCATGTGTTATTGTATCATAAGTATTAGAGTAAGGGCGATTTACAAACAAAATGGTAAAATTACAAATAACACTTGGAAGTCAAAAAAGGACGTCAAGTTCGAGAAATATAAGCTGGTGGCAACACTGGGAATGGCAATTCGGTAAACCAAATTGGCAGGCTATATTGCTCAAAGGGCGTCTCTATCGGGGACCGCGAATGACGTTTTGGTTCTCTGTGTTTTCAGTATATCATTCTGGACTTAGGCGCAAACTCCACCAAAAAGACGAGGGCATAGGACGTAAGAATGACAGTTGACAGACAAGTGATCGTCAAATATTCTTCGTAGTTTTTGACGCTAGCTGTCATAGATGCGACGCTTTGGCGACGCTTGTGTGTGCCTTTGTCAATACTTTTTCGTACATTTTGTATGGAAACGTCGCGATGTCTGTCGGCGAACGGCATCTTCCGTATGGTTTCAGCTGCAATCGTAACTTTGTACATACCTACCAACCTAAAACATATCCTACATCCCTTGCAATAAAATAGAATAACTAGCTATTATTTACTTATACCTACTTACATATTAAGCATTACAATGTAAAGCTCCGGCATGTTATCACACGATAAGCTTTCTCAGACACTAAATAACATCGCCCAGCTAATGCATAGCATACCTATGTAATAAAATAAACCATGTAAGAAAATATTTTATTATAAGTCAGATGGCTCTCTTTACAGTCATGCTTTGAGATACTACCTACTAGCGCCATCTTCAGCCGCTTTCGGAATTAACATATCAAAACACACCTATGTAACAAACCATGTATATAATAAGAAAGGAGGTGTGGTCAAGATGGCTTATCCTTACGGTAACGCTTTTGATATACTATCTTTTTTTCAGTTGATAATCGTTAGTTTACAGTAAAATCAGTAGTTTCTAATCATTTTATACGTTTTTCTGATCCTTATGACAACCTATTACTTATAGATAAGTCCGTCGACCTGTCTTCATAGGTCATTCACGGACGTATTGTAGCGATAGATAACACTTAGGAGGTCAGAAATAGTGGTTGCCATCGCTAACCTGAGGAAACTTTATTCGAGTTGAATGTAAAAGTCCAAAATATTCATTCATTGTCTCCAAACGTTTACCACCAAAGAGACTCTTCTGAGATGAGAATGCGCAAGTTACCTTCAATCCCGGCAGTTCCATGGTCAGTCATTATTTGAGGCCCAAAATGGAGTTTACCATCCTTCTCGACGAAATTAGTGTCATCATAGTTAAGCATGCCATGACAATATATGTTGCTATCAGCCTGGCAGGAATTAAACCCCTCAGAAACGACGGTAAAATTCAAACAAAGAAAGTCATGAACCACTAAGATTCAGCAAACTTAATAAACTGCGCCATAGTTACATTCTGTCTTGTACTGTCGATTTAACGACGACAACCTGGTGCAAAGCATCTATAATTAGAAGCAATCCACTCGACAGGCCTTGTTTTCTGCAACCAAACAAAATTTATGCCAATCGATAGCCCTAGGTATGCCATTTATGAATATATAGTTGCGGCTATCAGCCTGGTAGCATCTGGTAGACCGTCAATGAACGCAGGTAAAATTCAAACTCATAAAACTGTTACACTGTTAAGATGTTTGCTACCAAAATTAGTGCCAACGATAACCCTAGACATGACATTGATGAATATATAGGGTTGCTCGATATACTGGCAGTATCTCCGGTATACTCAAACAAACGTTGGTTTAATTCAAACCAAGAAAACTACGTAAAGCTGCCAGATATTTGTTACCGAACAAAATTTGTGTCAATCGTTTAGGCATGCCACTGATGAAAATATAGGTTGCTCGTTATCAGCTTGAAGTTTTCTAAACCCTCAACGAATGCTGGTAAAATCTTCAAACCAAGAAAAACTTATGTAAAACTGCCAAGATATGTTGCTACCGAACAAAATTTATAGGGTTGGTTAGGGTTTATGAATTTATAGGGTTGCCTGCTAACAGCCTGGCAGTTTCGCTGGAAGTCTCGTCAATGAAACGCAGGTGTAAACCAGAAAACTTGTAAAATCGTTAAGATGTCTTGCTACCAAACAAAATTAGTGTTAATCGAGTTCTAGACATGTCATTGATGATATATAGGTTGCCTGCTATCAGCTTGGCAGTACCCTGGTATACCCCTGTATCCCGTCAAACGAACGTTGGTTAAATCTTGCGTTCGTTTGAGGGGGTATACCAAGGATACTGCCAGGCTGATAGCAGGCAACCCTATGTATTCATCAATGACATGTCTAGGACTATCGATTGGCATTGGCACTAATTTTGTTTGGTAGCAAGACATCTTAGCAGTCTTACACAAGTTTTTCTGGGTATGAACATTTTACCTGCGTTCATTTGACGGAGTCTACCAGGGAAACTGCCGGACTGATAGCAGGCAACCCTATAAATTCATAAACGGCATGTCTAGGGTTATCGATTGGCACTAATTTAGTTAGGTAGCAAGAAATCTTAGCAGTGTTACATAAGTTTTCTTGGTTTGAAGATTTTACCAGCGTTCGTTTGAGGTATACCAGAAAACTTCCAAGCTGATAGCAGGCAACCCTATATTTTCATCAGTGGCATGCCTAGAGCTATCGATTGACACTAATTTTGTTCGGTAGCAAAATATCTTGGCAGCTTTACGTAAGTTTTTCTTGGTTTGAAGATTAAACCAACGTTTGTTTGAGGAGGTATACCAGGATACTGCCAGGCTGATAGCAGGCAACCCTATATATTCATCAATGTCATGTCTAGGGTTATCGATTGGCACTAATTTAGTTTGGTAGCAAGACATCTTAGCAGTGTAACACAAGTTTTTATGGGTTTGAACATTTTACCTGCGTTCATTTGACGGGGTCTACCAGGATGCTACCAGGCTGATAGCAGGCAACCCTATATATTCATAAATGGCATACCTAGGGCTATCGCTTGGCATAAATTTTGTTTGGTAAGAAAGGTAAGGCCTGTCAGTGGCCTGCTTTGTACTTCCTAATTATAGATGCTTTGAAAACACCAGGTTCCGTCGGGTCGTTCGTCGACGCAGTGTCCCACAAGACAGAATGTAACTATATGGCGCAGTTTACATTAAGTTTTGCTGGAATCTTAGTGGTTTTCATGACTTTTTCTTTGTTTGAAGATTTTACCGTCGTTTCTTTGAGGGGGTTTACTAGAGTTCCTGCCAGGCTGATAGCAGGCAACCCTATATATTTGTCAATGGCATGCTTAGAGCTATCAATTGACACTAATTTCGTCCGGTAGAAAGATGAGGTAAAAAACTCCATTTTTGGGCCTCATAAAATGTGGCTGACCTTGAACCTGCCAGGATTGGAGGTGGCAACCTAGCGCATTCTCATCTCAAAAGGAGTCTCTTTAGGTAGGTAAACGTTTGGAGCGGTAGAAATGTGAGGTAATTTTTGACTTTTTTGCATTTTCCAACTCGAATAAAAGTTTCCTCCAGGTTAGCAGATGGCAACCCACTATTTTCCTGACCTCCTAAGTGTTATCTATCGCTACAGTATACGTCCGTGCGGTAGACCTATGAGGTAAGACTTGGTCGACGGGAGCTTAGACTATTAGTCTAGGAAGCCTAGAACCTAGTTTTTCAGGCGTTGTAAATATTTTCACTTTTTATATTTTTACGTATTATTTTAGATTCTTATCTTAGTTCTTAGTTTCTAGTGCATAAAGACATATCACTAATAAATTGGACGATAGATTAAGTTTTTGCCAAACTTTGTACTTTAAACTTTAATTAGAGCAATATCGCCCATATCTGGGGAACGTATCATCATATACCACCTTAATACACCTATTCTACACATTTAGTACATAAGTTATATGACCTAGAACCTCTAAGTTCCGAAATAAACACTAAAACCTAGTTATAATTTGATGTGATATGCAAAATGTGTCCATTTATCGTCCAATAAAACGAAACCTGTATTACTTAGATGTTTAAGATTTTTTACCTTGATACCTAATGTTATTATGTACCTACTTATGTAAAAGTTTTTATTGAAGATTATTTTGATATACGGTAAAACGTTGAACAATGGCAGGTTCGTAGAGAAAATTGGTTGCAATTTAATTTCGAAATTGGGGCGGGCGCGGCTCTCTTTAAAGTAAGGCTCGTTAGTATATAAGGAAATTGGAATTTTCAAACGACAAGTTTTTACAAGTTTACACGGTTCTAAGAAGAAAATTCCAGTTTCCAGCTAGACGTGGGAGTTCAAGAGGAAAGCGGCTAATCCAGTATCTTGCCATTGTCTGCGTTGCGCCAACCAAACTGAAAAAAGAAGAAGTTTTATTTTACAACTAAATAGAATCCTCTAAATTCGCGTAAAAGTTACCCTCGAAAAGTGACCGCTGCGGGCCGGTTTGTCTCACCCGTGTTGCGTGCTGGCACCTTCTGTGCTGGACATAAAAATCACACAAAAGTTATTTAAATAGTTTCTATACTTGTGCTACGGTACTGGCCACTGAACTGGCACCGTTTGTGCTACTTACCTGTGTATCAACTGTGAAGTGCGTTTACCTAAGATTTAGGACTTAGGACCTAGGTCTTGGGTAGTGTTAGTGCAGTTGGTACCAGGTCGTTGGAGCTTGACGAGCTGCATGGTCCTTCGAGCCGGATCAGTACTGTGGTATGGTATAGAGATTGTTTTTATATTGTGTGTGATTTTGTGAATTGTGAGACAAATTTAACCCCGTACCGGTCTTTGAATACGTAACGTAACTAGCGCAACGCAGACCAACGAGGAAGGATACTGAAGATAGCTGCTTCTAGGCTCATGCTACCTTGCTGGTGTTAACTTGGTGTGCCTAGAGGTGGATGGTGAGTTGGCATCGGCGTCGGCCGGCCTTGCCGAGGCGGGACTGATAATCCTCTTTGCTGACTTCAGAGACCTAAAGTGGAAGGAGTAATTCATGTCAATTGATGTTAAAGCTAAACTCATTTGAGGGTGTCTTATTTCGGCTTCGTACTACTACACTACGAAGTATTCAGTCTTTGTGAAAGTAAATACTCCACTTTAGTGTACTCTGGGGCCAGTCACGAATAGGGAGCTGTATATTCCCCCAGCTCCTCAGCACCTAGAGGACTCAGTGCTTACCCTCGGAGGGCACCCCCTACCTATCCTACCAATCCTACCTCTACGCGGCTCACAACTAGTAGGAACCCGCGTAGAACCCTAGGGCCCACGATAGGCACACGTAAAGCCACAGTTACACTCCCGTCACAGACAAGCATACGACACTTTATGATGATACGTTCTCCAGATATGGAAAAGCAACGTAGGATGACGCGATCGATGTCTCGCGTAGATAGAGACACGGAAGACCCGGCACCAGGCCGATCTAGCTCGCCCGGCACTAACACGTGGAGTGCGCCGTCCGGAGCTAGTGCCCTGCCGCCGTCTACCGTTAGATCGTCGCCACCTCCGAGTAGTAATGATAATGTTTCAGAAGAACATAATTTGTCGAATGCCCAAGGGCAGCAGAATGAGAGCCATGAAGTAGGGAATAATTTGAACCGCGAACAGAACTTGTTAGACTTCGCGGGAAACTCTGATCTCAATAATGCGATATTTGAGACGCGATCCATCGCGAGTCGTAGGTCAACGGCCTCCGCGCGCAAACGGCAGCAGCTTCTTGCTAAGTTAGATGTAGTAGAAAAGCGAGCCGCGCACCTGGCAGCTGAGCGTGAGTGTGCTGAAACTAAACTTGAGATAATGCGTCTAGATTCAGCGGAAAACACGGCCGACGATAGCGAGTTAATCCAGCCGTCCGAAAATGTATACAAACTGAACGATGGATTAGCACGCACACGGTACAAACCCCGGGTCCAACTTCAGAAACGCCCCACCATACCGCGGTCCCTGGGGGGGAGAGAGGAGCGTTACAAAGCGGAGATCCCAACCGACTACCGAATATTAGTCAAAATGTTACATTTGAACAGGGTGGCGTCCCCTCGTTCACAGGGCAAGGCCCATCAGTGGACAATAGGTCCCAAATTAATAATAATAACAACAATCAAAATGAGATACCTAACTTACCAAACGTAAACGTAAACAATAACATTCCTCAGCCACAGGCTAGGCGCTCTAACCCGCCGCCTTATCAAAATAATACCTACAACTCTGCGTTCGCACGTACCTACGAACGCCAGCCGCACGACAATACCTACCGGTCTAGCTCCGGCACGCCGGCGCATCCGACCGAACACAGGTATACTATCAGATATGGATAGATTAGAATTTTTAGCGAGCTCATTATCTAGAGCGATGACAGCAAATTCACAACCTCGCGATAAATATTCTAAATCGAACAAATTACTACAAGAGCTACCTTACTTCGACGGTGACATCACCGAGTGGGTAGGATTCTCTGCTATTTACCGAGACACAGAAGATTTATTCTCAGATATCCAGAATATAGCCAGATTACGCAAAGCCCTCCGCGGACAGGCTAGGGAAGCGGTACGCGCTCTTATCAGCACGGCAATAGACCCGGATCAAATAATGAGCATCTTAGATAAGAGGTTCGGCCGGCCCGAGCATATCGTACTAGCTGAAATTAGCAAACTAAAGGCTATGCCTAAACTTGCCGACGACGGTCGTAACGCAAGCGAGTTCGCGAGTCGCGTCGCTAATACTGTATCAATGATTAAATCTTTAGACCAGAGTAGGTACCTAAACTCGCCCGACCTAGTACAATGCATAGAGAGTAAACTAACTCAAGAAAAACGATTCGGGTGGGGTACATGGTTACGAGACAACAAAGCGCGACCAGACCTCCAGGTCATGTCCGAATACCTAAGTGATATCGCCGATAGGTACAACGTTATGTCACCTGCTATCGACGCGGTTGATAGGTACAGGCAATCACGTAACGTAGACAAGCGCGGTAAAACTACTAAGTTAATACCTACTCGCCGACCGATTCACGCTACAAGACGTAGGTACGAACGGGATAGTTCTCAGTCGGACTATAGCTCAGACGAGCAAGATAGCACGCCGCGACACTTAGTAAACGTGGCTAGGAACCCTAGAAAATCTAGCTACAGCGATAGCGAAGACGACCAAGAGGTAGTAAGCCCCCACGTCCTAAGCACGCGCGAGCGGTCCGCTGAAAACCTAAACTCGGCGAGCGACCTGATAGCGAATATGAACGCTTCAAAGTGTTCTCGGCAGTAGGTATAGGTAAGTCAAAGGAGTGCAAGCTATGTACTAAAGATCATTTTCTACGCGATTGCGAAATATTTAAAAAGAAACCAATAGCTGAACGTTGGGAGGCGGCACGCGATAGCCGTCATTGTTTTAGATGCCTAAACAGTACTCATCGTAGGGAAACGTGCAAAGCTAAGAGTTGCAGCATGAAGGGTTGCAAGGGGCTGCACCATAAACTCCTACATTACTCGAAAGAGGAAGAAGCGTCAAAACAACGTAGTAGTTCGGTCAAGCCGGCGGCCGCCGCCGCGCCAATAAAACCTGCGCCCGCAAAAGATAACACAGTGAAAACTGTTCACATTTCATCCGTGAACACACTATCAAAAGATCGACAATCGTATCTTCAAATAATCCCAGTAGAGTTGTACGGTCCTGTAGGTAAAATAGAGACATACGCATTCCTCGACGGAGGCTCCACTAGTACACTCATTGAGCGCGACACTGCACTTGCCGTAGCACCGGAAGGCAAAAAAGAGGTGCTACGAATCGTAGGCGTAGGCGGTAACACAATAGACGAGGAAGGCTTGTATAAGTTAGACTTGAAAATTAAGGGCCTATTCGCACGTACCATCGAATCTATGCAGGCGCAAACTATTTCAAAGTTAGAGATAGACGAGCAAGACATACCTACAGACGTAGTAGCTAAATGTAGGCATTTAGACGAGGTTCGAGACGCCCTTAATTACCCGTCAGCGCGACCTACGATATTGATAGGCCAAGATAACTGGCACTTATTAGTCGGCCACAAGTTGCTAAAAGGAAAGAGAAATGAACCTGTCGCTTCATTAACCAGCTTAGGTTGGACCCTGCATGGCTTCTCCTCAGGGTACAATAAAACAGTCGCTTTCGTAAATTACGCAGCAACCACAACTAGATCGAACACAATAGACGACTTAATTAAAGATCAATTCAGCATAGATTCGTTAGGTATTCAACCTAAGCGACCCCAGAACGACCTCGAGACGCAAGCGATAAAAACTTTAGAAGAAACTACCAAACGTTTGCCGGATGGGCGTTACGAGGTAGGGTTGCCATGGAAACCCGAATGCCAAACCATGCCCGACAGTCGTAAACAGGCAGAGCGTCGTTTCTACAATATAGAGCGGAAGCTAGAAAAATTTCCTGCGAGTAAATTAGAGTACCACAAACAAATGCAGAATTTAATCGATAAAGGCTATGCCGAGCTCGCGCCCGCCATACCTACATCCCCACGCGTGTGGTACCTACCACATTTCGTAGTCGTCCATCCACAGAAAAAGAAAGAGCGATTAGTTTTCGATGCGGCCGCTAAGTCAAACGGAACTAGTTTAAACGACGCTTTACTCTCGGGCCCCGATCTATTGCAGAGTTTATTTGGGGTACTCGTGTCATGACGATTATTGTCGTAGACACACTCGCACGCCAACCTGGAACAAAGATATTTTACAAGGAGACGCTGCATCTAGCAACGTCTCCGTACAAGGAGGAAAAGGCTTGGACATGATTCATCTATTGCAAGTCATCAGTTAAAACTTATCAAACTTTAGCATACTTTAGATATTAATTTTCATTATTACCAATACTCCAATTCAGTTATTGAAACCACCAAAACTCTCTGGTCTACTCAGTCTCCAATCCAGTATGATTGGCACAATAACAATCCCAAGGCCTCAGCATAGCGCCCATACATGTTGACTTTCCTCGGATTAAAACAGTCAACATGGTCCACGTGGCCACGGACAACATCCCAAGCCACAACCTAGATAATTTGGCAAGCTGGCTTCCTCTAAAATCCAACTGGGAGCTTCCACACGATAGGTTAGTGACGCCGTAAGCTGGATTCCACTTCACACACATACTGCCATGACCTCGTCATGGCTGCCGTCAGAATGCAATACCCCAAGGCTGTCCTCAGGGTATTGTCACCCCATCCGTGTGTACAAGCAACCTGGACAAGGCTCAAAGACAGCCCATCCGAGTTTTTCCACATTATCCCAACTAGCCACCTTGTCACCCACCGAAGGTTTGACAATATCATAGAATGCATCAATACAGGTTTCAATCTCATATCTCAAAGGTATCTCATATCAGTGTGATGAAAACCCCGCAGACGACTAGGTGGCTAGCGACCAGAGAGATATCCTTTGTTCATGTAATTAACTAACTCAAATCCAAGCTCTTTCGTTCCTTATGAACACTCACCTAAACTTGGGGGAGCAATCCCCACAACCACCAGCAAATATCACAAAATAAACTTCGAAAAAAGCACGGCATGATGACGCCGCGCGTGCACCACAGATCACAAGAACTTGGCAGATGGGTTTGCGGTGTTGCCATAAATGGCCAATAAATCGTGACGTTCGACAAACGTCGCGACAACTCGTACGATTTCGCGAAGGCCCGGTGGCCGTAATAGGTGACATAAAAGAGATGTTTCTGAGAGTAGGTGTACGCGAACAAGATAGAGATAGCTTGCGATTTTTATGGCGCGATAGTCCGAACGACCCATTGCGCGAGTATCGCATGACGTCACTCATTTTCGAGCCACCTCATCACCATGCAGCGCGATCTACGTTAAGAATAAAAACGCCGCTAGCCACGCCCACCTTTATCCCGAAGCCGCACGCGCCGTAGAACGGCAGTTCTACGTAGACGATTTTTTGATGGCATTTCCGAATGTAGAATCAGCTGATAGGATGGTGCGTGAAGTAGACATTATTCACAAGAACGCGAAGATGGACTTGCGCAACTGGGCAAGCAATGACTCATCCGCATTAGAGTCGGTTAGCGACGCAATTAGCCCCGCCCAGGATGCCCTATTAGGTAACAAAGATCAGTTTGAAAGAACTTTAGGTCTTATATGGAAAATAAACAAAGATTCCCTAAGTTTCGCGCTAAACCTGCGTAACACACCGATAGAGGCCATCGAGGGCCAGCGCGCCCCCACTAAGCGCGAAGTAGCCAGTGCGGTGATGTCCGTATTCGATCCCCTAGGTTTAGCATCACCTATCACTATCCAAGGCAAAGCTATCATACAAGAAATATGGCGTTCCGGTATAGACTGGGACGACCCAGTATCAAACGACGTAAACACGCTATGGCAAAAATGGTTAGCACACGTTAAAAACCTACAGGGTCTGGAAATACCTAGGTACGTACCTCCGGGCATTGACCCCGACTCGACCGAACTTCATGTCTTTGTGGACGCGTCCGAAAGATCGTACTCAGCGGCGGTTTATTTACGTTCAGTTCTACCTAATGACACGGTTAACGTTAGTTTATTAGCCGCTAAAGCTAAAGTAACGCCCCTCAGACCCGTCTCCATACCAAGGTTGGAACTGCAAGCCGCAGTCTTAGGATGCCGCCTAGCAACAACAGTTCGTAATGAGATGAGTTACATAGTTAAAAGCCAGACGTTCTGGTCAGACTCACGTACAGTTTTAGCATGGATTCACTCAGATCCCAGGACGTTTAAACCTTTCGTAGCACATAGACTCGCTGAAATTGAGGACTGCACCCGACCGACCGAATGGCGTTGGATACCTACTAAAGATAACGTAGCCGATGACGCTACTCGCGGCGTACCTAAAGATTTTGGTGCTTCACACAGATGGTACACCGGTCCTGCGTTTCTCAAATTAGAACCTACTTCATGACCAATAGAAAATAAGTTAATTAAGTCGAGTCAACCCCCTCCTTCCCCTCTTGTTACTGGCGAGCGAGGAGAAGATCGTCAAACTTCACGCGCTGCGCGAACGACGGCAATCTGCGTGTCTTCCTGATGCATCGAGATTCTCGTCATGGCAAAGATTACTACGCACAACTGCACGTGTCTTACAGGCTTCTCAAAAGTTTAAAGCGCTCGCCAACCCAATCACTAAACAAGCAGCGCTCATGACACGCAAGTTCGTTAAGACACCAAGAAAGGTATCTGAGCAACGGCCCACTATCAAACTACCTAAGATGGCCTACACGCCGCTCGAACCCGTGTTTATTGAGAAAGCCGAACGACTACTTATTCGTCATATACAACAAGAAAGCTTCAGCACCGAGATAATCCGCATCAAAAAAGGTGAACCTATCGAACGAGCATCACGATTACGTAAACTGTGTATGAAGTTCGATGAGCATGATAGGTATACTTCGCATAGAAGGACGTATCGACGCAATATCGGACGAAAAAAGTACCTACAAACGACCAGCTGTGATTGACGCCAACCACTACATAACTCGGTTGATTATTCACCACACCCACTGTGAATTCAATCATGGCAATCACGAAACTGTTATGAACGAGTTGAGACAAAAATACTACATCTTAGCACTTCGTCGCACCGTACGAAAGATATTACATACATGTCAATGGTGTCAAGACGCCACAGATGGCACCGCACGGTAACCTACCTATCGAGCGATTAGCACGCAATCAACCTGCGTTCACATGTACCGGACTAGATAACTTTGGGCCGATGGTCGTCACCATAGGACGACGACATGAGAAGCGATGGGGCACATTATTCACCTGCCTTACCACGCGAGCAGTACATATAGAACTCGCAGCTTCACTCTCATCATCTTCCATGATACTAGCCCTCAGAAGATTCATGACAAGAAGAGGCCAACCAGCTGTTATCTTCAGTGACAATGGGTCTAACTTCGTAGGTGCCAATAGAGAGCTCGCAGAGATATGGAGTGAGTGTAATGATGGACTTAAAGAATACGCAGAGAGTAGGCGAATTCAATGGAAATTCATACCCCTGGCGCCCCCAACATGGGTGGATCATGGGAGCGACTAGTAAAATCAATCAAAGTCGCATTAGCCGCTACGTTGAAAGAAAGAAGTCCACGCGAAGAAGTATTACACACTCTATTGTTAGAAGCCGAGCACACAGTAAACTGTAGACCATTAACAGCAGTATCACTCGAAACCGAAGAAGAAGCACTGACGCCTAACCACTTTCTGATAGGACGCTCAAGTGGCAACATGATGTTCGGTACTTTCGATGACAACGATATAGCTAACGAATCAACCTGGAGGGCTTCTCAGAGACTCGCCGATCACTTCTGGGCGAGATGGACACGCGAGTACTTACCTACTTTATTACCGCGTCAAAATAACAAATCACAACGTTATCAGAATCCAGCCCCAGGTGATATCGTATTAATCGTCGATTCAACACTACCTAGAAACTCCTGGCCAAGAGGCGAAGTCGTCACCGTCTTACCTGGTCCCGATGGACGAGTACGAGTAGTCGAAGTAAGAACAACTGCTGGCATACTACGACGCCCAGCATCACGCCTAGTAATCTTATCTAACCATGACAATTCGCCGCACGATGATTAGTGCTCACTACTTTCGCACCGGGGCCACGGTGGTTCCGCGCCCTTTGCACGGCGGTCAAAACTCATAAATCCTATGTTTATATGTTTTTTTGGTTAAAATTATTTTTTATTTGTTAAGTTATTATTATTTTATGACATAAAATACTTTTGTAAGTATAGATGTATATATTTTTCTAAAATATTAAGTTGAACAAGTTTAATAAAATGATTTATAATAAGCAACATGCTTCACACGAATTATTAATGAGAATTTAACCTACCATTTATCTTAAAAATAAGTTTCCTACATACCCAGTATACAGTATATATAATAAAATTATAAAATATGTACATTTTAATACTCAAAAGCCATCAAAAATTAAGAAAAGTACCTAAATAAAATAGTTTAATCAATGAATTGCATATTCGTATAAAACATTACATTAATATTGAATCGATAGGTAAATTAAGTGTCATCTTTGAAAAACAAGTCTTTTTTTACGTGGCGGATTTCTAATGCAACTAGCTGCAGAATCGGAGTGCAACAGCAGCAGTACCTATTTACGAGATCTAAATTAGTTGTAGCGCGGCAAATTTTTCGAGTATGTTTTTTTATAACTCTGCTGCTTCTTCTGCTTCTGAATGAAAATTCGCCAATAGTCAGTGAAGCATCTCTAATTATGGCTGCCCCATGAATTAGGACTTTGTAGACTGGTGCAGGGAGACGATACCAGGGAAATTTTTTGACGACAAAATGAGCTGTTTCTAACGAAAACACCTCAAATTTGGCGATATTTATCTTGTAATAATATATTATAAGAACTCCACAACGTTCTATAAGAACTTATGGAATACCTGTGTATTTGGAAGACACACTCGCATACTTAAAAAACTTTCGCGCTGTATTGCCATCATTGCTGTTCAGCGGTGCCAGACACCGCTGAACCTCTCAACTCAACAAAGTCACGGTTTCCTTATGCCTAAACCATGCTGAGTCCTTTTGAATTACTTTAGCACGAATACGGCTCTTCTTCCAAAGTCTGCCCATATGATTAATAATGTAAAAGACACGTGAATTAATTTCATGAACATCTACATTTTATAAGTCTTCTGGCAACATTTTCAACAGCACTTGTAGCACTTAATTGTTATTATCAACGGTTGAACCAGTCTGGGAACACCAAATGTCCAAATAAGTCTCTCTTGTATAAAAGAAGACATATGAGTTACCTTTAAACAAGAAAAACATCTAAGTTATGGAAAAACGTCATTTCGTAGCAAGCCGCGTAGCCGCGTAGTAGTCTTATATACATGAAAGTCGCAAGGAGTCGCAGAAAAAAGTTACGAAAACAAATCATACACACCGTGAGCTTTAATGTAAAATGTATTTCATTACTCCAGTTTAGTCCTAACACAGGTAAAAGTCCAAAATAAACTATGGCTATAAATGTTTTCCTCGCCAAAAAAGTGATTTACGTAGCACCTATGTATATTCCAGAACTATTGATACATATTTATCAAATAATTAAAAAACAATAGCTCTTACCATAAGCAACTTAAATATCTATTGCAAAATAACTTTCACAAACACTTCAATTCTCAAAAACGATTAGGAAAAATAGAATCGTAATTACTCACTGATAACGCGGCGTACGTATTGGCAGATGTGTAAATTTTGATCGATAGAAAAAGTATGAAAACAATTAATATCCCCGGAACTATGTATACCATATTGTAGTGCGGACATTACTCAACAATTTCCCATTGTCCAATGATTGAAAAGTAAGTATGAGTTCTAATGAGTTTTGACCTAGGCCGGAACCACCGGGGGGAGAATGTCGGCGAACGGCATCTTCCGTATGGTTTCAGCTGCAATCGTAACTTGGTACATAGGGTCATTGCGCCGGTTCACGACCATGCGTCAGTTCGCGACCATTTTCAGGACTGACCTCAGTAATATTTCAATAATAAGAGTTATATTTCACTCTTTGTAAAAAAGTGTGGCTTAAACAAGACAAGGATAACTGCTGAATTTTCGCCTATTCAAATCCGTTCAATAAACCTCACCAATGTACAGCAAATAAATCATCCATTTTGCCAGTCACTCTGCCCTCGAAAAAACACCGAAAATCTATCCAAAAAATAGCGAGCACGTGCCACTTCAAAAGGGAAATTTTCATAATTTCGTCTAGTTTTTACAACTATAACGGTTTTATGGTGTTCATACTTTAGTGAAGCATCTGATTTAGCGATAATTTCGTGTTATTTTTAAGTAAATTGATAATTCATTAGATGGTCGCGAATGGGCACCCAATTTTTAGAAAAATGCTGGATAGCGACCGGCCGGTCGCTATCTAACACCATCCTTGAAAAAAGTTATTTTTTTTCCAGGCTATCTTTTAAACAAAGTTTTGATTCTTACAATATTAATTAATTCTAACAGACGTTTTTTATACCACAGTTAGTTTGCGACCGTCAAATTATGATTATTTGACCGGCTTTTTAACAGTTATTTAGTTGAGTGGTCGCTAACTAGTACATGCTAAAAACCATGTTTAGTTAGCGACCGCCTCAAAAATGTATGAAAAATAGGCGGTCGCAATCAGACTCTAATTTTTTTTTACGTTACTTAGCGACCACCACTTTTGCTCTTACACTGTATTGTTGGCCCTTTGATAGGTTTTTGTTACAAATGTCTTTTAATAGTCTTTTATTAGGAATACTGCTGCTCTTAGGCTCTTTGTCTCGGAATGCGTTATAACTCTGGAATCTTTCTTTAACAAATAAAACAGTGCGGGACGCCGCGCGCCGCGCCACGCCAACAGCATCTCATGGACCCTGTTGGCTTTTAATGGAGTTTCCGCGTTCTGAAGTAGTGGACCTATTTCAACTTAGAGAGCACCAGCCGTACCCACTTGCCTTCCTCGAGCTGTGCCAGAAGTACAGGCAGAGTTTCTTAGTCATAGATGCCTGGGATGGGGTTCCAGTAGGTACGTGCTGGTCACCTGCGTGGAGAAGATACACGTCCTAGGCTCGGGGCCTGGGTGACTTCCGTGCACTTTGAGCTGATGCATTCAAATTCCTGATTGTCCAGAGAATTCAGCTCAGTTTTTGTTGTGCAGCAAAGTGTTGGCAAAGAGACTCCTTATATTGTATAATTATAGATATAAGCCTCGTTGGACTCTCTCAGGAGTTGGGTCTTGTAAAGTAGTTCACAACAATTGGGCAGCAAGTTCTCGCTTCTTTTTTACTCACTTTGAGGCTTTGGAGAAAACGAAGAAGCTGGAAGTTCTCACTTCTTACTGACCTCCACACAGTCCTTGCCTTCAGGGAGAAGAGTGCTGCCATGTAAAAGCAATGTTTTCGGATACAGGGGTATTTTATTTCACTCTGGCTGCCACCGCGAACCCACCTAATTACGACGAGCAAATTTACATTGCATCAGATTTTCCATGCCTTCCTTAAAACCCAGAACCATCACTTCTGCGCCACACTCCCATGCCTCCACGCTAGCGTAAAACTGGGCCTATAGGTAGGTAGCTTGCTTTGGCAGATTCTCAAGCTGTGTCATACATAATTGCTGGCAGAGGTTGAATTAGGCTGTGCTGCTCTCACATCATTCAAGTTGAGCAGTTGCAAGACGTCATAGATACCCGTTAAAAAAAGATAGGTGAAAAGGATCCGCGTTCGGTGCACTCACACAAGTTAACCTGGCACAAGTAGCCTGGATAGTCATAGTCAGCTAGACCTGCAGAGTATAAAGGCAATACAGTGGCTAATATAAACATCCAAGGGTTCTGGAAAAAAGGAAGAAGGCTAGATGCTTGATGAGTTCCTGCGACGTGACTGACGAAGATACCTCCAACAGAGCGAAGTGAATACAGGAGACCAGGAAGGGCCCATCATAAGATGAAAAAAATAATTGCCAAGGATAGAGCTACGTTCTTATCTACTTCTGCTGTGTGTTGTTGGCCGACAAGAGTCTTTGTGCAATATTTATGGGTCGCTCTAGGTACAACGTGGGTCGTACTGTGTAAGCGAATCAGGAAGTTTCAAGACCGATACTTTGTAGCACCGTGAAGTAGCCACACTCGGAATTCCTACTCGCTTTGATAGGTACTCGAAGACCGTCGGTCCATGAGCTCTAGCGTCCGCGCGTATCTAAAAGCCTGTCTCCTGAGCTCCCTTCGATGTTTGTCCACTAAATCCCACCTCAATCGAGGGTGGAATTTTATGCCCAGTTGCTGCGTAAGACAGATCCTGCTGCTCGAGTTTGCGGATGGAGCTGAACAGGCCTAACATTGCGCGCTGGCGTGATTGGTACAAGTTGTGTTAGGCGTGATAGGTGGCAAGGTTAGTATTTATGCGCACCAAGGTATGAGGCATGGGCAGTTCTGGTGCGCTGTGACCTTGAGAGCTAGATCCGGGCTGGGTCCTCGGCGGTTGCATCAATGAAGTAGAAATGGTTGATCCTCTCTAGTATCAGAAATGCGCATTAACCTAGCTAGGATCGGTACCGTACATATGCGCGCTGAAGACCAGCGAGGTTTTGAAGCCTCTTCGATGCACGCTGAGGCTTCGGAGACAACAAAACATAATGAACAGCGTCTGCAAGGGTTGTGAGGCAGAAAAGTCAGCAGTAGTCATTGCTGTGACAACTGTTTGGAACTATGAAATATTGTTATTTTTTTTAATCATGACTAGATAGGTACTAGGTCATAACCTTAGATGTAGATTTTTATAGGATTGTTCAAGATGTATGAGAAATATGCAAAAGTCATTATTTAAAATAAATAATGGTTAATATATCCATAATAACGGTAGTAAAACGGGCGGTCGCTATCTGACGCACACATGGTCGCTATCTGAAAAAAGCGGTCGCTATCTGGCATTTTGGGTACTTTTCGGTTCAAAATTATTTTAAAAATAAACTGTTACAGTGTTTCGCAAATACTTCTCGAAAAGAATATCTTGATTATATCTGCTATGCTCACAAAAAAATTCAACCTTCAAATATGAAACCTTCATATTTATATCATGGTGCAAAGTTAGGTAGTCAACTAATCGGTCGCCAACGGGCGCAACGACCCTACCTACCAACCTAAAACATATCCTACATCCCTTGCAATAAAATAGAATAACTAGCTATTATTTACTTATACCTACTTACATATTAAGTATAACACTAAATACTAAATAAAATACTTTTATGCTGGAACAACCACTTTTTATTACCAAACTTCAATAACAAGAGAGAAAACTACTGTCTTTTGTTTTACAAGCGTTGTTCGAACAAAATTCAAATATTTGAGACCCGAAGGCCGGCTGGCTGGCTAGCACACAGAATGAGGCCTCATTCTGTGAACCACGGCGGCTTGTCTTCAGCTCCGGCTTGGCTGGCTCGGCTGGCATGGCATATACCCTGGCATGGGTGGAGCTGAGACATTGCCGGCTAAGGCTAGGCTGGCTTGCAACTCGCGGCGGCATTGCGAATTGGCAATGGTCTTACACTCGGCCATCCTGCAACAATTGCCCCGCAATTGAGAACACAAATATAAGTAAACTAGCATCAGCATACATTCTAAGTTGTAATTAGAGATGAAAAGATTCCAATACCTGCTTTTGGTAATGTAATGAAGGTTATTAGTATTCAATATTTTGTCACATTTACTGTTGCCTAGTAGTTCTACGATAGTTTACATTCGGAAAACCCTACACAATCATTAGGCTAATTGATATTAATATCATTAGTTCAAATTATAGCAATATTGTTAGCAGACGCAAGTGCCTAGTGGCTCATGATGTCTGAAAAACAATGGGCTGTGTACATACACTCAATTGTTTTACAGTGACCTGACTGACTGACGGACAATCTAACTGGCTGGCTGCCTGATTAGCTAATTGACTGGTTGTCTGGTTGGCTAATTGACTGGCTGTCTGGTTAGCTAACTGACTGGTTGACAGTCTGACAAGCTGACTAGAAGGCAGTCTGGCTATCTGGCTGACGGATCGTCTGACTTGCTGACTGATTGGCTGTCTGGCTATCTTGCAGACTGATTGGCTTACTGGGTAACGGGCAGGCTGGCTGTCTGACTAGATGGCTGTCAAGCTGGTTGCCTGACTAGGTGACCAATTGTCTAGCAGGCTGAGGGTCCGGCTTGTTGACTGACTGATTGGCTTACTCTCTAGCTGGTAGTCCGGCAGGCTGACTGTTCGGCTGTCTTACTTACGGCCTGTAAGGCTGGCTGTCCTATTGGCTGGCTGGATGTCTTGCTGACCGACACGCTGATTGACTGGCTAACGTTCCCATTGGCTTACTGATTGCCTAGCTAACCGGCTGGGTGACTAGCCATTTGACTGACTGACTAGCTAACTGACTGACAGGCTGACGGACTGACAAGTTGGCTGACCGACTCACCTTTGCCTGAATCATGTGACATTGAATTCGAATGACTTTTGCCGCTTATTGAAAAGGGAACAATAGGGTATCACGACTATCACAATTTTAGCCATTGGGCTGACATTATATCATGTCTCTATCTCATCTGGTCTGCTGGCAAGGATTTGTTTTAGAAATAAATTGACCTGTTGTATATTGTTTTTATGTAATGTCCAAATAATTAATACAAGTTGTTGGTATTATTTTCTTTTTGCAATATTTACAATGCAGAATGTAATATCTGTTGGTATTATTTTCTTTTTGCAATATTTACAATGCAGAATGTAATATCCTGCATCCACATTTATACCGACTTGCCAAATTGACAGAAAATATTAATTGCTCATATTAATATTGGATATAATATTTTGCCAAAGGTATTCGGATTGCAATTTCTACCAGGCAAACCTGCATACTAAAGTGTATGTTATGTACTAATCTGGTTTAATTTATGACTGGCAAGTGTATTTGCTCTAATGCCTACTTCATTAAGCAATATATGTGCGGAACCTATTTCAGAAGAAACGGTTTTGAAATTACAGTCTAGGTACTGATTTTGGTCACAGAACACATACCTAATGTTAAACTTTTATAAATTGCATAATACAACAGTTGTTTGTTATTCAAGTATTTTAATTGGTTGTGAAACTCTGACACCAGGGTTCATCGGGTCGTTGGACGACTCAGTCTCCACACAAAGATAAGAAATTAACATAACACTCTGTATCAAATATTCTATTTACTTATTGTTCTTATCCTTGGTATCCCATACTTTCTTATCGGCCCCCAGAGAGACATTGATTTGGAACCTCACTACAAGCATCTACCTACAATGTTACATTATTATAGGTAAGTATCCTAGGTCTACAAGCTATGTAAGACTGTTCTGTAGCATTGTGAGGATAAAATGCATGAAGAAAACTTATTTATTATTGCACTGCTGGTAAATGGCCACATCACTTCATTTTAATAGTTTTCTTTTTTTTTATCTTGCTACAACCAACATTTTGTACAATCTTAGTGAATGGATAGTAACATAATGAAAGCATAGCACCTGATATAATCAAGCTTCCAGTAGGGCTTCTAATGCAGGTCCTATAGATCCCAATCTTGTGACTGGCCACCCGCTACACATGAAATGCTTTGTTGACAGTTTAGCTGGCTGCTTTGACCGCTCCTCACTCCGTTGTCGCTGACAAGTAAATTCCAGCTAGCCCCATTCAGATACCAGGACACTTTCACTTGACAAGAAGCATTTTAATCCATAGTCTGTGAACAATTAAAACATTGCATGTAATGACTGCTTAGGTTTTCTCTGAAACTTTTTCATGAATACAAGAAATAAATGAAAACAGAATGTTTACATGACCTTATAACTTCCTTGTAGCGCTGCCTTAAACCAGAACCACTGCTCGCAGCCATCAGTTGCAGCTGCTTCATGTCACTCCGCACGGATAGGAATAATTCAGTTTGCTTTGAACAGTTCGCCAGCACAGCACCATGGCAAGTGTAGGGAAGGGGCACATAGTGCACAAGCAGCACAGAACACTGAAACAAACAACTGCATATAATCACTGCGTTGATCTCCATATTTGCTTTCACCTGCATTGCAGACATATATGGAATTAGAACGAGCACATGACCTTTTCACGTCCTTAGAGCGTCGAGGCGCATGTAGGTATGTCTCTATCTGTGATTGTAGCCTCCATCATCACGTACAGAATAGCAGCGACATCCAGCATGACAGTTGTAGGTTAGGTACCGGTACGGAAATCCGTCAGGGTAGGTATATTTTCATCCAGGGCACATCGAAAACTCTCGTACAACTCTTCAGGTTAAGTGCATAGCTCTGACAATGCGTTCCGTCGCCTATGATCATAATTATGGGGCTATCAGCACCAAAATTGGATTGCGCAGTTCTTATGTATTTTCTGAATCAAATGTCCTGTTTTCTTTTGTCCGAGAGTTGTATTATTCGAAAGGGCCTATCCGCCTCTGCCACTTCATACAACTTTCACGAAATAGGTAATATTTTGATTATTTCTGTTTTATTTATGTTAGGCCTTGTCGTTGTCTGACAGATAGCTTTTGTTGAATTTGGCGGGAAACCACAATTCACGACATAGGTACTCACTGCTCAGCAGATGCACGGCAGCGTATTGTAAAACAGAACATTGTACGACATGATGGATGGATGGTCTTGAAATACGATCGCGGCGGGCACCGGACCAAATGTACAGGCGGAATCTTGACTAGCTTGCTAGCTTCGGCTTGCTTTGACGCCTTACGCCCTCGGTTTCTGTTCTGAACGGCCGCCGCCTGGAGACTCCATGTCCCAGTCATCCGCAATTCATGATCATCAGGCCTCGTGGTAGTTTACTCGTTTATCATGTGGGCCGTGTCTTCTAGTAGGTAGGTAATTATTATCCCACTCTTCTGAAAATATAACACTAAATACTAAATAAAATACTTTTATGCTGGAACAACCACTTTTTATTACCAAACTTCAATAACAAGAGAGAAAACTACTGTCTTTTGTTTTACAAGCGTTGTTCGAACAAAATTCAAATATTTGAGACCCGAAGGCCGGCTGGCTGGCTAGCACACAGAATGAGGCCTCATTCTGTGAACCACGGCGGCTTGTCTTCAGCTCCGGCTTGGCTGGCTCGGCTGGCATGGCATATACCCTGGCATGGGTGGAGCTGAGACATTGCCGGCTAAGGCTAGGCTGGCTTGCAACTCGCGGCGGCATTGCGAATTGGCAATGGTCTTACATAAGCATTACAATGTAAAGCTCCGGCATGTTATCACACGATAAGCTTTCTCAGACACTAAATAACATCGCCCAGCTAATGCATAGCATACCTATGTAATAAAATAAACCATGTAAGAAAATATTTTATTATAAGTCAGATGGCTCTCTCTTTACAGTCATGCTTTTGAGATACTACCTACTAGCGCCATCTTCAGCCGCTTTCGGAATTAACATATCAAAAACACACCTATGTAACAAACCATGTATATAATAAGAAAGGAGGTGTGGTCAAGATGGCTTATCCTTACGGTAACGCTTTTGATATACTATCTAGTGCTGCTATCAGCGGTCGTTTTACGAACTAACATCTCAAAAAACCAGATTTTTGACTAATTTTATTAAATTAGATAAATAAGTAAATAACCAAGTTACGGGCATGCGTAACTCTTAGATATTAATCATTTTTCATTATCTTTTAGAATTAAGTTGATTTATTATTGTATAATCATTTTTTGAATTTATTTCATTTTTGCTACTTTTTTGTTTTGCCTTTTTTCAGTTGATAATCGTTAGTTTACAGTAAAATCAGTAGTTTCTAATCATTTTATACGTTTTTCTGATCCTTATGACAACCTATTACTTAGTCTAGGAAGCCTAGAACCTAGTTTTTCAGGCGTTGTAAATATTTTCACTTTTTATATTTTTACGTATTATTTTAGATTCTTATCTTAGTTCTTAGTTTCTAGTGCATAAAGACATATCACTAATAAATTGGACGATAGATTAAGTTTTTGCCAAACTTTGTACTTTAAACTTTAATTAGAGCAATATCGCCCATATCTGGGGAACGTATCATCATATACCACCTTAATACACCTATTCTACACATTTAGTACATAAGTTATATGACCTAGAACCTCTAGGTTCCGAAATAAACACTAAAACCTAGTTATAATTTGATGTGATATGCAAAATGTGTCCATTTATCGTCCAATAAAACGAAACCTGTATTACTTAGATGTTTAAGATTTTTTACCTTGATACCTAATGTTATTATGTACCTACTTATGTAAAAGTTTTTATTGAAGATTATTTTGATATACGGTAAAACGTTGAACAATGGCAGGTTCGTAGAGAAAATTGGTTGCAATTTAATTTCGAAATTGGGGGCGGGGCGCGGCTCTCTTTAAAGTAAGGCTCGTTAGTATACAACCTGTTACATAACTAACCAAAAAAAAGAATATTTTTCATTATCATCAGTCGATAAAATAATCACATCACTATTCTAGGTCAGGTGCTACACTACCTGGCGAACAAAGTCCGCTTCGGCATACATTGCTGGTTGACTTAGTTTCTTTTATTGATGACATTCATGTAATAGCCAGCAATGTAAACCGAACTGCGCTTCGCCGCGTCGGTAACTTCATTTGAACTTTGAGCTGTCAAAATTAGTGCTGCGATGCCACGATTAAAAATAAGTGTAATTAAATAAAAAAATCTTTTTTTCGTAGTTTTCAAAAACGATACTACGGCTTTAATTTTTATGTTAATTAACTCTTTGCAACGGACCTTTCCACACCCTTTGAGCTTTATTGGTTGTTTTGTAACACGTTGTATAAGGAAATTGGAATTTTCAAACGACAAGTTACCTCAAAGGCCCGTACCAGCGGCATCCCTGAGCCGCTGAAGCCCCCTGCTGCTGCTGCTAAACGACAAGTTTTTACAAGTTTACACGGTTCTAAGAAGAAAATTCCAGTTTCCAGCTAGACGTGGGAGTTCAAGAGGAAAGCGGCTAATCCAGTATCTTGCCATTGTCTGCGTTGCGCCAACCAAACTGAAAAAAGAAGAAGTTTTATTTTACAACTAAATAGAATCCTCTAAATTCGCGTAAAAGTTACCCCTCGAAAAGCGACCGCTGCGGGCCGGTTTGTCTCACCCGTGTTGCGTGCTGGCACCTTCTGTGCTGGACATAAAAATCACACAAAAGTTATTTAAATAGTTTCTATACTTGTGCTACGGTACTGGCCACTGAACTGGCACCGTTTGTGCTACTTACCTGTGTATCAACTGTGAAGTGCGTTTACCTAAGATTTAGGACTTAGGACCTAGGTCTTGGGTAGTGTTAGTGCAGTTGGTACCAGGTCGTTGGAGCTTGACGAGCTGCAATGTCTAACGTCAAGCGTCATGCCCTACGTCCGATGTCTTTTCCTTGTCCTCTCTGTGGAGTTTGGGGCTTAGGCCTCTTGCATCCAGGAACAATAAATCTCAACATTTAAACTGAACAATGAGACAAAGCGAAAGCCGTTTAGTATTATTCATCAGAATATTCAGGGCTTTTGCCCGGAATTCCGGAAGGGGAAACCGGGCCCCGAGCCCGGAGGGTAGCATTCCGGACGTGTGCGGCCGGCCTTAAGTTCAAGGTTTTTTTTAGGAAAAGTACCTACCTAAACAAGCTAGTTTTTAGATAACTGATAAGTGCCTGTTTAAAAATCATATTCATGTAGCCAAACATATTAATTTATCTGAAAAATAAGAATATTTAGGAACATTTTAAGTTACGAATTCACCTTTTGTCTTTTGACGTCATCACTGTATCTATGGTACACCCGCCATCCTAACGTTAGAATGGCGGGTGTGCATAATTCATCGAATAACTTTTTATCTAAACAGGTACACTGGATTTCATTGGAGGTACACTGAGGTACACTGCAGGTACTACCATCCTGTAGATAAGCAGCTCAATCCTAACTTGAACACCCGCGGTCCTTCCTAACGCACATCACCCTCCCTGTATGCCTGCCTTTATCTGCTTAACAACAGTTTCATTTCATACTATAACCCGGTTCACAAAAGAAGGGGACCCGAAATGGCAACATTATTGTTTGCGTCTTTTTCATATTACATGACATTTGAGCAAGATGTCAACAATAATGTTGCCATTTCGGGTCCCCTTCTTTTGTGAACCAGATTATACCTACATAAGAAGGCCAGCTCAGCGGACAATCAATCAGCCGGACTTAAAAGGTTTCTGGGATCTGAATGATTTTGATTAATTGCTCCATTATTACATTACTGGCACAAAGTATCTAAGTATTGGCTTGTGTTACTGGCTTCCATCAGTACCTACTTGCCGTCATTTTATACAGAACCCGCGCGAGTTCATGTCATGGCCATCGCTCCTGAAATATGTAGGTAGGTACCTCCTTGTAGCACATGTCAGTAGCGTAGCAAGTGCGACAAGGAGGCAAATATTTCAGGATGGTCATAGGTGCATAACTCGAGACTCGAGAGCGTACTGTACCTACATATTAAGGGCCGCTTGCTGTGCAGTTTTAAGAGGATATCTCAGGATACTTTTAGAGGTTTTCCAACGGTTTTTTGCATTTTCATACAAACGTATTCCCCTGTTTTCTTCCCAAATTATACATGTGGAGTTATGATTATCTTTTAGGGTTTTGTAGTCTACCAGTTCGTCAAGTCGGTCAGTCTTTCAGTCTGTCTGTATGCGGCGCCCTTATAATCTACGTCAGTTCAAAACTGATCGACATCAAACGTAACGTCCGTTTCATCTGCAGGATTGTGCATGCATCTATCACTTAAAACTTAGCGATGCATTTTGATGTTGGCAGACAAATGTCTTGATCAACATCGATGATAGATAAGTGATGATAACTTTTATCAGCTCTGGAGGGCCTGTTAGCACACAAACATCCCTTGGCGAGACGAAGTTCGCGGGCACCAGCTAGGTGCCCAAGCAGCAACTGGACGTGCTATAATGGTCGAGAGCACGTTCCTTATTTCTCTTTAAGTTCTATTAAAGTTCTAAAAACAGTCGAGTAAAAGCGCTGTAAACGTTTACTCGACGCGAAAAAGGCGCAAATTATTCAGACTAAAGTCCTATAAAAGAAGAATAAGCGCTGAGTAAGCAGCAAAAAGGTGCTGTAAGAGTTGACTAAACGTGGTAAAAAACACTAAGAGTGCTATAAGAGCAACTAAAATGCGTATATGGGATATTTAGTTCTATAAACGCAATCGATTTGCCTTTATACAGATTAAATGTGCTATAATAGCAGCTGAATTGCTTTTATTCGCCTTTTTAGTGCTATGACAGCAAACATAATGCTTTTACTCGACTAATAAGTGCAGTAAAAGATCTTAGGGAGGCTTTTTTACAACTAGTTACTGATCATTTTCATCTCCTCAACGATCGAGGCTGTGGTGTATAATAATATTTGTAAAGCAAACTTAATAAGTTTCAAACAAAGGTCATTTTATTAAGTTATTCAGCAGTACATGTGTCGATTTTTAATATTCGTGTAGTTACTCCAAAACATCATGCGCAAAAAGCTTTATTGACAAACCTAAAGGCATTTTTACATAATCATTCATGCGCCGCCTGTTTTCTTAAATTTGACGACGAATTTATTAAATTAAATATATATTAAATAATAATTGTATAATCTAATGTCCATATTGGTAGTCTAGTTGCAGTTACAGCTCACTTATTCCGTTAAAAGTCGAATAAGAGTGCTTTGTCACCACATTTATAGCACAAGGTGTCGCCATGATAATATTTAGGGTTCCTTTGGCACAAGACCAAAAAACAAATAAAATAATCTTTTTTATTTTCAAGGAACATTTTATTTCATAAAACAATGCCAGACTTCTTGGATGTTGATACCTTTCTTAACAAAGATGATTTAAAACAACTTGGCCAATTGCGCTGGCCTTGGAAGGAAACGCATTTTATATTATCAGATAAATGTAACGGATGTGGCCTTAGTACAAACGATAACTCAATCGGAAGAAGATTTCACTTTGTTCTACCTGACAATAAAATAAAGCATGTATAAATATGTTTTGGTGTCGCGGTTGTGCTTACTTTGCTGTTTATGATCATTTTACTAATGATGAGTGTTATTATTACTGTAACTAAATATTTTTACAACCCTTTGGTGAGTGTACGAACTTTATGCAAGACGTTTGCAATGTCACGCGTGATCATGGTGGCCAGCCAGCTCGGCTCATGCCATGCTGTTCACGATCACGATTTCATTGCTTGCGTCCACGGAACCACTTAAAACTGGCGGACTTGCGCTTGGATGTGCACTAGCATTACTAGAAGAAATTAAATTGGGCTGCATTAGTTTTGCAGAATATTTCATCTGCTCCAACGTTTTTTTAACTTTCTTTCGAAAATGGCCGCTTCTTTTCAACTTTTTCCATTTGTTTTTATCCATTTTGATAGTAAAATTGTACGAAAAAGGTCTTCAAGATATCGACCGACAAAATGGACGGACTTGTGCTATTAATGTTTCCTAAAACTCTACAATTCTACTTTAAGCTGAGTGAATATCGTATAATAGCTCCTAAAATGACTACAGATCCTATAAAAACGTTTTGATTTATATTATACGAGTTACTCTATAAGCGTGCAATAACAGCAGCCATGTTGCTATAAGCAATTTGATTGCATTTATAGAGCTTTTATAGATACATAAAAGAATGCTGAATAACGGCTGTATAAAAGCGCCCTATTCAGAGAATCAGCTACTCTACTGCTATTACACGACTGTTATAGATCAATCGGTCGAATAACGAGTATTATAGCCACTTTAATTCAGCATCTGATAAAAGGTGAAGTAAAAGTGCTATAAAATAGTGTTATAAACGTTTATTCGACGTCCTTATAGCACACATTAGCAAATATTGCCAAATAGTCGAGATAACTGCTATTATACGATACATGGGTGTTTTGAGAACGGTTACTCGGCTTTTATACGATTGAAAGCTGAGTAAACCAATTCTTATTCGACTTTTTTGCTGCTTGGGTGACGTCTTTTACCGGGAGATCAATTTCGACTGATATAAAAACATATCATTTTAAAGCTTAGTTAAAATTCTACTTAGGCACATATTTCATTTGATTGTAAGGACCCCCGTTTTTTTATATTTATAAAAAACCAAATGGACAATACTAAAAATGAAACGAACATGCATTTTGTTGCATTGCCATCGAAATCATATGGAACCTTCTTAGATGACTGCATAGTATATATAAAAACTTCATGAATTATGGCAGAAGTATCAATGTTAAAAAGTAAACTGTCATTCATATCTGTCATTAAACCAAAACAAACACAAACACTGTATTTCGTTCTTTATAAATAGGTATATTTTAATGCCCTAGAACATTTTAAACTTATCTATGCATCGAATTTTATTAAATACCTAAATTGTATTCACTTCATTTGCACATGTTGTATACTGAATTGTACTGATTTACAGGCAAAAACACAAGAAGTCATGTTATTCGATAAGAAGCACACTAAGTCACTTAAAACCTTCTAATGTAATTATTATTGACGATCCCCTGGTCTGCAGGTAACGGTAAAATATGTAATAAACAATAAATACAACAATAAATCGCACAAAATAAGTAAAATAATTATCAAAGCTCAAAGTAAACAAATCAATTGTCAAACATAATACTTGACAACCAAGGGATATTTTTTCGCATCTAAAGAGTTTTTTTAATGAGGTTGCATGTGTAGAGTAGGCTCCCGCAGACAGGACGCGTCGCCTTGTGTCGTGTCACGTCGCGTAGCGTGTATTTCTACGCAGGCGCGCAGTCCCTGCCACACCGGCAAGCATACGCAGCGCATGCCCTTACTTCAAGCAGTGCAGGTCCTCGCATTGATAGTCCCAGCGACGCAGCGCACGCCCTTAAAGCTAACGCAGACCGAACGTAGCACGCGTGCGTGCGTGCAGAAATGGAATGGAGACGTCAGATGACAGACGTACGCACGCAACGCAACACCTAGGCCCCAAGTCCGCTAATTTTTAACCATTGTAATGCCAGCGACACACAACTGTCATTCTATTGACGGTCGTTAAGGAGATCATTGCTCTCGAGGTAAGCCAGGAGCCGATTGTTTAGTACACGCTCCACAGTCTTGCAGAGTATAGAGGTGACCGATATGGGTCTATAATTGGCAGGGTCAGCACGGCTGCCTTTTTTGGGCACAGGTTGCACGTTTGCAAGCTTCCACGATTTGGGAACTACACCAGTCTCCAGTGAGAGGCGGAACAGGCGTGTCAATATCGGAGACAACTCAGGCGCACAGTTACGCAGAACAATTGCAAGGATACCATCAGGGCCGCTCGCCTTATTTACGTCTAGGTCTCGCAGGATTTTAAGTACCTACCTATTTCTGGCGAATACAGACGGCTGGCATGTTGCAGCAGACTTTAGGTAACGTTAGTGGCGTTTTATCTGCGGTATCTAGACGCGAGTTTTCCGCAAAAAGGGAAGCAAACAGGTTCGCTTTCTCTTCCGCAGTGTGAGCGAGCGACCCATCAGGTTTCTGCAATGGCGGCAAAGAAAGCTGGCAGAAATTGGTCTCAACTGCCTTTGCTAGAGACCAGAATGCCTTACTGCCAGCAGGATGGGAGGCAAGTTTGGCGCCTACAGTGCCGATGTGCTTGAAACGTGTTCTGCGTAATTCCTTTTTGCATGACTTAGAGGCCTTATTGTAGGTTTTCTTCAAATCCCGAGTATTCGGAGCTTTGCGCGATCGAGCGTCAGCCCAGGCTAGGTAAGCCGTCTGTTTTAGCGCTTCAGCGCGGTTACATTCAGCATTGAACCATGGGCGAGCTTTGCTACCAGAAGAAACATCATAGTACGGTATTAAATACTCCATACCCTGACGCAGGACTTCTGTTATGGCATCGGCGCAGCGCGACGATTCTCCTGAAGAAAAACAGGCCTGCCATGGATACGACGCAAAGAAGTGGCGCATTTCGTCCCAATCTGCTGACTTGTATCGCCACACCCGTCTCTTACCACGAGGGCCCTGATCGGGTGGTGAGTACACGGATACAGATTTCACCAGACAATGGTCGGATGTGCCCAGAGGTGCTACAACCGACACTGAGCATCGGTCTGGATCAGTCGTCAGCAGAAGGTCCAAGCAGTTGGCTGTGTGAGATTCCACATCGGGAACCCTTGTCGCACAGCTTACAAGCTGGGAGAGATTTAGCGACAGTGCCAATTTGCGCGCCTCTCGCCCAGCATGATCTGTCTCCTGGTATGGGAACAGCCACTCCTTGTGGTGGGCATTAAAGTCCCCAGGATAACTAGCTGCGCCGAAGGGTACCTCTGTAGAACCTCATCAGCAGCATCACTGAGTTGCTCAAATAATTTGGTTGTCTCCGAATCTCCACTATGCGAGCGATAAACACAGGCATACACATTTTGGGCTACTCCAGTATTGACCAGTACCCACAGTATGGATAAATTGGGAGCCTCAAGGTTCTTGAGACGCTTGATACAGATGTCATCGCGAGCGTACACACAGACTCCGGCACGAGGTAAAACCTATGTTCCAAGGAGTAGCCAGGATAGCTGAGGTACACCGCGTCAGCTGGACATCTGATCTGCGTCTCAGTGGGGAACAGCAGATGCGGTCTTTCTGTCTCAAGATGGTGATGAATTCCGGGCGTGTGCGGCCAGCCTTAGACTACGTGATATTCAGTCCGCCTGACAGTCCTCGCGCCAACTTCACTAACTACATATGAGCGCCTGAAGTATAGTGAAGTTTGCGGTTTGCGGCCCTCTATAAAGGATTTTTGGTTTTGGAATTAGTTTTATTTTCGTATAAGGTCAGTTTAAGTGCCTCCGCTGCGTGAAGCGTATTATACGCGCGGACCGTCCATGTGCGCAGTTCAGTTTACTTTAACAGATAAAGTGAGTAAAACCACACAAGTGCTCGCATTGCGGATCCGCACGGACCGGCGTCACGCAGCGAAGGCATTAAAATACAAAGTGATGTACGCGCTGCGCCGCAATGCATGTACGAATGTACGAATTTGTAACTGTTAAATTAATTTGATATTGATGCCGGCGCTTAAATTGCTATTGAGGCCATAGCAAAATCCACGTCACACAGCGCATCGCCTTACTTTAAGCAGTGCAGCTCCTCGCATTGATAGTCCCAGCGGCGTAGCGCACGTCATTAAAGCTAACGCAGACTGAACGTAGCACGCGTGCGTGCAGAAATAGAATGGAAATGTCAGACGACAGACGCACGCACGCAACGCATCACATGTCATCTTCATACTATTTTCTGCACGAATGCTCCCGCGCTGCGCTCCTTTGCGTTAAGGCTCCTGATGGAGTAGATTAAAAGAGACGTCCAGAAAATAACTCGTAGATGTGCACTTCATACAGCTCCATACATTACAACCGCTGCGTGCGTCTGCGTCTACGCGAGGAAGCATTCGGTCTGTGGGAGCCTTAATTAATGGGATTCTGGCTCGGATACGAGTTCTTTTAGCGGTGTCAATCTGAGAGTTTACCATAATGTTGCCAGCATAATCATAATGATTACCACTTCACTTATTTAAAACACATTTTAATAAAAACGGGGATAATTTTTTAATATATAACTTAGGAGTATTGCTTTATTAATTATGTACTTTAAACCTGTATAACTCTCACTTCAGTCGAAATTCTTCGCCCGCGTTTCATACATTTTTCCGGAGGTCTCTTTTACGAATGAGGCAGGAACGTGAGTTATTTAATACACAATTGATAAAATAAAATAAATCTCGTTAAGAAATGTTAACGGCGGCATCGGATGAGCGCGTGCGCAACGTGCAGCGCGCAACCCCTTCATCCCCGTGGTCCACCTCCTGGTCCACCTGGTGGACCACGGGTAAGTTTTTTTTCCCCTGTGGTCCACCTAATAAATTAAAACCGCTAATAAATAAAATTCTATTACCCGTGGTCCACCTTTTCAAAAGTGACTTCATCTAGGTAGATATGACCTGCTCACGCTAGTTTATATATATAAGTCTATGGACCACACTTTGTATGCACCACTTCTAATGGAGACAATTTCTAAATTTGATCAATGTTCACTTTTTTATACGTCCACCGGTGGTACAGCTCACAAAAAAAACAAGTACAATCTGTTAAAATGTTGTAAGCCTTAACGAGATCTACATGACAGGTGTCAGCTGTCATACTAAAAAGTCATTTATATCGGAAACTATGCGTGCTAGACTATTGGTTTCTTTGGGAAAGTTGTAGGCCTTAACGAGATCTACATGACAGGTGTCAGCTGTCAAAATAAAACGTCGTTTATATCGGAAACTATGCGTGCTAGACTATTGGTTTCTTTGGGAAAGTTGTAGGCCTTAACGAGATCTACATGACAGGTGTCAGCTGTCAAACTAATACGTCGTTTATATCGGAAACTATGCGTGCTAGACTATTGGTTTCTTTAGGAAAGTTGTAGGCCTTAACGAGATCTACATGACAGGTGTCAGCTGTCATACTAAAAAGTCGATTATATCGCAAACTATGCTTGCTAGACTGTTAGTTTCTTTGGGAAAGTTGTAGGCCTTAACGAGGTCTACAATCTGTATAACAGCTGTCAAAGGCCTACAACTTTCAGCTCTTCAACAGGCTTTCAACTCCGATTTAAACGACTTTTTAGTATGACAGCTGACACCTGTCATGTAGATCTTATTAAGGCCTACAATTTTTCCAAAGAAACCATTAGTCTAGCACGCATAGTTTCCGATATAAACGACTTTTCAGTTTGACAGCTGACACCTGTCATTTAGATCTCGTTAAGGCCTACATCTTTCCCAAAGAAACCAATAGTCTCGCATGCATAGTTTACGATATAAACGACTTTTTAGTATGACAGCTGACACCTGTCATGTAGATCTTGTTAAGACCTACAATTTTTCCAAGGAAACCATTAGTCTAGCACGCATAGTTTCCGATATAAACGACTTTTCAGTTTGACAGCTGACACCTGTCATATAGATCTCGTTAAGGCCTACATCTTTCCCAAAGAAACCAATAGTCTCGCACGCATAGTTTACGATATAAACGACTTTTTAGTATGACAGCTGACACCTGTCATGTAGATCTCGTTAAGTCCTACAACTTTTCCAAAGAAACCAATAGTCTAGCATGCATAGCACTAAAAAGTAGTTTAAATCGGTAACCCGATTTAAACTACTTTTTAGTATGACAGCTGACACCTGTCATGTAGATCTCGTTAAGGCCTACAACTTTTCCAAAGAAACCAATAGTCTAACACGCATAGTTTCCGACGAAAACGACTTTTTAGAATGACAGCTGACACCTGTCATGTAGATCTCGTTAAGGCCTACAACTTTCCCAAAGAAACCAATAGTCTCGCACGCATAGTTTCCGATATAAGCGACTTTTTAGTTTGACAGCTGACACCTGTCATGTAGATCTCGTTAAGGCCTACAACTTTCCCAAAGAAACCAATAGTCTAGCACGCATAGTTTCCGATATAAATGACTTTTTAGTATGACAGCTGACACCTGTCATGTAATTAGTGTAAACATTTATTCAAAGTTGCTTTCAGGAATAACGTGAACTGGGTGAACCATCGGGAAATCACCTGCCTGTGAGTCCACCTATAGCATGTGGACTAGGGTGGACCACGGGGAAAAAAGAATTACCCGTGGTCCACCAGGTGGACCACGAGGTGGACCACGGGGATGAAGGGGATAGATGTATAGAATACCCGTACCTATAGGGCTTTGCTCTACGCAAAAAAAAGTACCTTTTCCCGATAAAAAACAAGCTAGTAGGGTTGCTTCCTTACATATTCCTACTTCTGTAGACGTACCGTACAGATGGTGTACTTACATTGCATGTCATGATGAACATGCCTTGTGATATTATCCTGGGATCAAACTACACCGGTTACTCTTAGTAACTGTATGAAAAACCAGAAGAAGTTTATCCTTTAAATCGATTGTCACGTTAAAATGTCAGTATTCCTTCTTAGAATATTAGCTTGGTACTCTGTTTGTAGGGGAACATAATATGGTAAACTATAAATCACCAGAAATTTTTTGGACGCTGACTCTTAGACTATAAAATTTTAATCGATAATATCTCGTAAAGTATTAATGTTACAAGCTGTATAAAAGTATTTTTGGAAGGTATAAATTCAGGGCTCTCCAAAAATATGTTTTTTTAAAGTGTAGATTGTACTTTGACATGGGGTCCCGCTGGCCTGACGCTGACTTTAATCGGTTATAGCCCCTAGACTGTTCGCTTCAGGAGAATAATCGAATAATATTTGGAAGGTACAAATTCAGGGCTTTCCGAAAATATGCTTACTTTGAGTCTAAACTCTAATTTTAAGTGGAGTCCCGCTGGGTTGACGTTTTGCAAGTTGGTCCATAACTTTTTTACAGAGGTACAATTTTTTTATTTCACATATCTGTAGGTACTAAATTAATACCTACAAGACCACATAAGTTACATTCCATTCTGGCTTAGAGTCCCGCTGCGTAATATCCCAAGAAAGATAGAATCAGCGAAAATCCGGTAACGAAATGTTGTGGATTTGTGTAGGAAAGTCCTCTTCACAACGTCCAATAAAATCCTCTCAAAAATATGCGGTGCTGGGAGTAGGGGGGTTAATTATGTGTCCCTTTTTTCAGTTTCTCGACTGTAACTCGTAAACGGCGCGTCGTAGCTTCAAAATGTCTGAAAAACTATTAAAGCTCATTAAATTTACTATAACTTTGTCATTAACATGAAAACCGTAACATGAATGGTTTAAGTTATGGCCATTTCAAAGTCGGTATTTTTTCACGTTTTTATTACGACACTAAAAAGTGTTTGGACGTTTCTGTAGATCTTCGTTATCTTTAATGCAAACTATTTCAAAATTTGTGGATAAACTAAAAAAATAAAATGATTAAATACGTGTTCCCGCATTTTGTAAATTTTAACCTTAACTGGGTTAAAAGAGGTTAATAGTTTGTATGAAAAATCGTCATTTTGATGTGATCTGTTTCAAAATTTGAAATAAGCGAATAAGCCAAAATGATTCAACACGTGTTTCAGCATTTTGTAAATTTTAACCCTTAACAGGGTAAAAAATAGGCTAAGAGTTTGTATGAAAATCGTAATTTTCAATGGGATCTGTTTCAAAATTTGGAATTATGCAAATAAGCCAAATTAATTTAACACGTGTTTCAGCATTTTGTTAATTTTAACCCTTAACAGGGTAAAAATAGGTTAAGAGTTTGTATGAAAATCGTCATTGTTGTTGTGATCAGTTTCAAAATTTGGAATTATGCGAATAAGCCAAATTAATTAAACACGTGTTTTAGCATTTTGTAAAAGGAGTAAAAGGGGTTAAAACTTAGATGAAACTCGTCACATTTGATGCGATCTGTTTCAAAGTGCGTGAGTAGACTAGTAATAGGTTAAAATAATTAGACACGTTTGTCAGATTTTGTACCCTTAAGGACGAATTGGCAACCCTTGAATTCGACACATCATTTTGGTGTTAAATAACTGTTGGTCATATAGTTTTATTTAATATATGTTCATATATTGAAATGGTACATATCTAAGAGACACTTGTATAATTAAACTATCTTGTAAATTCTTAGTTGTTGAATATTTATATTATATTTGATTGCTTTAATCGTGTAACTTGGCATGGTACACCATCATTGACATCATAAAAAGAAACATATGACAGATATTACCTAAAAACATAGCCACCAAGACTGTCAATAACTACCCGCCCAAATTGAATTTGGGCGGGTAGATGTTGACAGTCTTAGTGGCTATATGTTTTTCAAAGTCAATGATGGTGTACCATGCCAAGTTACACGATTAAAGCAATCAAATATAATATAATTATTCAACAACTAAGGAATTACAAGGTAGTTTAAGTATAAAAGTGTCTCTTAGATACGTACTTACCATTACAATATACGAACATATATTAAATAAAACTATATGACCAACAGTTACTTAACACCAAAATGATGTGTCGAATTCAAGGGTTGCCAATTCATCCTTTATGGGTTAAAGCGTACAAAATTCTGACAAACGTGTCTTAATTATTTTAACCTATTACTAGTCTACTCACGCACTTTGAAACAGATTGCATCAAGCGTGACGAAGTTTCATCTAAGTTTTAACCCCCTTTTTACTTCTTTTACAAAATGCTAAAACACGTGTTCAATTAATTTGGCTTATTCGCATAATTCCAAATTTTGAAACAGATCACAACAACAATGACGATTTTCATACAAACTCTTAACCTATTTTTACCCTGTTAAGGGTTAAAATTAACAAAATGCTGAAACACGTGTTAAATTAATTTGGCTTATTCGCATAATTCCAAATTTTGAAACAGATCCCATTAAAATTACGATTTTCATACAAACTCTTAACCTATTTTTTACCCTGTTAAGGGTTAAAATTTACAAAATGCTGAAACACGTGTTAAATCATTTTGGCTTATTCGCTTATTTCCAAATTTTGAAACAGATCACATCAAAAATGACGATTTTTCATACAAACTATTAACCTCTTTTTAACCCTGTTATGGGTTAAAATTTACAAAATGCGGGAACACGTATTTAATCATTTTATTTTTTTAGTTTATCCACAAATTTTGAAATAGTTTGCATTAAAGATAACGAAGATCTACAGAAACGTCCAAACACTTTTTAGTGTCGTAATAAAAAACGTAAAAAACTACCGACTTTGAAATGGCCATAACTTAAAAACCATTCATGTTACGGTTTTCATGTTAATGACAAAGTTATAGGAAATTTAATGATCTTTAATAGTTTCTCAGACATTTTGAAGCTACGACGCGCCGTTTACAAGTTACAGTCGTAAAACTGAAAAAAGGGACACATAATTAACCCCCCTACTCCCAGCACCGCATATTTTTGAGAGGATTTTATTGGACGTTGTGAAGAGGACTTTCCACTACACAAATCCACAACATTTCGTTACCGGGGATTTTTTTTCGCTGATTCCTAGATATTGGACCAGATGGCCTGGGATATAAACGTGCATAGGCCTGACTTGGCTACCAATTTTCACCATTAAGTGGTTTTATTGGGATCTGGTGAAATTGGGTTTTGATAGGATTTTCTATTAGATTACAAACATAAAACGAACCCATTTACGTAATATTTATTTCAAATATTATTCACTTATGCACATGCGTCGTAATACGTACTTTAATACCTACATTTAAAATTAAAAAATAAATGCGCTTTCGCAAAAATAAAACAATGTGCCGTTCCCGGAAACATTACATTTTGTGCATAATATCTTATTAAATTAGTATTAAAAAAACATTGGCATGGAGAAAACATAAGGTTACTTTTAATTAAGTACAAATATTATATTGGCGTGTTCTAATAAATTTTTTGCTAGTACCTACGTTAGAACACGCCTTTAAAATATATGTAGTACTTAAATTAAAAACCCTATACCTAACCTTATACTAGAGGAGTGTCAATCTAGAACTAAAACACGTAATTGACATACAGTACGCGAACGAGTTCATGACCATGTTGAGGAATGCGGTAGTGCTGTGACTAAATTCATGTTGATGTCGATATCGAAAACTGTTGCCGAACAATTCAGTTCAGACTACTCATAATTATTAGTTAATGGGTTGTTCCGGGTGAATTCAATTATTTTTGAGTTTTTGTAACACTGTTGCAAGCATCATGATGATTGGTTAAGCGTTGGGCTACCAGAGGCAATTATATTATATCTTGGCCGATTTTTTAGAAGGCGAACGAATATTACCAATTTTTGCTTCTGTTTCAATTCTAGTCAATGTCTTTTTAGAAAGCCCAGTATAATGGGCCGCTCGATCCAAAGCGTTGTTAACTGAAAAAGCATAATAAGTTTGTTTTCTACACAAAACAAAACACAAACGACGACAAAATATCGATACCTTTGTGACGCACTTTTTTCCCATCACTCGACTGCGGGCGAATGCGGGTAGGTGGGTAAACGCGGGGCGCGCCGCCCCCGCGCGTTTCCTCATTCCCCGATGGTCAAGAACTCGATCGCGTACTGTATTTGGAACAAAATCCAGGGGGCGCGGCAGTTCAGTGGAGACAAACTAACTTAGTTTCTTAAGCTATAACTGAATGTAAATATTAGGTAGATACTCAACCAAAATAGAGTCTGGCCAGCGAGTCTTTGGACACAGAAATGGCGCCAATTTTAAAAATCATTTACATGTTAACACTGAAAAACTACAATAAAACAATGTTGATACTTACTATTTTTTTGTTTTCTGCTTTAGTTGTGTTTGCCTACCGGGTATGTATGTATGATGTATCTACCGAAAGGGTATAACAAGCCGAAAGGAGGTCAAGGAACTCATGAAACTGAACAACTTTCCCCATTAAATATGGGTCGATATATGAAAAAAATATTTGGACCTCCCATACAAAATCACAGATCAGCTGATTGATTTACTCTGAGAGGTCCAAATTTTTTTTCATATTTCGTCCCATGTTCCATGGGGAAAGTTGTTCAGTTTCATGAGAGTACCTTGACCTCCTTTTGGCTTGTTATACCCTTTCTGTTACTCCCGGTAGATACATCATACATACATACCGGTAGGCAAGGTAAACACAAACTAAAGAGCAGAAAACAAAAAAAATAGTAAGTATCAAAATTGTTTTATTGTAGTTTTTCAGTGTTAACATGTTGCCATTTGAAATATTTGAATTATTTGACGTCCAAAGACTCGCTAGCCAGACTCTATTATGCTAACTTCTAGTCTTTAGTTTCATAACACGGGGCACAGGAGTGGTAATCCTAATAGGCATGTATTTAACGCGGCGGCAAATTGATACCATTCCAGGTCTTAAAAAAACTGAAAATGGATAGTAAATGAACTACTAGCATCTTAACTAGAAAGTGGCGGCTTTTTAATGAGTTTTGAGGTCTTATTCAAATTGTATTTGGCAGTGAGGATCTAAATAAACCAAATTGTGACATTCTTAAAAACTATTCTTGGTTTATTTATTTTTTCTAAACTATCTTATTTATTATTAAATAAGATAGTATTAACCTTCCCTCTTTTAAATAAACTTTAAATGAACCTACCTACTTTGAGTAACGAGAGTTGCCTACTATATTCACGTAAGTATTGAAGGCAATTCTAGGTACTCAGTCAGAAGTATTGTTCATTTATTAAAGCATGAAACTATTTTTTTATTAATTTTAATAGCGTGCAATAAAAGGCCTAAAATTTGATTAATTGTCTTTTTTTACCCACGACGGAACGGAGACGGTATATGCGTTTGGGGTGAGAGAATGTGTGTGTGTGTGTGTGTGCAAACCTATGTCACCAAATATCTCCCAAACCACTAGTCCGATTTTGATGAGGTTTTCAGTGATGGATTTATATTTTTATATATTTTGTCTTCAATACACGAAATATGTCATTTACTTAACATCTGTATTTAACGCGGCGAAAAATTTGATTCCATGCCGGGTCTTAAAAAAACTGAAAATGGATAGTAAATAAACTACTTTGGCGACTAATTTGAGGTTGTATCTTAACTATAAAGCGGCGGCTATTTAATGAGTTTGAGGTTTTATTTAAATTGAATCTGGCAGTGATTTTCTTTTGTGGCAATTATATTTCTTTTATAGCTACAAACAATTGGCAGATAAAAAAGTTAAAATAGGCTTTCATAAATTCTGAACTGGGGTTGTCTATACAACGTGTTACAAAACAACCAATAAAGCTCAAAGGGTGTGGAATGGTCCGTTGCAAAGAGTTAATTAACATAAAAATTAAAGCCGTAGTATCGTTTTTGAAAACTACGAAAAAAATATTTTTTTATTTAATTACACTTATTTTTAATCGTGGCATCGCAGCACTAATTTTGACAGCTCAAAGTTCAAATGAAGTTACCGACGCGGCGAAGCGCAGTTCGGTTTACATTGCTGGCTATTACATGAATGTCATCAATAAAAGAAACTAAGTCAACCAGCAATGTATGCCGAAGCGGACTTTGTTCGCCAGGTAGTGTAGCACCTGACCTAGACTAGTGATGTGATTATTTTATCGACTGATGATAATGAAAAATATTCTTTTTTTTGGTTAGTTATGTAACAGGTTGTATAAACTTGACCAAGGTCAGAAATAAATACAAACAAACTTAAAAAAAATACTTTTGGCGACATTTGTAGAGATCTAAATAAACCAAAATCGTGACATGCTAAAAAACTATTCTTGGTCAATTTTTTTTGGCTATCTTAATTATTACAAACCTTCCTTCTTTTAAATGAACTTACCTACTTTGAGTAACTCAAACAAAAGTATTGGTGGTAAATCTAGGTAGGTACTCAAAGTGGTAGGTTTATTTATTCTAGTGCTGTATTTGAGCTTTAAACACCTTATTTATTAAATTAGTGTGCAATAAAAGGCATAAAATTTAATCCATTGTCTTTTTTTAATAATTTTCCTTCAATACACAAAATGTGTAATTTATTTAATAGTCACAAAAGCGAAAAAAGTTTTAAATAAATATAAAAAAACAATCGTCCGCCGCTTTCTATTATCTAGAAACGCGCCGAACCCCCAGCTCCACAGCCCCCATACTGTTTAGACACACGAGCGCATTTGACGCCTTTTTCTAGAATTTCCAAATCTGCAAATACTCTAATACCCAAATACATTATTATAAAAGCCATTTTAAGTTTTAAAACTACCTAACAATCGCTGCCACATGTGTATTTTTTTTAAAGCCAATAGTCGCCAGTGAAGAATGTTTGATATCCTCTCGGAAAAATTTGTCGCCACATTAGGTTTTATGATACCTCCACCAGTTTTACACTGATCCCACTTGATATATTTGATACCTTACAGTAGCAGCCGTTTTCTTAGTTTTTTGATCCTAGCATTTTGTTGCTTGTATAGTTTAATAGTTGCTAAGATATTTAATCACTGCAATGTTAGTTTTTTGGTGACTTAATAGAAAGTTGCCTAAAAAGGATTTCAGTTGCCGTGTTAAATATTTGCCTTTACTAAATAGTCACAAAAACGATTATTTTCTATACAAATATAAAAAATCTTTCATCCCTCGCTTACTATTGGCTAGAAACGCGCTCAATGCCCCGCTCCGCAATGTGCGTTAGGACCGCGGGTGTACAAGTTAGGATTGAGCTGCTTATCTACAGGATGGTAGTACCTGCAGTGTACCTCAGTGTACCTCCAATGAAATCCAGTGTACCACTTTAGATAAAAAGTTATTCGATGAAATATGCACACCCGCCATTCTAACGTTAGGATGGCGGGTGTACATTTTTATTTCGGTCTGTAGATACTTATTTCGCTTTTCGTTTATAGTAATTTGGTGTACCTGCAGTGTACCTGTCCATAAAATTATAAAATAATCAAAAAGATGACAAATGCCAGTAAAAAACGTGTAAAAACCGCATAGGGGAAACTGGGGGCACTTGAGCACTAGGGGAGACTTGGTGAACGTTATTTCCAGAAAAGCAGAAGACTTAGAGAGCTATTTTCCTACAGGATGGTGGTACCTGCTGTGTACCTTAGTGTACCTTCAATGAAATCCAGTGTACCTCTTTACATAAAAAGTTAGAATGACGGGTGTACATATTTCATGCAATAACTTTTTATTAACTGAGGTACACTGGATTTCATTGCAGGTACACTGAAGTACACTGCAGGTACTACCTACCATCCTCTATAAAATTGGCTCAATCTTATCATGAACACCCGTGGTTATAACATACACGAAAAATTTGCTTTATGATCACAGGTGTTCATGATAGGATGGTGGTACCTGCAATGTACCTCAGTATACCTGCAATGAAATCTACAATACAAAAATGCTGAAAAAGTGTGTCACTTAGTATGGGAGGACCAAATTTTTTTTTCATATTTCGAAGAAAAGTTTCTAACAAAAGTTGTTCAGTTTTGTGAGTAGATTGTACCCTCAAGAGATTTGTACTTAATTAAATGTAACCGTATATTTGCCATCCTAAAATACAAAGCTTATATCTATTGACTAAAGCCATCTGTTGGTATTCACCCAATGATGGTGAAGAAGGCGTTAGGAAATCAGTTTTTAAGATTTTTATTGTAGGATTAATACTTTTTTGCCCCGTGTTATGACACTCAAGGCTAGAAGTTGACACGCTTCGGTTTGTTAATATTTACATTCAGTAATATATAGGGTGTATTTTATTAGGATCCGTTTGTGTCTTCTGAACAACTTTTCCCAAGGAACATAGGTCGAAATATGAAAAATTGGCCCTCCCATACAAATTGACCCGGCCGGCCAAACCACTTAGTATGGGACCACCAAAATTTTTTTCGTATTTCGACCTATGTTCCTTGGGAAAGTTGTTCAGTTTCATTGACAGAACACACCTTAACGGATCCGCCACTAATAAAATTGCACCCTATATAACTTAGGAAACTAAGCTAGTTTGCCTCAACTTTAAATAACTTTTATTTACATCACCCAATGGATTTTATCAAAATGTTTAAATTACGTTTGTTCTAGATGTACACTCCTTTAATATATTACTCCATGACATTGGGGATATTCCCAGAAACTTCTCCGGGCTCTGGAGGCGAACTACACACTGGCGCCGGACTCGTACTGACTCGGACTTAGAGCGACGGTCCGGATACGGTTGACCTCGTACTACGCAGCGCGGCCACGGTCACGTATCGGGTCCAAATTTTGTAGAATAATTGTACCTATTGTACTATTTAGTACCTAAAGAGAAAAAAATTGTACCTCGCAATTTATTGAGTTATTGATACTTTATTGTGGCCGCGCCTGGAAGCATCCTTCCTGGCGCGGCCACGCTCATATCTCACGAATGTTTAGATATTATCGAAAGCGAGATATGCCAAAAAAATACCTAAATTGTACCTCCCAAATACCTAATCTCACAAATCTAGCTAAATGGATAGTCCATAAAAAATGATCACAAACTTTCCCATACACCAAATTTTCTTTTGGAAAAGCCGTAGAGCCGTGACCAGTCTAAGAGGGAGGTCAAGTTATGCTGAGGTCGCAATATTCAGACAGTACGCGACCAGCATAACTTGACCTCATGCTTAGGCTGGCCATGTTACTATGATAGCGAGGACCTATTTAATAAGATTTCAATGAACAAGTATGTATGAGTTGGAGTAGAGGTCCCGTTGGTCGAAAATGTCAAAATGGCGATTTCAAAATACACTCAACTGCCATAGCGAAAATAAAAACCCCTGCCCGTTACTTATGACGCGGGCGTTATTCCTGATCCTGATGACAACTGTCAAACTTACAACTAGATTATCTCAGAAACCACGCGTGCTGGAGTACTACTCTCTTAGGAGAAGTTATAGGAAATGATGAGAGCCACATTTCAGATGACAGCTGTCAAACTTACAACTTGATCATCTCGGAAAACACGCGTGCTGGAGTACTACTTTCTTAGGAGAAGTTATAGGAAATAATGAGAGCTACATTTTGGATGACAGCTGTCAAACTTACAACTTGATTGTGGCTCTGGAACTGTGCATGCTACACTACTAGTTTCTTTGGAAAAGTTGTAGGTCTTGCCAAGATCTACATTTTAAGTGACAGCTGTCAAACTTTAAACTCGTTTATCTCGCTAAGTGTGAATGCTACACTGTTGGTTTCTTTGGGAAAGTTGTAGGCCTTAACAAGATCTAAATGACAGGTGTCAACTGTCACACTAAAAAGTCGTTTATATCGAAAACTATGCGTGCTAGACTATATCATTACGACCAGTATAAGAGGGATAGTACGGTCTGTGACTTTTGGAAATGTATGGAAAGGTGACGATTTTTGTTTAAGTGAAATTTCGATATGGGGCCGTGTAGAGGACCTCAATCTAAGGTTTTTGAGCCCGGTTACCAAACTCCAGCACGTGGTGGGGAGGGGGCGTTCAAACTTTCGCGTTACCGCGCTTCAGTAAAAAAAATATGTGGCGTTGGCTTTACATACAACTTTGATTTTGGTATCAATTTCTTATAAATCGAGGATGTACCTTTCATTTTTGTATCAAAATACCTATATTTCTTACGAAAAATATGAAAAACTTGAAATAAATGAAAAAAATCTGCAAAGATTTGTAATTTTTTTCATTTGACAGGCTATATCATTAAAAATATATATGAATAAGTCATAAATAAAAAATATTATCAGTTAGTCTTATTATTTAAATTTATGAAATCACTCACAGTAACGCCAATACTCGTAGAAAAAACTCCCAAAAAAAATAAGAACCGTGCCTACTGCAATGTGTACCCGTACGTACCTACTGCTATGTTTACCGCATAATATTTTTCATCTTCCTGAAAAAGCGTTATGTTTAGTTTCGCATCATATACGCGCGCGAATGCGATTTGAGTTCGCGCCATTTTCGTCTGAAATACCGCGCGGCTGTGACGTTGACGCCCCGGTCGGCGCTATCTTGCATTCCTTTGTTCGTTCGTTCGTTCGAGAACCACGCGGCCGGCCATAACCTATTACATTAGACTCTCGCTCGACCCATGCGCGCCGCGGACCGGTGTTAGGCACATATTTTAATCCTATACAATATCGGATTGTTAGGTGGATTTCTCATGCGGGGAGAAATCTTTAAGTTTTCGCGTCTTGTACAGCGAACTCTTTTGCTGTCGCAAACAGTGTGCGGGAGAAATCTTTGTTATTTGCGTGTTAAAAACATTAAGTTTAAACATTGAGTGATATCTATATTTGATGTCGAACTGAACAATAGTGGTGGTGAAGGTCTTCGGTTGAATATTGGAGTGGCGGATTGCAGTCCAGAGCTGGTATCCAGTGGCAGTGAGTCATAGTGTATTGATTTTCCCCTCCTATGTGCTCCAAAATTCCCAGATACCTCTTCCCGTCACACTTTGACTCATAAGGGAACGGCGGCGACATACTTGCCAAACGGTAAGCAATTCGCTGTTAGTTTTTGTATAAGTACGTTATTTGGAGTGATTTAGCAACATTACGTGGAGGTCACCAACTTGATGACCTTTGGTACAACCGGAACTTTGATACATTTACTTAAGATATGAGCTGCAGTAGTGCGGTAAAATATTAGTCATCTTGTAGGAGGTTAAGGGCCGTTGCAGACAAATCCCAAAATTTCTCGGCCGGAAATTTTCCGGAACGAAAATTTTCTCATTAAATTTATTTTATTTAGCTATAGTAAGGAGCACTACGAATCGTAGTCAAATGTTGTTCCGAGGCTGATCGACCATTTAGTTTTAGATTTTAAGATAACTTTAATTTGCTTCCACTGCGCTAAGATCAGCTTCGGAATCAAACACGTTACAGAGTTATTATTTGTAATGTCATTTATTATAATAAATAAAGTAGACGTATCTACACTAATATAATAAAGAGGAAAGATTTGTTTGTTGTATATAAAAATGTTATGCGGTAAACAAAGCAGTAGGTACGTACGGGTACACATTGCAGTAGCCACGGTTCTTATTTTTTTGGGAGTTTTTTCTTCGAATATTGGCATTACTGTGTATGGTTTCATAAATTTAAATAATAAGACTAACTGATAATATTTTTTATTTATGACTTATTCATATATATTTTTAAAGATATAGCCTGTCAAATGAAAAAAATTACGAATCTTTGCAGATTTTTTTCATTTCTTTCAATTTTTTTCATATTTCTCGTAAGAAATATAGGTATTTTGATACAAAAAATGAAAGGTACATCCTCGATTTATAAGAAATTGATACCAAAATCAAAATTGTATGTAAAGCCAACGCCACATATTTTTTTTACTGAAGCGCGGTAACGCGAAAGTTTAAACGCCCCCCCCCACCACGTGCTGGAGTTTGGTAACCGGGCTCAAAAACCTTAGATTGAGGTCCTCTACACGGCCCCATATCGAAATTTCACTTAAACAAAAATCGTCACCTTTCCATACATTTCCAAAAGTCACAGACCGTACTAGGAGGCCTCTTAGACTGGTCACGGCTCTACGGCTTTTCCAAAGGAAAATTTGGTGTATGGGAAAGTTTGTGATCATTTTTTATGGACTATCCATTTAGCTAGATTTGTGAGATTAGGTATTTGGGAGGTACAATTTAGGTAATTTTTTGGCATATCTCGCTTTCGACAATATCTAAACATTCGGGAGATATGGCCGCGCCAGGAAGGATGCTTCCAGGCGCGGCCACATTAAAGTATCAATAACTCAATAAATTGCGAGGTACATTATTTTTCTCTTTAGGTACTAAATACATAGTACAATTTAGGTACAATTATTCTACAAAATTTGGACCCGATACGTGACCGTGGCCGCGCTGCGTAGTACGTGAGCCACATTCTTAATAAAATAATATTATATCTTTCATACTGTCAAGTCATATTTTCTTACTGTTGTATACCCTTCTTATACCAAATACCAAAATGTCCAACACAATGTACAGACCTACATTTTTAAAGTACAAACTATGACTTTTCTCTTACCTATAGTTATTAATATTACTAAGTATATATGCTTAAGTATGTAAATTCATTTTGTGGAACAACGTTGGTTAACTATATAGTACTAAACAAACAAACAACTTACATTATTGGATAGATAGAGTACCTACCTACCTGTCGAGATTAGGTAGATACCTTTCCTATCATTTTCGCTAAAACCAAGGAGAAAGTTGTCGGTAGATACTTCTTTTAACTTCCTAATAAGTTGGTGGCGCCGCGCTAGCTGATAAATACCTGAAAACAACAGGAACGATTTATATTTGTAAGGCAATTTATTTTAGGGTATCTATCAACCTTTATACCTACATATAAGCAAAATAGGAAATTACCTTTATGGAGGATTTCTCAGGTTTTCTTGCCTCAATTTTTATTTCCAGGTCCTCACCCAAACAAAAATAAAAATTGCAATTACAACAATAATCAATGAATATACCATTAAAGCTGTTGCAACTTTGCGATTCTCAAAGAAATTAAAATTAATACTCTTTGGTGGTACCGGTATTGGCATTGGTATTGGGATATTTATCGGTATTTCGGGCGACTCTCGTTGGAACTTCTGGACATAGTAACTTGTTTCTGGGTCTGGGTTCACGATTTTTACAGGGAACTTATACCATTCGTGGCCAGCACACGAATTAAAATATTTTTGTCGTTTAAGGTGTTTAAGACTCTTTGGCTGCAATGGAAAATATAAGGGAGTAGCTGACATCTCAACAGTTTGCGTTCTTTTTCAACTTTAGCACATTGTCCCAGGAAAACTTCGGGTCTGATGAGTTTGACATCTATACAAGTCTCATTTGTACATTTTAAACGCATCTCCCACTCCATATCACTAGGTACCCAAAATTGCCAAACAGGATAATTAGGAAAAGCCGGAACTTGTCGGAAAAAGTAAAAACTGTTGGGTTCTATGTCGTCAGCCTTTACGATATGATAACGGTGGTGAAAAGTTCTCCAGTGTAAGGCGATATGCGGAGGATGGTTAAAAGGTATAATCCATATTATTCGCATGATCTGGTGGTGATATTCAGCTATTCTCGCATCTAATGCTGTGATTTCTTTGGGAAATGTTTGAAATATTGCTATCCAACATTGATACGTTTGTTTATTACCGCCATATTGACCTTCCCAATTAGGAGAATTCCAGTCAGCCATAGCAAAGTCTCTGGTCGAACGTGTAAAATTTAACTCGATTCTGTAAGTCCAATTTCTTCTGCTTTTCCAAGTGTAATCTAATATATTTGGATGAGAGTCGAAATCAACCCGTCCAGTTTGGGTATGAACCACATCAAGAATCTTTTCTTTATAATACACAGTTTGATTTATTGTTATATTGTGAGTACAACCATCGCCATAGTAATATCGGGGTTCAGTTCCGAACGTAGTACAAAATAAACTACACAATAATAAAAAAAATTGCACTGTAAAACGCCATTTTATCTAGCAAAGACAGAGAAGAGAAAATCATTGAATGAAATGAACGCCCAAATCAATGTCAAAATACAAAAAAAAATAAATGAATTTAAATAAATGTCATAAGCATGTCATCATGATCATCATTATCATCAATAATGAAATGAGATTGTTGTATATGAGTTCAAATGCCTTGTTTACCTTATTGACATAATAAGATAATTTGTAAGGTGGGTATTTTGGGATTTATTTTTCTAATGACACATCATGTACTGCTCCTCAGCACAATAAACGTGTGTCCTGAAATTACCTTGTTTTCATGTGTTTCCACAACATAATAGTGGCGATAAGTGATAAAAATGGCTAATAAAAGACTGGACTCAGTGTTGTTCAATGAATTTAACCCGCATACGGACAATTGGGAGAATTATATTGATCGTTTGGACTTTTGTTTTGAAGCAAACAATATCACAGAAGATACTGCAAAACGGGCTAATTTCTTTACAGTTTGTGGTGCGCAAGTGTTTGAAACATGCTCCGCGTTAATTACGCCCAAAAAACCAAGTGAAGTGACTTTCAAAGACATAGTGAAAATTCTAACCAAACATTATTCTCCGCAAACAAATGAGATATCAGCATCGTTCGTATTCTACAAGCGTGATCAAAAACGTGATGAAAAAGCAGCTGATTACATTGCGCATTTACGAAGATTAAGTTCACGATGCAAATTTACGGATTTGGAGCGAATGTTGCGTGATCGCCTTGTATGTGGCATGAGTGACGTCAAACTGCAATATGATTTATTGAAGAAAAACGAATTAGAATATAAAGACGTCGTAGACGCCATGTTAGCAGCTGAAAGCGCGGGAAGGATGTGCGAATGATACATAGCACCACTAACGTCAATGAACACGCCGGTGCCGACTACGGCGACCGTGCCGCTGCTGCCGCCGCCACCGGCGGGGCGTCATCAGACTCGGCCATGCCTGAACCAATGGATGTCAATGCATTACATGTCAATAAAAATATGCGGCTATGTTATCGTTGTGGAGACCGCCATGGTGGAGAATGCAGGTTTATAAACGCAACTTGCCATTTCTGTCATAAGAAGGGCCATTTAGCAAAGATCTGCTCAAAGAAACGAAACTCCAATCGAAAAATTAATTTTGCTGACAATAATGATGATGATGAGGACGTCCTCAATGGAATATACTCTGTACCCGGCACAAGTCGTGTCCCGCCTTACAAAATACATACACTGGTGGCTGGAGAACCAGTTGTTTTTCAATTGATACTGGAGCTGGTTATACCATCGCAAACAAGCGCACGTGGGAGATGCTGCGACCACGTCTGTCGCGTACGGCCCTGCAGCCTGTGTCACTCCATTTGCGAACTTGGACTAACGCACCGGTGAAACTGCTTGGACAAGCTATAGTTCCAGTGGAGTACAATGATATTAAACAAAACTTAACTCTCGTAGTAGCGCAAGGCGATGGTCCTAATCTACTTGGGCGCGATTGGTTGGATCCTCTGGGCTTAAGGCCAAAAATTAATGCGATATCTGAAGCTGACGTCATAGAGATTGACAAATTGGTGACAAAACATAAAGAAGTGTTTAAAGACGGACTGGGTACTTACCGTGGAAAGCCTGTCACGATACATGTAAAACCGGAGGCAACACCCAAATTCCTTAAAGCTCGCCCAGTGCCATACGCTATCAAGGACAGGGTGGAGGCAGAAATTGACCGCCTGGTGAACGAAGGAGTGCTTCGTCCTGTTTCTTTCTCTGAATGGGCTACACCTGTCGTCCCAATTGTAAAGAAAACAGGAGCGATTAGATTGTGTGGTGATTATCGTAGTACGGTCAATCAAGCTACTGAATCGGATACATGCCCGATGCCCACAGCTAATGAAGTTTTTGCAATAGTAGCTGGAAGCAAATTTTTTTACTACCTTAGAACTGGATCGAGCTTATACACAAGTTACGGTAGATGATAAAACTGCGAAGTTGCTAACCTTGAACACTTGTAAAGGGCTATACACCGTTCATCGTCTAGCTTTTGGAGTTAAAGCTAGTCCAGGAATTTTCCAGCGGTTAATGACGTCATTACTGGCTGGTATCAGTGGTGTAGCGGTACTGATCGATGATATTATATTAGTCTGTGGTGATACAATTCAACAAATGCAGCAGAGATTAGACAGCGTCCTGGCACGGATTGAGCAGGCTGGATTACGACTAAACAAAGAAAAATGCAAATGGGCTAAAGAAAGAGTAGAGTTTCTTGGGTTTGTGATAGATGCTGAAGGCATTCACCCGTCATCGAGCAAAGTCGAAGCAATTAAGAATACACCGGCACCCAAAAATAAACAAGAATTACAAGCTTTTTTTGGACTCTACAACTTTTATGAGAGATTTATACCACACAAAGCTACAATATTAGAACCGCTACATCGGCTACTAGACAAGACAAAAGAATATCAATGGACCTCACGAGAACAAAAAGCTTTTGAAGTAGCTAAACATCAATTAACGTCTGATTTGACATTAGTGCATTATGATATGCACAAGCCTGTAGTGCTGACCTGCGACAGTTCGGAATACGGAGTAGGTGCAGTGCTGGCGCATGTTATGGATGATGGCCAAGAACGGCCTATTGCGATGAGTTCTCGCACATTGCACACCCATGAACGCAGATACTCACAACTGGACAAAGAAGCTGCAGCTATTAATTTTGGCATACAGAAATTCCATAACTACTTAATGGGTAGATTTTTCACCATTGTGACTGACCACAAGCCGCTGCTTGGCATTTTTGACCCCAAAAAGCCAATGCCACGCATGCTTTCTCCACGATTGACACGTATTGCCATAGCATTGACTTCTCATGATTATCAAATAACATACCGGGAGTAACGGAAAGGGTATAACAAGCCGAAAGGAGGTCAAAGTACTCATGGAACTGAACAACTTTCCCCATGGAACATGGGAAAAATTTTGGACCTCCCATACAAAATCGCCGATCAGCCATCAGATTTACTATGGAAGGTCCAAATTATTTTTTCACATTTCGACCCATGTTCCATGGGGAAAGTTGTTCAGTTTCATGAGTACCTTGATCTCCTTTCGGCTTGTTATACCTTTCAGTTACTCCTGTATAAACCGGGACCTCAGATCGGTAGTGCTGATAGCCTGAGTCGATGGCCTCAGCCTGTACCGGATAAGCTAGAGCCACATATGTCAGAGATTTTGCTAATGGCTGAAACACCGCAAGATTTTCCGTTTGATGCAGTACAGATAGAAGAGGAAACTAGAAAAGACAAAATATTAACTCGTGTCATACACTATGTGCAACGTGGGTGGCCAAACAAAGTAACAGATAGCGACTTACGTATATATTGGTTACACCGATCTGAATTGTCGATACAAGAAGGGTGTTTGCTACTAGGATGTCGAGTAATAATACCAACTGCTTTGCAGGCAGCGACACTTCGAGTTTTACATTCCACTCACAATGGCATTGTACACACGAAATCATTAGCAAGAAGCTACGTCTGGTGGCCTGAAATGTACACTGACATAGAAAAGTTAATAAACGGTTGTACACAATGTTTAGAGAATCGACATATGCCACCTAAAACAACACATGAATGGATCACACCATCAAGACCCTGGTCACGGATCCATGCTGACTTTGCTGGACCATTCCAAAACAAGATTTTCCTGATCATTGTTGATGCTTACTCTCGTTGGCCAGAGGTTTTCATTGTAAACAATATGACATCTGCAACCGTTATTCGTCATTTGAGAAATTTATTTGCTACACACGGTCTTTGCGAAATAATGGTGTCAGACAATGGCACACCATTTGTTTCGGCTGAGATGAAAGAATTTTTAGAGTCGAACAAAATCAAACAGGTCACGACGGCACCATATCATCCGGCCACGAACGGTCTCGCCGAACGTATGGTGCAGACTGTCAAAGATAAATTGCGCAAAATGGGAGATTTACCGTGGGATGTTAAATTACCTAGGATGCTCTTGGGTTTACGAGTTACACCATGCTCAGGAACTAACAAAACTCCTGCAGAATTGTTGATGAACCGGCGTTTACGTACATTATTGGATACTGTTCATCCAGATAATTTGAAAAATAGAAAATTGGAAGAGCAAGTGACTGCAAATGCTTCTAGGAAACAAAGAGAATCCACAGTGGGACAATCAGTCATGTACAGGAATTTTGCGAGTGGTCCACGTTGGATACCTGGAAAAGTGATCGAAAAGAGTGGACCCTCTAGCTACACAATTGAAAATGATGAAGGTGTCACTGTCAACCGCCACATTGATCAGCTGGTTAAACTTAACGCAGGTGGCGAGAGTGCAAATATGCATGATAACTTGAGGGAGGAGGAAGCAGCACCACCATCTCAAGCTGATGACAGTGAACAACCAACATTGGAAAATTCCAGTCAGAATTATGATGATGTGCTGGAAATACCTAGCCCCGAACATTGGGCAGAAATGCTAGGGATTCCGCAGAGTAATGAGCCTTGTTCCACTGCAGGGGAAGATAAAGAATAAGTTGAATGTGCATGTTAGATCTCCTTATGACAGACCAATGTATAAGGAATAAATAAAACTAGTTTAGTTGTTTTGATATCTTTATTTTTAGATTCTTGGGTTATTTGGGAGTTAACTATGTTAGTACTCAGTAAGTTCATTATTATCATTAGATTGTTAGTTAGTTGTGCTAGGGATTTGGTCATGTATAAATTACCAGCTTAAAGAGGGGAGGTATGTTGTATATGAGTTCAAATGCCTTGTTTACCTTATTGACATAATAAGATAATTTGTAAGGTGGGTATTTTGGGATTTATTTTTCTAATGACACATCATGTACTGCTCCTTAGCACAATAAACGTGTGTCCTGAAATTACCTTGTTTTCATGTGTTTCCACAACATAATAGAGATGATATGAATAGATAGCTACCGGGAGTAACAGAAAGAAGGGTCTAACAAGCCGCTGCCCTTGTCTCACAATTAACAGCGGCGACAGGCGAACATTACGCGTGCAAAAATATTGATAAGGGCCCTTTTCCTGTCATGCGTATTTTCGCACGCGCGCGGATCTGGTCCGCATGCGGGCCGCACGCATCTTATCTTTTGATACATGTTTTTCCTATCATGCGGCTAGCACGAGCGCGGAACGCGGATTGACGCAAACGAAATCTCTGTCCTGCGTGTGACCAGGAGCGTGCTATCATCCGCATGCGGACCAGATCCGCGCGCGTGCGAAAATACGCATGACAGGAAAAGGGCCCTAATGTGTGTTTTAATCATAGTGGAAGAGCCCAGGGGGTAAGTGGCTATCTCATAAGGTACCACGATAGGCTAGGTTTGGATCGTTAACCGAGACTTAAACAAGTCGTAAGACCCAGGTCTGCCAGAGCAAATCCTGCCGAAACATAAAAATAATCGATATTTTTCAAAGACATTTTTTCGTAAAAATTATGTCATAAGGTAAGGTACCACAATGAAAGTGCTGGCATCAGTTAACCATTGAAAAATTATGTAAAAAAAGCTTGGTCTGCCACTGCGCACCCTGCCGGAAGTGCTTGGCAGACCTCTCCAAAGATGCCCTTTCTGACGACCCTAAACTATCTCATCGAGTACCACAATGCGACCACCACTACATAATAGCCAAGATCACTCTGACAATAGATCACAAGGTCTGCCAGGCTTAAACTTGCCGCATCTTAGTGTTTCAGTCATTTGAAGTTGTAGGTCCAGTGTATGAAAATTGACCTACTTATATCTTTTTTCCCGTGTTTGATTTTGATAGAGCCTTAATACGAAATGCTCTCCATAATAAGGAGCTTGAGTCATTTAAGACAGTTGGGTGGAAGGTCTCAGTATTGTACGCAATCCTGTCAAAAAGTTTGAAATGCAGGTTCGGTGTATGAAAACTGGCCTATATCTTATTCCTCCGGGTTTGATTTTGATGGCGCCTTAATATGAAATGCTCTCCATAACTAGGAGCTTTGAGTCATATAGGTCAGTGAGGTGGAGGGTCTCTGTATTGTACACAATCCTGTCGAAAAGTGTGAAATTGTAGGTTAAGTGTATGAAAACTGGCCTATATCTTTTCCCCCACTGGTTTGATTTTGATGGTGCCTTGGTATGAAATGCTCGTAATGATTAGTAGATTCGATTTATATAGGTCAATTGGATAGAAGGTCTCTGTTCTGTGCACAATCCTCCTAAACATGAAAATATTCGATATGTTCTGCAGATTTTTGCCGTTAATATTGTCATATCAGAAGGTACCCGAATAAAAGTGCCGGCATCAGCTTACCATTGATAAATTATGTTAAGAAAACTTGGTCAGGAAAACTGCGTATAAGGCGACACGCGGCTACGAAGCCGCCTACGCACCTGCTACGAAAGGTTCCATATGCTGATCAGGTGGTTCAGCCTGCAATTGCCTACTCATTCATGTTAGCGGCCCACGGAACGGCCTTGGCCTTGGACATGGCCATGGTCATGCTCATGGTCATGCTCATGGTCATGCTCTTGGTCATGCTCATGGTCGTGCTCATGCTCATGCTCATGCTCATGCTCATGCTCATGCTCATGCTCATGCTCATGCTCATGCTCATGCTCATGCTCATGCTCATGCTCATGCTCATGCTCATGCTCATGCTCATGCTCATGCTCATGCTCATGCTCATGCTCATGCTCATGCTCATGCTCATGCTCATGCTCATGCTCATGCTCATGCTCATGCTCATGCTCATGCTCATGCTCATGCTCATGCTCATGCTCATGCTCATGCTCATGCTCATGCTCATGCTCATGCTCATGCTCATGCTCATGCTCATGGTCGTGCTCATGCTCATGCTCATGCTCATGCTCATGCTCATGCTCATGCTCATGCTCATGCTCATGCTCATGCTCATGCTCATGCTCATGCTCATGCTCATGCTCATGCTCATGCTCATGCTCATGCTCATGCTCATGCTCATGCTCATGCTCATGCTCATGCTCATGCTCATGCTCATGCTCATGCTCCTGCTCATGCTCATGCTCATGCTCATGCTCATGCTCATGCTCATGCTCATGCTCATGCTCATGCTCATGCTCATGCTCATGCTCATGCTCATGCTCATGCTCATGCTCATGCTCATGCTCATGCTCATGCTCATGCTCATGCTCATGCTCATGCTCATGCTCATGCTCATGCTCATGCTCATGCTCATGCTCATGCTCATGCTCATGCTCATGCTCATGCTCATGCTCATGCTCATGCTCATGCTCATGCTCATGCTCATGCTCATGCTCATGCTCATGCTCATGCTCATGCTCATGCTCATCCGCTGCTCATGCTCATGCTCATGCTCATGCTCATGCTCATGCTCATGCTCATGCTCATGCTGCTCATGCTCATGCTCATGCTCATGCTCGTGCTCATGCTCGTGCTCATGCTCTTGCTCATGCTCTTGCTCATGCTCTTGCTCATGCTCATGCTCGTGCTCATGCTCATGCTCATGCTCATGCTCATGCTCATGCTCATGCTCATGCTCATGCTCATGCTCATGCTCATGCTCATGCTCATGCTCATGCTCATGCTCATGCTCATGCTCATGCTCATGCTCATGCTCATGCTCATGCTCATGCTCATGCTCATGCTCATGCTCATGCTCATGCTCATGGTCATGGTCATGCTCATGCTCATGCTCATGCTCATGCTCATGGTCATGGTCATGGTCATGGTCATGGTCATGGTCATGGTCAGTCTGAGGCATGGGCATGGTAATGGTCATGGTCATGGTCATGGTCATGGTTGGCCTTGGTCTTGGTCTTGGTCTTGGTCTTGGTCTGGTCTTGGTCATGGTATTGGTCCTGGTCATGACCACCCGAAGAACCCTTACGACACTGGGCGTTCCGTGGGCCTGCTGATATGACTGAGTAGGCAATTGCAGGCTGCATGCACCACCTGATCAGCATATGGAACCTTTCGTAGCGTGTCGCCTTATACGCAGTTTTCCTGGATTTATGTCCAAGCAAATAACGAATTCGCAGATTTCCGGAAATGTGCGAATAAATCGATGCATTTCGCAGTTATCCGGCTTTTCGCGAAGAGCCTAGGATTTCGCGAATAACCGGATTTCGCTACATTCCTGCGACATATATTTATATATATAAAGGCAAAGGGATAGGTCATAGATCAACGCACAGGCTAAACCTTTAAGGCTAGAAGCGTGAAATTTGGCATGCGTATTCTTTAAACAATATAGGTATCCACTAAGAAAGGATTTTGAGTACGGTCTGTGACTTTTGGAAGTGTATGGAAAGGTGACGATTTTTGTTTAAGTGAAATTTCGATATGGGGCCGTAGAGGACCTCAATCTAAGGTTTTGAGCCCGGTTACCAAACTCCAGCACGTGGTGGGGAGGGGGCGTTCAAACTTTCGCGTTACCGCGCTTCAGTAAAAATATGTGGCGTTGGCTTTACATACAATTTTGATTTTGGTATCAATTTCTTATAAATCGAGGATGTACCTTTCATTTTTGTATCAAAATACCTATATTTCACGAGAAATATGAAAAAATTGAAATAAATGAAAAATATCTGCAAAGATTTGTAATTTTTTCATTTGACAGGCTATATCTTTAAAATATATATGAATAAGTCATAAATAAAAAATATTATCAGTTAGTCTTATTATTTAAATTTATGAAACCATACACAGTAATGCCAATATTCGAAGAAAAACTCCCAAAAAATAAGAACCGTGCCTACTGCAATGTGTACCCGTACGTACCTACTGCTATGTTTACAGCATAACATTTTTCATCTTCCTGAAAAAGCGTTACAGAGTTATTATTTGTAATGTCATTTATTATAATAAATAAAGTAGACGTATCTACACTAATATAATAAAGAGGAAAGATTTGTTTTTTGAATGTACGTATGTAATCGATAAACTCCGGAACTACTGAACTGAATTCAAAAAATCTTTCACCATTAGAAAGCTACAATATTTCAGAGTAACATAGGCTACTTTATAGTACGGGAAAATATCTTATTCCCACGGGAAAACGGTTAGCAGCGGGAAAACCGTTAAATTTAGCTGATATTACCCAAATTATCCAAAGCACTTGACCGATCTTCGCGCACTGATATTGCTAGCATATCAAAAAAGGGCATGATCTACGTTTTGTCAGAACTTGAGGATCTGGAGTACCTGATGGAGGGCACAAGGAGCACTGCTATACTATATGAGATAAAAAATACTTTAAGTATTTTTTTATCTAGTTATTGTTATTAACTCAAGTTATTTGTTCTTGAAAGGGAGACTTTGAATAAAGTTCATCATTGCATAGATCATCATTTATTAGGCAATACCATAAATATTGTAGGATAATAAAATCATTTTTATAACAAACTAGCGGCCCGCCCAGCGGTTTCACCAGCTGCTACTTACATGTTTTCCCGTAGAAATTGGATCTTTGCCCGTAGTAAAAAGTCCATTACTCCGTTCCAGCAAAGGTGAATGTGCCAGCAGAAGCGGCCCGTCATGCTGAATAACTTTTACTTCGTAGCCGTTACCGTATCTCTTATAGTTTAGATGGGATGCTGGTGGTCTTCATCAGGTACTCCAGATCCTCGATGACCATGTACCAGCAGAAGTGGCCCGTCATGATGAACAACTTTTTCTATCAAGCCATGACCGTATCTCTTATAGTTTAGATGGGATGCTGGTGGTTTTCATAAGGTACTCCAGATCCTCGAGGGCTGACAAAAAGTAGGCCATGTTCATCTTTAATATGCTAGTAACATCAGTGCCAAATTTCGCGAAGATCTGTAAAGCGTTTTGGCTAATTTGGGTAATATCTGCTGTATTTCCCGCTTTTCCTGCTGTTAGCCGTTTCCCCGTAGGATTGAGGAATTTTCCCGTGGTAAAAAGTAGCTTATGTTACTCAGGAATGTTGTAGCTTTTAATGGTAAAAGATTTTTGAAATCGGTCCAGTAGTTTCAGAGCTGTTTATCGATTAAACATACATATAAAAACAAAGGTTTCTCTTTATTATATAAGTGTAGATTAGCAACCTGACCGTCCAGCGGCTTCACCCGCTGCTACTTACCTGTTTTCCCGTGGAAATGTCATGTTTAAAACCTTTTCTATGAAGCCTTGCACATATGTATATCTTTCAGTTGTGCTAGGCTTCTGGTGTTCCATACTAGATACGCTAACATCATCAATATCTAAGTGCCTAAAAATAGCCATGCTTAACAACTTTTATTTTAAAGTCAATACCGTAACTCAAATAATTCTGATGGAATGCTGGTGGTCTACATCAGGTACTCCAGACCTTAAATGACAATGTGCCAGCAGAAGCATCCCGTCATACTAAACAACTTTTACTTTGTATCCGTTACCAAATTCATCAGATCCTCCAGACCCTCGATGACCATGTGCCAGCAGAAGCAGCCCGACGTGCTGAACAAGTTTTACTTCGAAGCCTTTACCGTATTTCTTATTGTTTGGATGAAATGCTGGTCATCTACATCAAGTACTCCAGACCCTCGATGACCATGTGCCAGCAGAAGCAGTTAGCAAGGTCTGACAAAACGTAGTCCATGCCCTTTTTTTGATATGCTAGCAATATCAGTGATGAATTTCTCGAAGATCGGTCAAATGCTGTGGATAATTTGGGTAATATCAGCTAAATTTAACGGTTTTCCCACTGCTAACCGTTTTCCCGTGGGAATAAGATATTTTCACGTACTATAAAGTAGCCTATGTTACTCTGAAATATTGTAGCTTTCTAATGGTGAAAGATTTTTTGAATTCAGTTCAGTAGTCCCGGAGTTTATCGATTACATACGTACAAAAAAAAAAACAAATCTTTCCTCTTTATTATATTAGTGTAGATACGTCTACTTTATTTATTATAATAAATGACATTACAAATAATAACTCTGTAACGCTTTTTCAGGAAGATGAAAATGTTATGCGGTAAACATAGCAGTAGGTACGTACGGGTACACATTGCAGTAGGCACGGTTCTTATTTTTTTTGGGAGTTTTTTCTTCGAATATTGGCATTATTGTGTATGGTTTCATAAATTTAAATAATAAGACTAACTGATAATATTTTTTATTTATGACTTATTCATATATATTTTTAAAGATATAACCTGTCAAATGAAAAAAATTACAAATCTTTGCAGATATTTTTCATTTATTTCAATTTTTTTTCATATTTCTCGTAAGAAATATAGGTATTTTGATATAAAAAATGAAAGGTACATCCTCGATTTATAAGAAATTGATACCAAAATCAAAATTGTATGTAAAGCCAACGCCATATATTTTACTGAAGCGCGGTAACGCGAAAGTTTGAACGCCCCCCCCCTCCCCCCCACCACGTGCTGGAGTTTGGTAACCGGGCTCAAAAACCTTAGATTGAGGTCCTCTACACGGCCCCATATCGAAATTTCACTTAAACAAAAATCGTCACCTTTCCATACATTTCCAAAAGTCACAGACCGTACTATTTTCGAAGTTCAACCCCTAAAGGGGTAAAACAGGGGATGAAAGTTTGTATGAAACTTTTTATTCTTTTGATATATTTAGCTGAAATTTCGTCCTATGGAAGATCTTTGAAAAGAATTAAAGACGTGTTTTAGCGTTTTCCAAAATTCAACCCTAAGGGGTGAAAAGGGCGATCAAAGTTTGATATTTACGTGCCGGCCGGATCCTTAGAGCCACAGACTTGAAATTTGGCACACTTATTTCTGATGTATAGTAGATATCATTATATTTAAAAAAAATCAAAAATCATACCCCATGGTGTCAAAACAGGGGATGAAAGTTATGCAATGCTGAAAAGGCCGAACCCTTAGGGCTAGAAGCTTTAAATTTTGCATGCGTATTCTTTAGACAACGTAGGTATCCACTAAAAAAGGAATTTTCGAAATTCAATCCCAAAATGGGTAAAAGAGGGGATGAAAAATTGTATGAAACTTTTTATTCTTTTGATATATTTGGCTGAAATTTCGTACTATGAAAGATCTTTGAAAATAACTAAAGACCTGTTTTAGCGTTTTCCAAAATTCAGCCCCTGAGGGGGTCAAAAGGGGGATGAAAGTTTGATATGAACGTGCCGGCCAGGCCCTTAGAGCCACAGACTTGATATTTGGCACACTTATTTCAGATGTATAGTGGATATCATTATATTCAAAAGTTTTCATAAATCATACCCCGGGGTGTCAAAATAGGGGATGAAAGTAATGCAATGCTGAAAAGGCCATACCCTTAGGGCTAGAAGCTTGAAATTTTGTATGCGTATTTTTAGAGAACGTAGGTATCCACCGAAAAGGAATTTTCGAAATTCAACCCTAAGGGGTAAAACAGGCGATGAAAGTTTGTATGAATCTTTTTAGTCTTTTGATATATTTGGCTGAAATTTCGTACTATGGAAGATCTTTGAAACAAATTAAAGAAGTGTTTTGGCGTTTTCCAAAATTCTGCCCCGGAGGGGGTCAAAGGGGGATGAAAGTTTGATATTAGTAACGTGCCGGCCGGACCCTTAGAGCCACAGACTTGAAATTTGAAATTTTGCTTGAAACTTTGCATGCGTATTGTTTATACAACGTAGGTATCAGAGAGAGAGAGAGAGAGGGAGAGGAGAGGATAGTGGTATGAGGAAAAAGAGACCAATACCAATACCAAGACCAGGACGGAGCCCGTGACCAATACCGAGACATATACGAATGATAGACATACACCAAGACCAGGACCAGGGCCAGCGCCAGGGACCAGGGCCAGGGCCAGGGCCATTGCCACGGCCACGACCACGACCACGGCCAAGGCCAAGGCCAAGACCAAGACCAAGACCTGGGATGAAACTTTGATATTAACGTGCAAGCCGCTTTAATATACTTAAGCATCCACTAAAGAAAGGTTTTTAGAAATTCAACCCCTTAAGAAATTAAAACGTGCAATAAAAGTTTATATGAAAGTGTTTATTCCTTAGATAAATTAGTTTAATATTTCATATTAAGGATGTAATTTGGAAAAGATCAAGACGTGTAAGTTTAAGGCATTTCCTATAGTCATCTGTTAAGGTAAGGAAAGGATGGCAAGTTACGAGAAAAACAGGAAAGGACAGTAACGGAGGGGAACGGAGTAAAAGGGACCGGAAGGGATGAAATGGATGGGCACGGACGGGATGGGACGGTCATGGATGGGAAGTATCAGGAACCGACGAGAACGAACGATAACGTACGAGAACGAACGAGAAAGGCTGGTTTATATGAAAGTGTTTATTCCTTAGATAAAATTAGTTTAATATTTTATATTTAGGGTGTAATTTGAAAACGATCGAGACGTGTTTAAGGCATTTCATATAGTTAACTGTTAAGGGGGTAAGAAAAGGATGGCAAGTTACGAAAAAAAACAGCAAAGAACAGTAACGGAGGGGCACGGTGAAAAAGGGACGGAAAGAGATGAAATGGATGAGCACAGACGGAATGGGACGGTCATGGACGGGAAGTATTAGGAACTGACGAGAACGAACGGGAACGTACGCGCACGAACGGGAAAGGCTGGGAACTAACGGGGAAAAACGCGAAAAAGTGGGTACTTATGGGAATTAACCAGAAGAGACGGGAAGGGGTTGAAGGGATGGAAATTTAAGAAAACGAACGAGGAAGGCCGAGAATGGCCGTGAGCAATAAGGAACGAATAGAAGCGGATGGGATAGGAAGGAAACAGACGGGAAGAGACGAAGAAGTATGGAAAAGTATGCCTTCCCATACAGGAAGGGACGAGATGGTACGGGAAGGGATGGAAAGAGACGGAATAGGATGGGAAGGAGAGGAAGGGACGGGAAGAGACGATAAGGGACGGGAAGGAAAGGGACGGGAAGAGATGGGTAGGGACGGGAAGGGACGTGAAGGGACGGAAATGGATGGGAATTTACCAAAACGGATAGCAAAGGATGAAAAGGGACGGGAACGGATGCATATAGCGAAAGGATGGAAACTGATGGAATGCTATGAGACGCTAATGGATGGGAAGGGACGAAAAGGAACTGGAAGAATTGGTCATAGGGAAGATACTTGAATGGACGGGAAAAATCGGAAAGTGACGGCAATAATCAGAAAAGGATGAGAAGTGGTGGTAAAGGACGGAACGGTATGGCATCGTTACTTAGGGCAAGGGATCGAGAATAGGAACAAAGACTGTTTTTATATAATTACCTATCTAATTTGAGAGTGAATTGAATTGAAAGGGGATACGATATTTGTATTTATGCACAAAAAAACATCTGATAAAATACACAATCCGCTGTTAGTTTCCTATGAGTATGTGGGCGAAGCCGCAGCGGGTTTAGCTAGTTGACCTATATAAATCGAATCTCCTAATCATTACGAGCATTTCATACCAAGGCACCATCAAAATCAAACCAGTGGGGGAAAAGATATAGGCCAGTTTTCATGCACTTAACCTACAATTTCACACTTTTCGACAGGATTGTGTACAATACAGAGACCCTCCACCTCACTGACCTATATGACTCAAAGCTCCTAGTTATGGAGAGCATTTCATATTAAGGCGCCATCAAAATCGAACCCGGGGGAATAAGATATAGGCCAGTTTTCATACACCAAACCTCCATTTCAAACTTTTTGACAGGATTGCGTACAATACTGAGACCCTCTACCCAATTATCTTATATGACTCGAAGCTCCTCATTATGGAGAGCATTTTGTATTAAGGCACCATCAAAATCAATCACGGGGGGAAAAAGATATACATCAGTTTTCATACACTGGACCTACAACTTCAAATGTCTGAAACACTAGGATGCGGCAATTTTAGGCCTAGCAGACCTTGTGATCTATTGTCAGAGTGATCTTGGCTATTATGTTGTGGTGGTCGCGTCGTGGTACTCGATGAGTTTAGGGGTGTCGGAAAAGCATCTTTGGAGAGGTCTGCCAAGCACTTCCGGCAGGGTGCGCAGTGGCAGACCAAGCTTTTTTTACATAATTTTTCAATGGTTAACTGATGCCAGCACTTTCATTGTGGTACCTTATGACATTTTTACGAAAAATATCTTCAAAAATCGATTATTTTTATGTTTCGGCAGGATTTGCTCTGGCAGACCTGGGTCTTACGACTTGTTTAAGTCTCGGTTAACGATCCAAACCTAGCCTATCGTGGTACCTTATGAGATAGCCACTTACCCCTGGGCTCTTCCACTATATCTGGCGCCTGTAAGGCAATCGTACAAACAGATTATAAATATAGACACGACCAGGTTGCCAACATCATCCATCAGAAACTTGCGATAAAATAAAGTACAAACTTCTTCCAACACCAGCTTTACCCTATTACAAATACCTACCGGACAAAACTACACAATTTAATAGCCGGACATTACTATACTTGACAAAGAGAACAAAACTGCCCAGTTAATAGACATAGCAATACCAAACACTCATAACTTACAGCAGACGATATCGGAAAAATTTAATAAATATATAGACCTCAAAATGAGCTAACCTGAATGTGGAGTCAGTCTAAATAAAATCACAATTGTCCCAATAGTGCTCTTATCTACTGGCATCATACAGAAGCAACTAAAATTATCTTTAGACATTGGACTTGCCTTACTTACATACTGATGCAAAAAGCTGTAATTTTAAATACTTGCCGAATAGTCCGAAAGTTTTTAGATACTGACGAAAACCCTAACGTAGAAACCACGACACCTGACACACAAAACACACTGACAACTATACGACCTGACGTAGAAAACACATCAACAATCACACATTATATTTCGCAGCTTCATTCTTTGCGATTTACTATTTACATGGTGTAGGTTCGCCTCCACGCATTAGCCTTGCACGAATTTTTAAAGAATAAAAATAAATCAAAAAAAGATTTTGTGTGCTTTTTATCTTTTTTGACTTTTGAAAACGGCAACACCGGCGATAGCTGTCAAACTCCCGGTCCGCAATCCCTACACTCCCACTCAGCGCTCCCCACTCCCCCACTCCACGCGCGGGGTGCCGTCGTCATTCTCAAGTCATTCTTCGTTTTCGTGCCGTAGCCTTCGCACGTACATTGCGTTCGCGCTAGAACGTTTCGCAAAATTACCGCGCAGTCCTGGAGTTCCCGCCGTCCTGGTGTTCCCGCCGTCCTGCTGTTGCCGCCGTCCTGGTGTTCTTCCCGTGGATTCGTCAGACAGCGAGGATGTACGTCGAATAAAAGTGATGCGTACTGCCAATTTTGGGCTGCTACTGTCACGAAAATATGTGATGCGTACTGCTAAAGTATGGGCTGTTACTGTCACATTAATATGTGATGCGTACTGCTAAAACTTGGGCTGTTACTGTCACTCATGCATAAATCGATGCGAGCAACTTTTGGGTTGTCTCTGTCGAATAAATCAAAAATATGTGATGCGTACTGCCACTACCCCCGGGCTACTACTGTCACAATATATTTTTGAGCCGCAACTGCCGCTTACTTCATCATCGATGATCACTGTGGTTTCGGAAGTTCATCTGACGCCTGCTGGTAAGGTAAGTCTACTTCTGTCATCATTCTAAATTATGACAATCTGCAATTACATGGAGATGCTCCTAAAGCTGAAGTTGCGCTTTGTGATCTTGTTTTCAACTCGATGGCAAGAAATATTGTCGAAAAGCCCCGCAAAATATGCAAAATATAATATTCTCAACGAATATTTTGTGCCAAGCAACTGCAAGCTTTTGCTTTACCCACTCAACCCGGGGATATATCCAGCTGTCCCGGATACATTGGCAAAGAGAAATAATTACCTACTTTGTGTTTTCACAACCAGAAACTGTTTGGTATGTATAGGTATTTAAGCCCTGGCTTCTGCTACTCACCTAAAAAACATTTAATCTATCGGTGATGTTTGTCACCTGCTTTGTGACCAAAACTCGACGTAACTTTGTAATTTCGTCAATCAATGCCATAGCAAAGAAACACTAAAGGAACAACATGAAATAACTTTTTATTTGGCGTAAATCCAAAACTTTAACGCCTCTAAGATCATTTAGAGGTCTGTGCATGTACTGAAAATGAAATTAAAAAAAGAAAAAGATATCCATAAATTATAATTGTATATTTGTATTGCAGTTTTGGACGACGAGCTGGCGGCCTGTCGCTATGGTCTAATGACATTTGTTAGACGTGGTGTAAATACTCGATTTATATTTTTTGCAGCTGTTTACGCTCTGCCTACTCCACAGGATGGCCAGTAATGGCCATTATGTATGTATGTATGTATGTATGTGGTTTGAACCGTTTAGAGCAATCAGCGACACAGCCCGTGGTCGTGCGGGCGTCAAAATGTGAGTGCTCCCCCGCCGTCATCGTCGAAAAACGCTTGGAACGCCGGTAGCAAGAATGACCGCTCGTCTGTACGAAGTAATCAACGCAGGTACTGTACGCTGGCTAACTACAATATTTCTGTCGAAAATGAGCTAGTATGACGTCTGTTACTACCTAGTTAGACTGGATTGAGGGTTACAAAATACCATTTCAATCAACTTCTTTTCGGACAGACTATCCTAGTAGTATATTTCCGGAGTCACTACAAGAGTCATCTGTTTATCAGAAATGTATGAATAACTTACTCAAAATTAATTAAATTGATGCAATTTCTGCTTGTTGACATGTTGAAGACGAGTTCATACCCAATATGTTTCTGGTACATAAATCGAACGGTAGTAAAATTTTATACTAAATATCAAAACATTCAATTTCTAAATATAAAATTGTCGTAGGTACCTACTGTGTCCAAACTCGTAACCCATAAATGCTTTATGGCAACATTGGTCTTAAAAGTTGCCTATCTTCTGATTCCCATTCACGAATCTCTTCAAGAATACCTACGTTTTGAGTATGGAGATCAAATATAATTATGATATGAGTTTAACTACCTACACACCGTATGTGTTTACAAAACTTTTTGAACTTGAAAATATTAAGGTCCAATGGCTTGATATCAGTTATTTTCTTAGATTTACTTAAAAACAAAGATAAAAACATTTCATTTTTTTAACAATATTAAAACTACAACAAATCTTATTGCAAGATCAAGCTTTCATGGTCTATAATTTTTGACTCAGTTAGAATGGTAATGGCAAATAAGCCTACCTCTGCAAAGAAAATTAAGATTAAACAACAAATTATACATACACACATTTTTTTAAAACAAACACAATCACAAAATTTAAATATTTTGCAAGGTCCCTTGGCCTACTTATATCATCTATTATGATATGATTATGAAGTACTCTTGGCTGTAATGTAAAAAATTTGAAAATTTTATATATTTCATTATTATAATAATTTTTTAATTATGTTTTCGGTGCTTTTGAGAAGACAACAAAAGTTTTTTAGTTTCTGGAAAAATATAGAACAATGTTACACATTAATGAGCTGAACTTAAAGTTATTCTTCTTGCTTGCTGCTTTACATAAGATTTATAGGACTACAATGTTTTGTTTGGGCTATATTATTGTTACACCTATTTCCATTATTAATCAAATATTATAATCTAGTCAAACTTTTGGACGAATTTGGAAATGGGGTAAGGAACATTAAATTACATCTTAAATAATAAGCAGACATATTTATTTATGTATATTATAGGGCAGGCAATTGTATTTACATACAACATTCACAAGTAACTCAGCACATATTATCACGTAAATCTTTTCAAGACACTGAAAAGATGTTTAGCAGATACCTTTATTGTCTAAACTATAGTCTGTCTTGGATTCTCAGACATTGACCCATTTTCTAGTAGATTTAATGCAAAATGTAATAAATGTGTGTCAAGGAAAAATAACCCTGACATTTGGAAAGTAAATGCTTTTACTTTTTCATGTAAACATTATATACGCTTTTCTACCGTTTTCTCCCATTACAAAATTTTTGCACTAAATTATTTAAGAAATGCCTGAAGGGATACTTGTTGTAATGTACCATACTGAACCACATAATTCTGGTTCACAATTTGCCAAAACTAGCTATTTCAAAACAAATGTCTTTCAGCCTTTATTCAAACATGCTATCTTGATGTTATATTCAAGATCCGTTCATATTATGATGGCATAGTTTATATACAGGGTGATTGGAAATTCGATGCATCCCTGAAGGTGGTTAGGGGCCATTTCAACATATTCTTCCATGGAACCAGGGTCGGAATGATTGGTTACAAATTATTAGGATTTTTTTTTAAAGAAAATTTCCCGATTTCAACTTTAAAGTCATGAAAGCCACAACCGTTTTATGCATATTTTGACATGATCTCATAGTGAATGAATAGGACAATCATTTTAGTTACAAGTTTCTTCTTTTTAAATACATAAAAAAGAAAATATTTTGGAAAAGATTTTTTCAACATTCATGGTAATCACTGTAAAAATCACTATAATAATCCGTAAAAACTTCAACAATTCTTCTGTTGCATTAGCTAAACAAAAGCAGTACTCCAGCAAGACAGCCAAAAACAGTGCAGAAATGCTATGCCAAAGCCGCAGTCGCTGCTTAAGACACTGGGTATGGATAGCATTGAGTCCCGTTGATTCTGAGTTGATCAAGGTTGATATTCAACACTTTGTGAACCCAGTTTGGTTTAAAATCACGTTGAACCACTGATTGTCCGTAAGAAAATATCGTGCTCCGGAAAATAAATCATCGGCCTCGATTGATGTCTAATAAACGCAGACGGTGGTCGTAACACTACCATAGCAGAGGTCTAATACTTTTAGGTGGTTTAAAAACTCCGACAAAGATTTATCATTTAAGTTTAAAGCTCAGGAGCTCCATTTCTGAATTGTCGTAATCCTAATCGTGCGAAAATCTGCTACTAATTGTGCTCGTATCACATGTTCTACTAAACTGATTAATTTATGCACACCCTAATAAATTCACACAAACCCTTCACATTTAAAGTGTCGAGTAGTAGAAAGTGTAATACGAATGGTTAGACCACTCGTGTGAGAGTTCCGTGCACGGATTTGGATTACGACAATTCAGAAATGGAGCTCCTGAGCTTTAAACAGCCTAAAAACTGAAATGATAAATCTTTGTCGGAGTTTTTAAACCACCTTCTACAAGTATTGACCTCTGCTATGGTAGTGTTACAACCACCGTCTGCGTTTATTAGACATCAATCGAGGCCGATGGTTTAATATGCCCTCCGGAGCACGATATTTTCTTACGGACAATCAGGTGGTTCAACGTGATTTTTTAAACCAAACTGGGAAAAATTCACAAAGAAGTTGAATATCAACCTTGTAGGTCAACTCACGGAATCGAACCTGGAACCACAGACTCCTGAGGGGAATGCTCCATCCATTAGACCACGAAAATACTTGAAAAAGTTGTCTAAACAGCATTTGCTGACTTTGGCGTAGTCGACCGACCATAGTCAATTGCCTTGTTTCGCACGCCGCTTTTTGCATTAATGCTAATTATTTTTATGAAAACATGTTTGATTGTAGATTATTGTACCTTTTTGGTTAGCTAATGCAACAGAGAACTCTGTTATGAAGTTTTTACGGATTATTCCATAGTGATTTTTTACAGTAGATTACCATGAATGTTGAAAAAAATCCCTTTCCACCAAAATATTTTCTTGTTTTGGCGCTGTATTTTAAAAAAGAAGAGTATTTCTAACTAAACTTGTAACTAAAATGATTGTCCTATTCATTCACTATGAGATCATGTCAAAAAACTATGCATAAAACGGTATGGCTAGCTTTCGCATGACTTTTAAAGTAGAAATCGAAATTTTCTTTAAAAATCAAAAGTCCTAATAATTTTGTAACCAATCATTTCCGACCCCTGGTTCCATGGAAGAATATGTTGGAAATGGCCCCCCCTCTAACCACCTTCAGGGAATGCATCGAATTTCCAATCACCCTGTATATCAGTCTATGGATGGCATAGTTTGCTGATAGTACCCACAAACAATATCATGGATGATTTAAAGTATTAATTAGTTACAATATACATAATTTTGATTATACAAAACCCTTAATACCTAAAACAAAAAATATAAACAGTTTTTAGACAAAGAAGCTAATTGATGTGGCACTTTATTCCTATCAATCTGTTTTATCGTGAATACTAGGAGAACCTTTGAATGGTCATCGCATCGCTTCATGAAAGGGGTTTATAGACTGAGATCTACTAACCAGAATATTATAAAATCGGTGAATAAAAAATTATCCGGCACTACAGTGGCCAAATGAAAGTCCCAGTCTGGAAACTTTTTCCAAATATACAGTAAGTTTATTAGCTTTCGTAATGAACAGCCCATTAGGTTTAGATCAGACTTTTTAAAAAACAAAGAAAAACATGTCAAGAAATAATAAATAAAATACCTAATTCTTATTAGCCTGTTGTTAGACAACCATTTCACACTCAATGTCTATTTGCCCAGCATATAAGCAAAATGTTTATTGGAGTAGGTACACCAATAAAACAAATTCAACCCGTCAATGAGATAACGTTTATTTGTTTATAAGTCATTGAAAATCTTATGCTAAACTAAACTACCCTCCAAAGGACGTAGTCATAAATTTTTAAACACTTCCCGGTAAAAGATTAGTTGCATAGATACCTCAATATTCAGTGCTCATAGTACTCGACATGCTTCATCGTCTAGCAGACTTGGTGTTTCATAGATGTTGTTAGAAAAACGGCTAGTTGGAGTAAATACTCTTCAGTTTTTTGAAACATTGCAATTTTCATACTTTTCGGGTAAAATCTGTAAAGGTATAGATTGATTTCATTTTACATGTTCGCAAGTTAATACTAGTGTCGGTATTTGTAAACTTACCTTATTTACAAATTAATTTGTTTTGTTTTTTGTCATTATATTGTGTTGACATATTCAAAAAATTAACACTTAACTATTTCATATTTTTGTTGTCTCTGAACATCTACACCATGTAAACAGTAAATCAAAGAATGAAGCTGCGAAATATAATTGATGATCAAACGAACTTACCTGAAGTGAAGTTCGATCCCAATTATATGAGCAGCTTCATTCGACGCGATTTACTGACACCCTCCCAAACTCACTATATAATTTTATATCCCAAACCCTCACGTAAAACCCCAAAAATATTGAAATAGTTTTCTTTAAACTAATGACTTGAGAATGACGACGGCGCCCGCGCGTGGAGTGGGGAGTGGGGAGCGCTGAGTGGGAGTGTAGGGATTGCGGACTGAGTTTGACAGCTATCGCCGGTGTTGCCGTTTTCAAAAGTCAAAAAGATAAAAAGCACACAAAATCTTTTTGATTTATTTTTATTCTTTAAAATTCGTGCAAGGCTAATGCGTGGAGGCGAACCTACACCACGTAAACAGTAAATCGCGTCGAATGAAGCTGCTCATATAATAGGGATCGAACTTCACATCAGGTAAGTCCGTTTGATCCAGATTCAACAAACTGACACACAAAACAAACAGACTTTAAATCCTGATATGCACTTGCCTAGGCCCGTGCATATCAGTCTACCGGTGAAAACCGAGATAGTCAAATGATACTTACCCATAATAATCATTATATATAATAAAACTAAGTTGATAAAATGTACGTGCCGATAAAACTTTAAAAGGATTCCCGGTACGATAAAGGGACTTATATAGTGCAATAGCCCTTTATCTCCCCTCGAACAAGAAAGTTCCTGTTTTAACGTAAAGGGCGTATTTTTAAAAATATAAGGGTTTTTCAATCCTCAACTTGAAAATTAAGTGAAGTAGTGGCGCTATCTGTTGCCGAGTAGTTGAACTCCATTTAGAACGATTATTTGAGTTGCGTTTCGAAATGCAATGTATTTTAAACTTTTTTATTAGACCAAACAGCTAAATACCGCGAGTGAAACCGCAGAAAAAGTAAATAATAATACTCACTTGCCGGAAAGCTAGTAAAATAATACTCACTTGCCGCATAACGCGAAAGTTCCTAACGTCGTCGACAATCACCTTCAGCTTTGTTTATATCTGTCGCAGTACGATGGCAGAATCAGTTTTTGGCCAAAACCTAGGTTTTTGGCCAAAAGCCAGCATATGGCAAAATCGTGGACTTCTTTCGGCCATCGTCTTAAGCCGATCCAGGTTTTTGGCCAAAACCTAGGATTTTGGCCAAAAAACTAGGATTTTGGCCGAAATCCTAGATTTGTTTAGTATTATGGCTCTTTTTGCATTTCAGGGAAACTTCTTCTTCTTCGACTGGTACACCAAGTTGCCCAACGACTCGATGAACCCTGGTGTTAGAGTTTTAAACCGCCTACTGCAAGGAGCAGGCCTCTGACAAGGTTGTGTAACGACCGCCGTCTAAGTGATCATAAAAAGCAATCGGGACCGACGGCTTAACGTGCCCGTGTAGTTCGGGCATACACCTCGAAAGGCAGGAGGTATCATTTGACGTTCTGGAGGGTGGAGGTAGCGTCAGACGCTCTGGAGGGCGGGTAGCGTCGGACACTCTGGAGGATATAAGATGACGGGCGTTGGATTTTCTGGGGTCCGACGGGACCTCCTGGTCTCCAGGGCGTCCAACGCTACCACCAATCCTCAAGGGCGTTCAGTGGTACGTCCTGCTCTTATGGTGTCTGAAGCTCCCCCCTGCCCTTCAGGGAATCCGAGGCAATCCTGCTGTTCAGACTGTCTGATGTTACCCCCCGTCCTTCAGGGTGTCCATTTACGGTGTCCAAGTCTACCCTCAAAAGATCAGAGGGAGGTGCATAAAGTATCTCCACTCCTCTTCCCCGAACACACGGGTACGGTAAGCCGTCGGTCGGTCCCGATTGCTCTCTATGATCACTTAGACGGCGGTCGTTACACAACCATGTTAGAGGCCTGCTACTTGCAGTAGGCGGTTGAAAACTCTGATACCAGGGTCCATCGGCTCGTTAGGTGCTTTGGTGTACCACTCGAAGACGAAGAAGTTCCCCCGAAATTCAAAAAAAGCCATAATACTAAACAAATCTAGGATTTCGGCCAAAATCCTAGTTTTTGGCCAAAAACCTGGATCAGCTCAGGACGATGGCCGAAGGAAGTCTACGATTCTGCCATAAGCCGGCTTTTGGCCAAAAACCTAGGTTTTTGGCCAAAAACCTTATTCTGCCATCGTACTGCGACATATCCACGAACTAGACAGGACTTTTCCATTCGCAACTCATTCCGACACATAAAATACGGTTTAAATACGTCATCGATTCTGCCATGTGGCCACCCATCTCGTACGAACCTACAAACAACAGAAAGAATCAGATCTAATTGAGTTTGCCTACTAATATCCTCAAAATTCAAGAAATCGTCATTATAAGTGTAAACAAAGTTTAGATACGTTGCCTTATCTAAGAGTGCACATTTATTTGAATGAAGTCAGGTTTACTTAACACGGAGCGACTCAAGGCATTATGACTGCGACTGCTGTTAACAAATTCAATGGTAAAATTGTATGACGTTAAAAAAATTGCGTAACGTTGCAATTGATTAGCGGTTACCTCGTATACCCTTCTCTACTAAATATTGATAATAGCGGCGTATGATTAGTTTTCAATACGAATGGCGTTGCTCGTCCGTATAAGTACCTATTGATGGTATTTTCGTACGCCGAATATTATTGCAGTCGCCTCCTTTGTATTTGGCTGTAGCCTAATTCAGCCTTAGATAAAGAGCGCGAAGCATAGGAAATCTGTCGCTCCAACCCGTCAGTACCTACCTACTTGCGACAAGATCGCGCCCAAGGTATTTGCCCCACGTTTACTGTCAGAATCAGCAGGGCTTGCGGGTCATAATATTGAGCTAACGTTACGTCCGAAACTAGGTCACGCTTAATCTGAGCGACAGCTGTATTTTGTTCCTCACCCCATTACATTAGACGCGTTTTTATAAAGTGTCTATAATAGGTAGTTAACCATGCCCAAAAATGATTTCAACTCTGCTACATTAGTTGGTGACTTATCTTGGATGATTGCATCGATCGTACAAGCTTGACCACGCTAAGTTGAACATTGGAAACAAAAGAGTAGCGATGCAGTTTTCGTGAGCTAATCCAAAAATCGGTAGTAGGTTTCAACCCTCTTCTACCGATTGTAACACAAATTATTCAAGTTACAAAAAAAATTAAAAAGAGATGTTTGGCATAAAGATTGCATTATCCATGTCTTTACACTTATTATTATGCAAAAAAAAAGAATATTTTTCAATTGCATTTCCTAATCTGCGGTGTTTTGAAGTAAAATATTAGATGGACTAAATAAGAATTTGGATTAAACCAAGCGTATTATTTGGTGAAAATATGAAACTTCCAAATCTACGGTTTATTGTGTCTATAAACCGGTACCTACCGATTTACGATTTGGACAACATTTTGAAGATTTTGACATAATCATAAGGCCCTTTTTTTCACTACTCCGATCCGTAACCGGATAT